>LNAC01000015.1:1671343-1745250 GCA_002007465.1 Ailurus styani | reverse complement strand
GAACAAAGGCTCCAGGCAGGAGAAGAGGTCCCCTAGACCCCCAGCTGGCTGATGGTGGACAAGCCTGGGACCCAGCCTCCTCTGTTGAGCACCGCCCCCTCTTCTGGGGAACTGAAGATCTGGGTTGAGGACAGCAGTTTGTACCAGTGTTGGGTGGGGGCGGGGTGGGGAGGGTTGGAGGCCTCGAGGTTTCTTTGCACCGGCTCTTTGCTCACTTGTAGCCTGGGTTTCCTTCCAGATCAGTCGGCTGGTGATTGGGCATGACAGCACGGGCATGCACGCCAGCTGGTTCCTCGGCAGCGTCCAGATCCGCGTGCCCCGCCAAGGCAAGCAATACACCTTCCCTGCCAACCGCTGGCTGGACACGAACCAGGCTGATGGGCGCCTGGAGGTGGAGCTCTACCCCAGTGAGGTCGTGGAGATCCAGAAATGTACGGGAGCAGCAGGGATGGGACCACCAGCATTGTTTCCCTTGTGGGCTGGGGCAGTGGGGCAGGAGAAGGGACTAGGGGGTGACTTGGATCTTGTTTCTGAGGGGGAGGCTGAGGGGAGATAACGGTTGTGGTATCACAGTTCTTGGAGGAGCAAAAGGGCTCCCGGTACAGATGGGGAAACTGAGGACTCAATGGATGAAACATCTTTTTCTGGAATAAAGGCAGTAAGTGACTCTATTAAGAGATGTACATTCTCAGCCCTGTGTACGAGAGTTTGAGACATAGTCCATGTCTTCCCCTGAGAAGACTGTCTGAGGAGATAAAGCTGTTTATTCATACATTTATTTAATAAATATGTATATGGACTGTTTCTCTGAGCCAACACTGCCCTAGCCACAAAGCAGACCAAATCCTTGCCTTTGTGGAATTTACATTCCACCAGGGGAAGCAAACAATAAATATATAATACAATGCCAAATAAGAGCTATGAAGAAAATGAAGCAGGACAGGGTGACAGTCATGGCATGAGAGTGGAGGACATTTTTGGACAGGATGACCACATCGCTGAATGAAGGTGAAGTTCAAGGTGATCTGGCCACCCTGCATACATGATGTGAGAGCCATAGTTATGATACAGATCAGAGCAACAAGAGGTTATCTAGAGGGTCAGGAAGAGTGGCACCAAAAACTGAGGCAGAGAATGTCACTTCCCTCACCTCTGCATTTCTGCATCTACCCTGAATGCTACTGCCCAAGGCTCACTTCCACCAGAAGCTTCCCTGAGAAAGGACCCCAATGTGAACTCACCTCTTCTTTGCCCAGAACTCCTTGTGTCTTCTCATGTGTGCGTTTTCTCTCCCCACCTATCCTGTACATTCCTTGAGGGCTGTGTCACATACACACGCATGCTTTGTAATGGTATCTGCCAGTGTGAAGAAATCAACTCTTTTCCTCGTTTTAGAAATTAAAACTTGATTTCCATCACAGTAATACAGGTACTAGTTAACAAGATACCAATCTTTAAAAAACAGTAGTTCTCTTCCCCTTACCATTCCCCTTCTTCAGAGACAACTTTTAAATTACTTTCACTTGTTCTCTGAAATTTCTCTATATTTTTAATAATTTGCTTACCAATTTCTTTATTATTTTATTCATGGACATTAACTCTTGACTTCCTACAATGGAAGAGGAGGGTTTAGCTCTTTGAACACACATGCGTGTGTGTGTATGTGTGTGTGTGTACATACATGCTTCCCCTCCTTCCAGCCTTCAATAAAATTAAATCCGTATTCGATTTTTTACATTATTATGACTATGTAAATATCATTCACTGCTGAGACACCTACTGTATGATGATTGCATTTCAATTATGGCATAACTTTTTTTTTTCTGAAGTTAATGATAGCCTCATTTTTCATTTGTATAGTTTTCTATATACCTATCTGTATTTCTACAAACCCACGTATCTGTGTTAGTGTGCTGGGGCTGCCATAATAAAATACCACAACTAGGGGCTTAACAACAGAAATTTCTTTTCCCACAGTTCCGGAGGCCAGAAGTCCAGGATCTGGGTGTCAGGAGGTTAGGTTTCTTCCAAGGCCTTTCTCTTTGTCTTGCAGATAGCTGCCTTCTTGCTGCATATTCATATGGTCTTTCTTTCGGGCATTTGCATGTGTGTGCCCTAATCTCTTCCTCTTATAAAGACAGTAGTCCTATTGGATTAGGGCCTCACCCTAATGGCCTCAGATTTAACTTAATCTCTTTAAAGTCACATTCTGAAATACTAGAGGTTAGCTTCAACAATGAATTTGGAGGGAAGGAGACAATTCTCCCTCAACATCATTTCATCTCCATCCCTCAAGTAGAACTAGAATTCTTTTCATAAGTCCAAACCCAACAGCAGTTGTTTCCTCTCTACCTCCTTCCGCTCACTCCCTGTCTCAAGACATTCCTTTAGGAACCTCAAAATGTTCTAGGCTGCCTGGAAGCTGTCCTTTGAGACTTCCTTTTGGCCATCTTTTTGGAAATTCTTTTTTCTCCTGGTTGGGCCTCCTGTTTCCTGGACTCTTCATGTCTTCCTCTTCTTTAGTTTGTTCCTTCTTTTCATTTCTACTGAGTAGCTTTCTGAGAAAAGGTTCCTGGAAGAGAAATGTCTGCAAATGTCCCACAATTTATCAGGGATTTGGCTCATTACAGAATTCTGATTTAGAACTCATTTTCCCTTAAAGTTGAGAAGGAATTATTCTACCGTTTTCTAGATTGCAGTGTTGCAGCTGGGAAGTCTGATGCCATTCTGTTATCCAACCCTTTGGGATTTTTTTCTCTCTAAAAGTCTATAGGATCCTAGTTTTATTTCTGGCATTCTAAGATTTCATGATGTCCTCACTGCCTGTTGTGATTTTAATTTCCTTGGTTGTTCTGGGAACTCATGGGCTCCTTCTAGAAGCATTTTTTAACTCTGGGACTTCTTTGGATATTACTTCTTTGACAATTTCCAACTCTCTATTCTCTGTATTTCTTAGAACTGAACTCTTCGTAAGATGTTGGAATTCTTCTGATTTTCTTACCTTTCTATCATTTGTCATTTTGTTCTTGGGAAATTTCCTCTTTTTGTTCTTATGAACTGTCCTTGACTTTATCCTTGCAATGGAATATTTTATTTCAGCGACCACATGTTAATTTCTAATAGCTGGTTCTTGCTCTTTGAATGCTAATTTTTATCTATCCAAGTTTTGAATAATCCTGGCTGCTTATTGCTCTAGGATCTGAGAGAGGGAATGGGGTTGGGGGTTCTCTCCATTAGGAATGTCAGCTTTTACTGAATCCCCTCATTGTCCATACACTTACCCACCCTCATCCCCAGCTGATCCTGGTGTCTCTAGTTCAACTTCTTAGGCTCTAAGCCAGTCATCTTCTTTTCTGCCCCAAATCTCTCACATTACTATAGTAATGGAAGATCCCCCATCTTGTTGAAAATAAGTCTTATCTTGGAAAAAAAATCGTGATATCATCTTATGGCATTGCTGAGAGCACAAGTCTTGTAGTAGTCACTAAAAAACTATGATCCCATAGTGCTGGTAGACATTTTGCTGTTCACTGGGAAATGCCCTCTAGTGGTGCATACCTGTAACACATTTCCACCCTGTAACTGCTTGAAAAAGTGTTACCTTAAAATACAGACAACTCTTTCTGTGTAGATATATCTGTTGATATCATCTGAAAGATGCATATATTTAAATGAAAATTATTATTTCAGGGGTGCCTGGCCGGCTCAGTTGGTAGATCATGAGACTCTTGATCTTAGGGCCATGAGTTTGAGTCCCGTGTTAGGCATAAAGCTTACTTAAAAAAAAAAAAAATATATATATATATATATATATATATATATATACTTTATGTTAATATATATTAAATAAATATATATATAATGTGCACCTGGGTGGTGCAGTCAATTGAGTGTCCAACTCTTGATTTCAGTTCAAGTCTGATCTCAGGTCAGGGGACTGAGCCCCCCATCAGCCTCCACACTGAGCACAGAGTCCACTTGGGTTTCTCTCTCCCTCTTCCTCTGCCCCTCTACTCCCTGTGTGTATGCATGCTCTCTCTCTAATAAATAAATAAACTCTTTAAGAATATATATATAATATAGAAGATTATAATTTCAATCCCTTTCCTTTACTGAAAATAAGGAAAAGAGACAAACACACAGCCTTTGCTTCTTTCTGATCTGTGGTGTCTGTCCAGGGGTAGGCACACAGCAGAGAATGCTAGCTGGCATATTGACTATTCCTCATTCCCGGGTTCAGAAGTCACATGTGGTGCCGTGGGTGACTGGGCTTTGGAGTCTGATTGCTTGAGTTTGCCGTTTCTACCACCTACTCAGTTCCTCTGAGCCTCAGTTTGTCAGCACGCAAAATGGGGGTGATAGTCCTCATCCCGTTGCTGATGAGAGGTTTAGAGAAGAGAATGCCTATGAAGCACCAGACACGGTACAGGGTCAGGAGTGTCTGTTTTGTTCCTCTCCCTGCTGTGACGAATATTACTGACAGTCCCGTTTTCCGCTGTGTGCCCACCCAGTGGTCCATTATGAGGTTGAGGTTTGGACGGGGGACGTGGGTGGCGCAGGCACCACCGCCCGAGTCTACGTGCAGATCTACGGCGAGGACGGCAAGACAGAAGTGCTCTTCCTTTCCAGCCGCTCGAAAGTTTTTGACCGCGCGTCCAAGGACACATTCCAGGTATGTGGGAGTAAGGCAGTGGGGTGTGTACCCACAGAGCACCAGCGGGTGCCCCAAAATGAAGGGGTTGGACTTGATCTCATCCCCGGCTTCTTAGAATCACCCGGGGAGCTTTAGGAGGCAAAAAAGGGCTGCCCGGCCCACATCTGGATCAGTGAAGTCAGAACCTCTACGGCGGGTGGTATGTTTTCTGGGTTATGCTTCTAGAAGCTCTACCAGGGAGGCTAACACGCTGTCACTCTGAGTACTGCTGGAGTGGATGGTTCTAATTTGGCAAGTATGGCATGAGGCCCCTGACTACTGCAGCCACTGGCAGGCCCTGGTTCTACAGCTCTCTCTGCCTGTGGGCAGGGCCAGGCTTCCCGCACGGGATCAGCGGAGGAGTCTCCTGGCTTGTTCTGAGTGCCCCAGGACTCTGCCCCTCCCTCTGAGCAGAGAAAAAGAAGAGATGAGGATGTGAGCATATTGCTAGTAGGAGAGGAGGATGCAGGTGCGATGCCCCTTGGGGGACACAAGAATGTTCTAGATGGGATACTAGTGTGTGTGTGCAGATATGTGTGTGCAGGGAGCACATTCATGCTGGGGGTTCTCTGTGTGTGTGCCATAGACAGCAAAGAGTCCTCCCCCAGTGCCCAGCAGAGAAGGGCCTGGCTGAGCTGGACCAGGGGGTATGGAACGTTAATGCTGGAGGTGGCCTCACTGAGTCCAAGCACCCTTTACACAGTGAGGAGGTAGAGGCCCTAGCACTGCACATCTCTGCACCTCAGATTCTTCATCAGTGCAAACCTAGCTTTAGACTACCTGCCCAGCCTGCTTCACAGTCCTTGGAAGGGGCAAAACAGTCAACGTCAGAGAGAGTCCTTGGGAAACTGTGACCAGCTGTGGAGATGTAACAGAGCAGGTATCGTCTAGTGCCAGGTTGTGTGGCTGGAGGCGGTGTTGGACGCAGTCGTGGCCGGGCAGACAGATGTGGGCAGAGGGGAAGGTTAGCAGGCCTCTTTCTCGGGGCTCCTGGGCTCCATTTTGGCCAATTATTTTCTCATTAAGGTGGTTTTGGTTACACCGTAGCTTCATGAACAGAGTCAGAAGACCTGAGTTCTCATCTAGGCCTGGACTCCAGTTACAGGGCATTGAGCGACTCATGGGACAGCCCCAGACCTTAGTTTCACTAGGACACATGTGGGAAAATTGGTGGCACCAGACTTTGAAAAGTGTCAGACACCCAGACAAGCGCCCATCAGAGTGGGGAACCCTAAGAGTGGCCCAACCAGCAGACACCCCACGTGAGCCCTCCCCTGAGCTCTGCAGAGGCCGGACCGCACTGCAGTGAGACTTAGAACAGAGTGGCACACCGAAGGCTTAGGGACCTGAACTTCTGAGGAAAGCTAAATCCATCCACACTGCCCTTTGAGCCAGCTGTGTGCCAACCCCCTGGGAGAGAGAAGCAAGAATCAACAGTCCCTGTGGGCAGAGAGCAGCTCATGTGGACAGGGAGGACATCTGGGGCGGGCCAGGATCATAGCCAAGCTCGGGGAGGGGCGGGCTGGGGGGGGTGCTCTGTGCTGTTGGGGACAGAAAAGGTCGTGTGCTAGGGGCGGGGCTCGGGGCTCCTAGGGATGTGGGTGAGATTTTTTTGTTTTAGAAAAATAACACTTTTTTCTTGCTTATTACAAAAGTTGTATGTGATTCGTGATTTAAAAAAAAAAACTTTGGAAAGAGAACGCAGAAAAGCACAAACTAAAAAGGAAAGTAGTAATAAAGCTCAGGAAATGGGATGAGTAGCTTTTACTTGGCGGTGGAGGGAATAAGGGCGTTCTGGGTGAGGGGGACGCGGGAAGACAGCTGTGGAAGTAGGGGGAACACACATGAGTGTGATGTGCATGTGTGTGCGCGCACGTGCCTACGTGGGGTGGGGGAGATGGGGAAGAGACGGAGAGACAGAGACCCCACCCTGACCATCCCCGGGGGTTAGAAGGAATGAGTCTGGGTGGAGGGTGGGAAATACAAGAGGTCGTGGAAGGCTGGTCCAGCAACCAGGCCGAATGTGGCAGGAGAGGGGGAGCTGGTGGAAGCTTCTAAACTCCAGACCCCGGGCCTCCCCATCCTGCGACCCCTCACGCAGGCCCGCGCCTGGCTCTACAGGGGTGGCGGGGAGGGAGGACGCAGGGGCCTCCCCCAGCCACTGCCCTGTGCTTCGCACAGCTGGAGGCGGAGGATGTGGGCGAGGTCTTCAAGATCCGGCTGGGGCACACGGGCGAAGGCTTCGGGCCCAGCTGGTTCGTGGACACGCTGTGGCTGCGGCACCTGGTGGTGCGGGAGGTGGACCTCACGCCCGAGGAGGAGGCCCGGAAGAAGAAGGAGAAGGACAAGCTGCGGCAGCTGCTCAAGAAGGAGCGGCTGAAGGCCAAGCTGCAGAGGAAGAAGAAGAAGAAGAAGGGCAGCGACGAGGAGGACGAGGGGGACGAGGAGGAGGAGTCCTCGTCGGAGGAGTCCTCGTCGGAGGAGGAGGAGGAGGAGACGGAGGAGGAGGAGGAGGAGGAGTTCGGGCCTGGGATGCAGGAGGTGATCGAGGAGTACAGGTTCGAAGCCCACCGCTGGCTGGCCCGGGGCAAGGAGGACAATGAACTGGTCGTGGAGCTGGTGCCGGCAGGCCGGCCGGGTCCTGAGCGTAAGCCTGAGGAGGGGTCAGCCCGTCCGCTGAAGGGGGCCCGGCGAGGGGGGGGGTGTCCCGCCCTCCTGCCACATGGCGGCCCCCCAGGGGGGCACCCATCGTGGTTCCCAAGTAGGCCTCCTGCCCTGTGTCTGAACTGCCACCACGGACAGGTCTCTGTCTGGCCTTCGCTCTGCCCCGTCCTGTGGTCTCGGGAGGGGTCGCAGTTCACTGTGACTCCCAGGGCGGCATGAGGTAGGAGGGCTGCCCGGGGCATTTTCCCACGACTCCCAGCCTCTTGGGCTTCGTGGCAAAGGCGGGTGTGGAGTGGGGAGGAGGGATAGGTTCAGTTCCAGGTTAGTGCAGGCGCAGATGAATCCGTGGGTCCTTCCCGCTCCCAGGAGCTGGCTGCCTCTGAGACGTGCAGCCTCACATCCGCCCTGCGCGGCGGTGTCCTCAACGCCGCATTTTCCTCTGTCCCCAGCCAACACCTACGAGGTCCAGGTGATCACAGGGAACGTGCCCAAGGCTGGCACCGATGCCAACGTCTACCTGACCATCTACGGGGAGGAGTACGGGGACACGGGCGAGCGGCCCCTGAAGAAGTCAGACAAGTCCAACAAGTTTGAGCAGGGACAGGTAGAGTGCAGGCTCTCTGGCCCTCGGGCGGGTGGTTGAGACTCTGCCGATTCCCAAGGCCACCCCTGTCCCCCCACCAGCACAGTGTCCAGCAGGGAGCTTTGTCCACCCCACCCAAGTGTCACGGGAGCAGGTCCCCTATAAGCACCGGTGCTTTGTGCTGGAGGGACGTAAGAAAGGCCCGGGGAGGGGGTGTCGAGCACCACGCAGCCCGAAGGAACTAACCAGAGATTGTACAGGTAGCAGAAGCTCAGGAGCTAAGTGGCCAGAGCAGGGGTTCACAGAGGAAGTGCTGACGGTGCTTTGGGGAAAACACGGTAGGAAGGAGAGCTGTACCCTGGGCCATGGCGGGTGACTGCGGTACAGACATCTAAGGATGACAGTGACAGGTGTTCCCTGGGGACGGGGGCGCAGGACAAAGAGTGGGCTGGAAATGTGGAAGCCTGCTCCAGGATGGTGAATCTTTCCGCTGCACTGTGTTCATGCTGAGCTGGGGTGGGCGCTGCCTCTGGGAAGCCCGAGGAGCACGATGAAGGGGCGCGGGGCACGAGAGCCTTGAAAGAAGGTTGAGAAGCCTGGACCGCGTCCTGCCTTCTGCGGTGGGAGCCACAAAGACTGAGTGTTGAAAGAGCCGCACGCATGCCCCTTTTCCAGGGATGGGGGAAATCCTCCCCGTCCTTCCAGATTTTACAGTAGGCTCTGTTGGAAGACTATTCCGTCCCACCTTTCTCATTCCTGCCCTGATCTCAAAGCCAAGTTCCCTCCTCTATGCAGAGGAAGAAGAGAAAGAAACCAAGCCCACGAAAGTACCCGTGGGCTCCTCTGATGTACTTCAGAGCCTGTCTGCTTTCTCTTCTAACACTCCCTTGCCATGACTTGAGAATTAGGGCATATTTCATATTTTGATACTTTCTTTAGAAATTATAGCCAGTATGATCCCAGATTGGAAGAAAACTGCTAGGGAGGGTGCATCCTGTATGTGGGATGAAATTTGCATACAGACTTGTATGTTAGATAATAATACTGGGTCGATGTTATGCTTCCTGAATTTGATAATTGTCCTGTGATTATGTGCGAATCCCCTGTTCTCGGGAAAGCCACAGTGAAGAATTCAGAGTGAAGAACCATGGTGTCTGCCCTTTACTTTTACATGATTCAGAAAAAAATAGACAACAAGCAAAAGAAAGGGCAAACAAATGTTGCAAAATCTAGGTGAAGGGCTTGCAAAATTTCAACGTACCATTTCTGCAAGTTTTCTGTAGACTTGAAATGTTTTTCAATGTAAAGAGTGTAAGAAGTTACAGCCTAGAAGAATCCCGTTCACTTACGGGTCTCGAGGCCGCCCGCCTCCTGCAGGGCATGTACACACGCTCCCGTCTACTCACTGTCTTCCCACCTCCGTGTGCGCAAGGGCAAGTCTCCTCTTTCCGGGAATGACTTTGGATGTGCACTTTGGCTCATCCCAGGTACTTCATCAAAATGTAGGGGTGAAGCGGTGTGTGCACACAGGTGCACACATAGCACGGGGTTTCGGCGCACACCCAACAATGGCCCGACACGCACGTACACGCACACATCACACGACACTAATGCAGGCAGCCAGCCAACCTGCCTCTGGTGCCCCTCAGTCACCTTCATGCCCCTACCCCTCCTCCGTCCACCCTTTGGGACACAGTGAGGGTAAGAAGACCCCCAGTGGGGGCAGTGAGACCATACACCAGTCAGCCAGCTGCATTTTCCAGAGCGGGTCTCAGGCTGCCCCAGGGGCTGGGAGGGTGAGGCTGATGGCCCGATTGTGTGTGTGGCGGAGGTGCTGTGGGGCGGGGGCATCCTTCTCAGTGCCTCCCTGACCCTTTCCAGACTGACACCTTCACCATCTATGCTATTGACCTGGGGCCTCTGACCAAGATCCGGATCCGGCACGACAACTCGGGCAACAGACCAGGCTGGTTCCTGGACAGAATAGACATCACGGACGTGAACAACGAGATCACGTGAGTGGGACTTGGGGTGGGGAGGTCATGGCTGCCTCGGAGACAGTCCTGGAAAGAGGGCTGGTGGGGGGGTGGCTGGGTGGGGATTGCCTCCCTCTCCTCTCTCTCACTGGGCAGCCCCCTGACAGGGGACAGTCTGGCAGGACCTCCCGTCTAGTTCTTGGGATCCATCAGTTCAGAAGGTCATGTTTCCTGTCCCTGCCGGTCTCCACGCCGACACTTGGTCACCTGTCCATCCCCGCGCATATGAAGTGGCTTCAGGACCATTGTGTTAATGTCCTGGGCCAGGAGTAAGCAGACTTTTTCTGTGAAGACCAGCGAGTAAATACTGTAGGCTTTGGGGGACTTTGGTCTCTGTCACTGTTCATCTATTCACCTGTGCCGCAGGGAAGCAGCCACAGGTGCTGCCTAAACGGAGGGATGTGGCTGTGTTCCAATGAAACACTGAGACTTGAATTTCATGTAATTTTCACATGTCACAAAATAATACTGTTCCTTAGATTTTTTTTTTAATCGTTTAAAAATGTAAAATTCGTGCTTAGCTTCTGGGATGTTCATAAACAGGTGAGCAGGCCCCCAGGTCACAGTTGGCTGGAACTGGTTCAAGATTCCCAGTGACCACCAGGAGCTGGCTTGGGAAGGAGGTATTGTCCTCCTGACGGGTGAATCATGGCCCGGGGAGGTAAAGCCACAGCCCCAGAGCCAATTCATGCCGGAGCCAGATCATCAATGATGAATCTGGTGTGTTTCCACAGGTAGGTCCCATCGCCTCTTGAGCAAAAGGGGTCAGGGGACAATAGACAGGAAAGAAGGCCTGGGGTGTGGTAGGGAGGCGTGGAGGAAGGTAGAGAGGAAAGCAGGCAAGATCCTGAGCAGGTTGTGGACCTGCCGAGGGCCTGCCAGTGCCTGGAATGTAGTGGGCACCCAGTAAGTAAATACCTGTTGACTTCACTTCTTGGCCTGCGATCTCGTGTCTCTTGGAGCATGGGCTGCTCTTGGGTTCCCCTCTGTGCAGGGCAGTGAGTGATAGGGCTCGTCCCACCACCCACCTCCACCCTGCCGGCACCCAGTTACCCCATCCCCCACCCCCCCGGCAACCCTCAGTTTGTTTCCCGTAGTTAAGAGTCTCTCGTGGTTTTTCTCCCTCTCTGAGTCAGTTTTCCTTCCCTCCCCCCACAGTGGTCCGCCCTGTTTCTTATATTCCACACATGAGTGAAACCACAGGATAATTGCTTTTCTCTGATTGACTTATTTTGCTCAACATATTACCCTCCTCTTCCATTATTCTTTAAAAATACTCACTTTTCTTACCTTTTCAAATCAAGACATTAAGTGATTTGAAAAAAAATCCTGTTGGAGTTTTGCTTGTTATGCCATTAAATGTATGTGTGGAGAATTATATATTTAGAGTATTAAGTGCTGCCCCCAGGTATGCATTCCATTTATCCAACTGCTTCTTCTAGTATCTCAGCAGTGCTTTACACTTTTCTATAGTCTTATTAAGTTTACGTGCAAATATTTTGTTTTTTTATCACTCTTGTGAATGGTATCTTCTCTTTACTCATCGTCTTCCCTCTGTCTCTCTTTTTCTTCCCTCCTCCACTCCTGGCTTCCGCATCTCCTCTCCCTCCCTCGCTCCCCTGTCTTGTTGGTGTGAGTCAAACTCTCTCTCTCCACCTTCCTCAGCCCTGATCAGAGGCTCCTGCCTGGTCGCTCTCCTGCACCATGGTCCTCCTGTGTCTGCAGCAGTCCAGCCCGAGGGGCAAGTCCCTCCTCTGCTTGATAACCTGCAGAGGTTCCCATTCACCCTGAGTAAGAAACAGAGCACTTCCAGTGGCCTGTCCCATGCCCCCTTCTTAACTCTTGGTCCCGATCTCTGTCTTGCACACTCTTTGCTGTTCCTTGAACCTGATGGTCATGGTCCCACCTCAGGGCCTTTGCATGTGCTATCCCCTCTCCCTGGCACTCCTTCCCACAGTGGCTCACTCTCATACTTTCTCTAGGTGAGGTCTCTGCTCAGGTGTCACCTGCTCATCAAGGTCCCAACTCCCTTTGGAACTTTCATTTCTTTTCCTCTGCTTCTTTTTCTCCACCTCACTTATTATTTGACCTACAATCAACTTCAGTATTTTTTTAAAGATTTTATTTATTCATTATTCATTTGAGAGAGAAGAAGAGAGAAGGTACAGCAGAGGGGAGAGGCAGAGGGAGAGGGAGAAGCAGACTCCCCACTGAGCAGAGAGCACAATGCAGGGCCCGATCCCAGGACCCTGAGATCATGACCTGAGCCAAAGGCAGAAGCTTAACTGTCTGAGCCACCCAGGCGCCCATCAAAAGCAGGATTTTGCCATTGTTCCTCTCCCCACAACTGAATTTGAGGTCCCTGCCTAAGTTAATGACTTCATCTGTTTTGTTCCCTGCAGTGTCCTCCCCAGTATCTAGAAGAGGGCCTGGCGCACAGTAGGCAGGCACCACAAATACTAAGTCAACTAATGAATAAAGATTACGTTTGAATCATTCATTCATTCAGCAAACACATGGCATGCTCAGTGCTGTGGGTCAAGTGGCTGATTCCCTCTGCCCTTGAGGAGCAGAAAACTGTGAGAGTCTAGGAGGCTGATGTTTTAGGTCCTATTCCTTCCCCAGTCTCTTCCACCCTTTACGTGTGTGGCCTTGGGGGGGGCCTCCGAACCTCCGTTCTTCCACCCATATAATGGGCATAGTCAAACTCCCTCACGAAGTTGTGACGAGGACTGACTGAGATGACCCGTGTGAGGGCCCAGCGCCCCGCCGGACCCCCAGCGGAGGGCAGCACGGGCTCCTCTCCCTCGGCAGTGCGGGTCCAGTCCGGCAGCCCTCGAACGTGGCCGCACAGCAAGGCAGGAACGGGCGTGTGCGGGACGGTGAAGGAGCTCCTGGGCCGGTGGGGGCTGCCAGGCAGAGCAGGTGGCAGCCGACTCAGGGGGGCACCCCAGCTGCCAAGAGCGTTCAGGGGGAGGGGGCTTTGTGGTGGGGGGTGTCGGGGTGCTCCTCTGTCGGGGCGGCATCTCAGATGGGCCTTTCCAAACCTTGATGTTTGGTGCTTGGCACAAAGGGCACTAAGGCAGCTGAGCGGTGTGATGTGGGAGGCGTAGAGGCGGGGCCGCGGGGCTCGGGGCACCGAGGGGCTTCGTGGTCCCCGCACAGGTATTTCAGGGACAGCGGGGAGGGCGTTTGGTGCAAGCCAGCCTCGGTGTCCCTGTGCTGTGCATGCTTGGCAGGTGTGGGCGGGCTTGTGCCTTACCCCTCCTGTCTGTCTGACTGCTTCCTCTCGCCTGGGATCAGTCTCCCACTCCTTGTGTCTCCTTCTCCCTCTGTCCTTGTTCTGCTCCAACTTCCCACTCTCATTGTCTCTGCCTCTGCTCCAACCCCACTCCTTTCTTTATTCCTATCTCTCCTTTAATTGGCCCTAATTTAGAGCTAAAGCCTATTATTCATAAGTTAATTGGTTGAATAAAAATGTAACTTTCCCGTTCATAATTTAAAGACTGGGACGTGGAACAATATGCATTTTTCACTTAAACACCAGTTTAACTGCAGTTCAGTCTCTATCACCCCCGGTGGAGCGCCTCGTGTCCTTTGATTCCATGTCCCGGAACACAGAATTGCCCCTGTCGACCCCGTGTGAGCCCGCGGGCTGTGGCAGTATTCGCAGGTTCTGTGCCGCTAAACGTGTTGGCACTGGGAGGCTGTAATGTCTCCTGGGGAACATGGGGCTCCGACAGAGGTGAGACCCTCAGTCCACACTGCTTCCTCCTCTCCAGACTTCGAGCAGTCCCTGAATGCATCTTCGGCATCCAGGCTGGTGGGAAGGGGTGGAGATGGGGTGGAGTGGCCCCACTTTACAGATGGGCTGGCTGCGTTCCCGAGCCTCTGAGTTGTTCTGGGAGCTGGGGCGCCCAAGGGGAGCTGTCCAGCCCACAGTCCCCAGAGACCCCACATTGGCACAGGAGCAACAAAGGGAAGTACAATAATAATAACAACAGCAATAGTATTAGCGAATTCTTACCAAGAGCCGGGCGTTTTTATGGGCACTTTGAAATGTTTATTTCATTTTATTTTTTTAAAGACTTTATTTATTTATTTGATAGAGAGAGAGAGAGAGCACAAGTAAGCAGAGTGGCAGGCAGAGGGAGAGAGAGAAGCAGGCTCTCTGCTGAGCAGGGAGCCCTGTGCGGGGCTTGGTCCCAGGAACCTGGAATCATGACCTGAGCTGAAGGCAGCCGCTTAACCCCCTGAGCCACCCAGGCGCCCCTAAAATTAACTCACGTGATCCTCATAACAACTTTGAAATAAACAATACAATCCTCATTTTACAGAATGATAAACTGAATCACAGATAATCACAGATGAATTGCCAGATAAAATACAGAATGGCCAGTTATTGAATTCCAGAGAAGCAGTGAATAATGTTTTAGTGTAAGTATGTCTCAAATATTGGATAGGGCATACTTATGCTAAAATATTACTCATTGCTTCTCTGAAATTCAAATTTAACTAGGAGTCCTCTGATTTTATTGGCCAAATCTGGCAACCTTAACACTGACAGGTAAAGAAACGTGCTCAAGGTCACATGACTGTAAGTAGCAAAGCTGGTGTGGCTCCAGAGGTGAGTCCTTAATTACCCCATGATGTTACCTCTGTGATCCCTGCCCCCCCACCTTTGTCTGGGTGTCTCCATTTCACTGGGCTCAGCCTCTACTGAGGAGTCTAACTTGGACCTCCCTTCCCTAGATGCTGTCAGCTATCTGCTGTGCTAGCTCCTTAGCTATGCTCTTGGTACCTTCCGGAAGCATATTGGGTATCATTCCATTAAAATCCATTTATTCAGGGCACCTGGGTGGCTCAGTGGGTTAAAGCCGCTGCCTTCGGCTCAGGTCATGATCCCAGGGTCCTGGGATCGAGGCCCACATCGGGCTCTCTGCTCAGCAGGGAGCCTGCTTCCTCCTCTCTCCTCTCTCTCTGCCTGCCTCTCTGCCTACTTGTAATCTCTCTCTCTGTGTCAAATGAATAAATAAAATCTTTTAAAAAAATCCATTTATTCAGCCCTTAGGTATTGAACACCTACTGTGTACAATATTCTCTGCTAAAATAGCTTTGGCTACCAGATTCATTCTAGAAAAGGTTGGAAGAGTCCCTGGAAGCTCTTCTTCCAGATACCTCCAACACGACCCTGGTGACGGTTTGTGATGCTCCAGGCAGTTATGCAGCCATTTTCATTGGGGGTGTCTTCAAACCATGTCCTCATATTTGTTGTCCGCTCCAGGCAAGTGACTCTCATGGAGTGATCCCTAGGCTAGATGGGATGGGGGGGCCATGCTTTTCGGGAGGGAGTAGACAGGGGAGTGTCTGGGCCCCGGAGGGCCTCTCATTTTGCAGCCCAGGGCTGCTCCTCCATGAAACCTTTCCAAAGACACATTCCCGACCTTATCTTATTCTCCACCCCGCAGGTACTACTTCCCATGCCAACGCTGGCTGGCCGTGGAGGAGGATGATGGCCAGCTGTCCCGGGAGCTGTTGCCGGTGGACGAGTCCTATGTGCTGCCAAGCGAGGATGAGGAGGGTGGGGGAGGTGGTGGCAGCAGCCCCCTCGACAGCCTGGCCCTGGAGCAGAAAGGTGTCCTAAACTAGAGCCGCTCCCTCCAGCTGCCTCCCTTCTGCCTCCCCGCCGTCCTCGGTCTCCACCTTCCCTTCCCCTGTGGGCTCTGGGCAGCTCCTCCTCTGGCGCTGTGTCGGTCCGGCCTGCTCATTCCTCCACGGCAAGGGTGGGGAGGTGATGAGACATGTTCCTGCAGGTCTAGCCTAAGGCTCGGTGTAAAGTACTTGGCTTAGTGTGGAGTTATTGCCAGGAATGGGGTGTAATGGGATGGGATAGGATAGGACAGGATAGTGTTTGCTGGCCCTGATTTAGTTTTGTGTCCTCCCCTCTAGGCACATTATAAGCTCTCAATACATTTTTGTCAAGGGAAAGAATGAACTTTCAAGAATTCTAAGATAACTTCCCTGCCTTGAAACTTGCATCTCTAAAACTCTTGTCAACCTGGAGGAGTCAGACCAGGTTCCTGGCTGATGAGCCCAAGTCTCCCCTGAGCATTCTACAGCTCTGTTGATTGAGAGCTTCCTGTGTGAGCTGGAGGTGGGGGAGACCTCACCTCTGCCTTGAGGAAGTTTCCAGACTAAAGGGTACTGCAGGACAACACATGCTGCAAGTAAAGCCGTTCATAGAAATGGTCAACATGAACATAGAGACGTGCTCAGTATGTTTTCTCCCTCCTCCCTCCCTGGGAGGGGCGATCTGCTACTCACTTCTCCACACTCCTCTCCCGGCAGACAAATCTACCACATTCTCGGTGACCGTAAAGACTGGGGACAAGAAGAATGCGGGCACGGATGCCAATGTCTTCATCACGCTCTTTGGCACGCAAGACAACACTGGTAAGAAAGCAATGCAGGGCGGAGGCTCACCCACATTCCTCCCTGAGGAAGCTAGAAGATTCAATAGAACTTTCTAAGGAAAGTTCCAAGGAAACCTGGTCATGCCTCTGTTTTTCTCTCTTTAAAAAAATTTTTTTGCAAGAATTCCCCTTTATTGGCTTACTTTATTTTACTGTGCGAAGAACACTTAACATGAGGTCTGTCCCCTTAACAAATTCTAAATGTGTGATGCATCTCTGTTGACTATAGATACAGGTTGTGTAGAGATCTCTGGAGCTCACCCATTTTACTAAGCTGGAAGTATGCTTGCTGATTAATAATCTCCCCATCTTTTGCTCTCCCCATCTCCTGGTAACCACCGTTCCAGTCTTTGATTTGATGAATTTGACTGTTTGCATACTTTGTATAAGTGGGATCGGCTATGTTTGTCTTTCTGTGTCTGGCTTATTTCACTCAGGGTAACCTCCTCAAGGACTATCTACATTGCTGCATGTTGAAGAACTTCCTTCTTTTTTCAGGCCCCATAGTGTTCCATTATATGGCTATATCACTTTTCTATCTGCTCATCAGTTAACGGACAGTTAGGTTTTCTCCACATCTTAGCTATTGTGAACAGTGCTACAATGAACACGGGAGTGCCAATATCTTTTCAAGATCCTGATTTCCGTTCTTTTGGATATATACCCAGCAGTGGGATTGCTGGATCATATGGTAGTTCTATTTTTAAAAATTTTAGGCTCTTTCATACTATTTTCCATAGCAACTACACCATTTTGCATCCCCACCAACTGTGTACAAGGGTTCCAATTTCTTCACATCCTCGCCAATTGTTGTCTTTTGATTTTTGATGGCAGCCATCCTGATAGGTGTGAGGTGAGATCTCATGATTTTGATTTGCGTTTCCCTGAAGCTTGGTGACAATGAACATTTTGTTCATATACTGTTGGCCATTTGTATGTCCTCTTTGGAGAAATGTCCATTTAAGTCCTTAGCCCATTTTTAAAAATTAGGTTATTAGCTCTTTGTTATTAAGTTGCAGGATGGATATTGTAGTAATGAAACCCTTACCAGATAGATGGTTTGCAAATATTTTCCTCCATCCTGTAAATTCCTTTTTCATTCTGTTGATTGTTTCCTTTGCTCTGCAGAAACTTTTTAGTTTGATGCAATTCCACTTGTTAGTTTTAGTTTTTGTTGCCTAATGCTTTCGATGTCCTACCCATGAAATCATTGTCAGCACCAATGTCACGAAGATTTTTCCCCTATGTTTTCTTCTATGAGTTTTACAGTTTCAGGTCTTATGTTCCAATCTATAATCCATTTCGAGTTGGCTTTTGTGTGTGGTAAGAGATAAGGGTCCACATTATTTTTTTACATGCAGATTTCCGGTTTTCTCAGCACTATCTATGGAAGCTGTTGTGTATTCCTGCATGCCTCACACACTTGCCAAATTGCATGCAACCAGCGCTGTTGGAGAAAGGCAGTTCCCTTTTTAAAAAATCTCCATGTGAGGGGCACCCGCATGGCTCAGTTGGTTAGTATCTGATTTTTAATTTTGGCTCAGGTCATGATCCCAGGGTCCTGGGATCGAGTCCCACGTTGGGCCCCACACTCAGCAGGGAGTCTGCTGGCAGTTCTCCCCCCGCCCCGCCCCTGCCCCTGCTTGCACTCTCTCTCCCTTTCTCTCTCTCTCTCAAATAAATAAATCTTTTTAAAAAAATCTCCACGTGAGGCCACTTGTCACCCTGGATTGTGGACTTTGGTTCCTTTAGAGAGTCTTCCTAAATCTTACTAAGTCAGTCCTATTGTACTGCAGGGGGCAGCGAGCCCCTGTCCTCTCTCCCATCCTCACTGCTATGTCCACCACCCTGGAAGTATTTGGAAGCCAAGCAATCATCTTCCCTCCAGCATCCTCTCCTTAGGTAATGGTGCCAGGTCCTGTGGTCATTCTTTCTCTAGGCCTTTCTGAAACTTTTTTTTTTTACCACTTCCTGGGCCTTCCCTGGAGGCATCACTCTGTTTACCTTTTGAAACCATAAGGAAGGGCCTCCCAGTCCAAACAGTGACTGGTCTGTTGTCTATGACTTCCACCAGCTTTCTCCTTCTGTTCAGGGATGTGCCTGACTCCCCCAGGGAACATGGGGTGGGAGGGTTTGTCACTGGCTTCCTCCCCACATGTAGAAACATTGAGGACTATGGAAATAGAGCTGACACTGACTTAGGGTCCTACCACTTTCTCCTGGATGGTCTTGAATAAGAACTTTTGGTGTATCTCTTGTTCTTTAGAGACAAATGAGAAATAAAAATACATACCTTAAAAGCTAATTACACAACTCAATAAGAGGACCATATGTACTGAATATGCAAAGGTGCCCAGTGGATAGTCCTTGCAAGGTCTAAATTTTATGAAAGTCAGAAAAATTTGGTTGTTAGGAGAAGGGACTAAATGGGGCAGTCAGACTAGGTTTGAAGGTCTCGGGCCCAGCCAGTCACGTGGGGCCATTTGATTGGCAGGAATGACCCTCCTGAAATCCTCCAAGACCAACAGTGACAAGTTTGAAAGGGACAGCATCGAAATCTTCACAGTGGAGACGCTGGACCTGGGAGATCTGTGGAAAGTCAGGATTGGTCATGACAACACAGGTCTGGCTTCCTTCCCCCTCTGTTTTCTGCTAAGAATGTGAGGACCACAGACAGGTCCCTGTGGGTGTCTGGGAAGAATGTGCAAGAAACTTGGATGTCAACAGCCTTCCATAATGGCACAGCTCCCTCGGTCCCTTCGGCACAGTGGAGCCCTGGCTGCATGCAGAGATTCTGGTCTAATTGGCCTGAGCTTGAGCCTGGACACCAGTGAGTTCCCCAAACGCCTGCCATCAGTTATTTCTTTGTGCAGCCACATTTGAGAATCCCCGATCTAGCTCAGTGATTCTGCGACTTGAGCGAGCCACAGAACCACTCGGAGGTTGTGAAACATAGATTTCTGGGCCTCACCCACACAGGCGTTGATTCAATAGGTCTAGGGTGGGACCTGAGCGTTTCTCTCCCTCACACACGATGCCAAGGTTGCTGGACTCTGCTTTGAGAATTCCTGATTTCATCAATTCTTCCCAGAACCCACTGACGCTACAGCCAAAGTTTGTTCTCTCTCAGTAAAGTAGGACCTGTTTTCTTGGTCTTTTCGCTAAGTATTTAAGCCTGAGGAAGAAGGCCCTCTCGCTGGCCCCTGGGATGGAGAGACAGTTCTCTGCTCAGTTCCCACTTCCTTTTTAAACACTCCTCTTTCCAGGGAAGACCGTCGGTCCTTCACAAATTGCCCTTCCCTTCATGCACCACGGATGGAGGCCGGGGAGCTCGGAGTGTCATCCTTGTCCCTGGGTGAAATTATGAAATCCTTGTTAATACAAGCTCTCGCCAGCATCTCTGAGTTCCCTCGTTAGAGTGTCTTCCACCCTGGACAGTGTGCTTGCTGTCACCTCCTGTCACCTCTTCCCCAGGCTCCTTTGCTCTTGCTGATTTCACTGACAGCAGCCTGGAGCGTGATCCAGCTTCAGCCTTCAGCTGGGTGTGCATTTGAACAGGAGTCATTCCAGCCAAGCTGTCAGCGGCAGGAGTGGCCTATGCGTGGTGCAGCCATAGATGCCAACCGTGGGGCAGGGAAGAACGTTTGGAGTCCCTGCAGTTGCCCGCGGCAAACCATCTGCGTGGAGCTCCTTGGTGGATTTTCTGTCTCCTTCTCTCCAGGCAAGGCTCCAGGCTGGTTTGTAGACTGGGTAGAGGTGGACGCCCCGTCTCTTGGGAAGTGCATGACGTTCCCCTGCGGCCGCTGGCTGGCGAAGACCGAGGACGATGGAGCCATCGTGAGGGACCTCTTCCACGCGGAGCTGCAGACGAGGCTGTACACACCGTGTAGGAAGCTTGTGTGGCGAGACGCGCGCTCCTCCCACAGCCCATCACCCGCTACCCCAGCTCGGTCTCAGTCCCTCCTCCATCCCTGCCCGGGCCATGCCCACCTTGCAGAGTTAGGTCTCTCGCTCCTCTCCCAAATTCCCTGGGCCCTCTGTGGGCCACGGGCCGTGTCTTGGATCCAGGGTATGGAAATATGGGACTTAGTCCAACCTCCACCCCAAACTGGCTGGTGACAATAGGCGGAAAGCCTGACCGCCCTGGGGCTCGGTTTCCTCGTAAGCCCCCAAAGGGGAGAAAGGTCAAAGTCTAAACTGTGAGAGGTCACCTGTCTTCAGTCTAGTCAGTAAGAGGACAAAGAATTCACCGCTATCAGATTTTATCTTGACCGAGGGGGAAAAGAACTTGAAAAGATGATAAATGTAATTCTTTTTACCAGCTAAAGGGAAGGAGGAAGGGGAACAGCTTGGTGAAGTTCTGACATTTCCTTTCCAGTGTCATCAGAAAGTATGTATTCAATGTTTATTTACATGTAGCTACATACTAGGTGGTGGGAATCAAGCTGAAATCAACCAAACTATGAAAATCTGTCTGAATATCTGAACATCAGTACCACACCCACAGAATACAATTTTTTCCCCTAACCAAATAATTAGCTATACCAAAAGATTTCCCCCAAACAGCTCATAATTATACAGTATGAATCAGTGATGGTTTTTTGTTTTTTGTTTTTCCTAAAGCAATTAAACTGGAAAAGACCCGAGCTATCAAGATATTTTCTGGTCCAAAGCCTGAAAGAAAGTGACATTTCCCTCTAGTAAAATCTCTGCATATACAAAGCAAACCCTGGCTCTAGCCACTGCCCCCAGGACCTGCCTGCAGTCGGGGACAGACACACTGACCTGACAGATGTACGCAGGTCTGACAGCAGTGTTGGGTGAGGCATATCCAGACAGAAGCAGCCATTTCTCCCTTCACGCCCTAGGCCGGGCCTTGCTCTGGATTCATATGGCCTGACCTTGAATATATTCAGTTCTAGCTTGATATGAAAGCAAGCCTATTTGCCCTTTGCCTTAGACTCATATTTACCAACACACACACACACACATAACACATACATACATACAAAATGCAGGAGAGGTTTACCTTTCGGACTGGAGAGCCATGAAGGCAGCTTCAAAGGGCATCTCTCACCAGGCAGGTGCCCAGCAGGGAGGATCTGCTGCTCAGAACCTATTTTCTTGTCTGGGAAAGTCTTGAGGGCCCAAAGCCAGGGAGCTCCAGGGGCTGGGGAGCTGCAGTGCCAGGAGTGGTGGCCGGGTGTCATTCTCAGGGGCCTAGAAGGCTGAGAACTCGCTCGGGCAGTTCATCAAGTCTGCCCAAGACACGTGAATCCAGAAAAACAGAGCAAGATCGCTCTGCTTCCGGACCTACTGAAATGTGCTACCGGCGCGAGAGAGGGGTGTCCCCTAGGAAAGGGACCACTGTGATGGCCTGAACTTACAGGCACCACACAGCGTGGAGCCCTGAAGGTCAGAATCATGCCACGGTAGGGCTGAGAGGCGCCTCGGCCTTAAGCCTGCGTTCTGATGATTGCTGGTATGGAAGTGGGTTGGGGGTGGGGGGGTGGGGGTGGGTCTCAGGGCAGCTGGTGGGGGAAGGGAAAGGATAAGCAGCACAACTCCCCAGTTCATGCCATCCAGAGCAGCTCCTCAGCTTTAAAAGGTCAAGTTTTTTTTTTCCTGAACATTCTTTCTAAAGGTATTTTTAAGAATTGCACAAAATATTCCACCGAAAATTAATTTCAGTTAAATCATATGGAAACCACAGATTCTGTTAAGCCCTCTCATTTTATGGACAAAGAAAAAGGCCCAGAGAAGTACATCCATTTGCCCACAGACACACAGCTCCTCAATGGCAGAGGCAGAACTAGAGACCAGGAAATACCTCTGAGCCCAGGCCTAGAGCGGTGAGGGCCGAAGGGTGGGCTCTTCCTGCCCAGATATTTCCAGGGCTTCTCCCACTGCCAGCTGGTCTCAGGAAAGCTCAAGTCCATAGCAATCTTCTCTGCTCAAGGTCTCCTGGGCCTTAGACCATGGAGACACCCAAGAGGGCTCCAAGGAAGTTGCCTCCATTATTGCGACAGCCTGTGTTTTTCCTTAACCTTGCTGAGGGCCCTGTCCAGGCCACTGTGGGGACAGGCCCTGTGACTTGTAGGTAGAAGTACTCACCTGTAGTTCATGACAACAGCACCCCTAGAGGTTGACCACAGAGGATTTAGGGGTCAGACAAGGCGGGGCTCAAGTTGTTATTCCCCCCACTTCTGACCAGCCATATGACCTGGGGCAAGTCACTTCACCTCTCGGAGCCTTGCTTTCCTCATCCATAAAGTAAAGTGTAATGATATCTCCTGCACAGGTCATTGTGAAGGTTATAGATGAGGAAAGTGGAACGCTCAGTAGAGTCTTGCACAGGGCGAGCACTCAATGAACGGCAAGTACTATTATAGGCCTCACGACCGCACAGTTCGACAACAGAGTGACAGTCATAAGAAACTAATGAGAAGAAAATTCATCTGCTTTGGAGCAAATGTGGAGAAGGTTGGGGCCACTTGTGAGAAGGTGACTTTTAATGTGGTCCCTTTTGAGGCTGAGACCCCAGGATAGGGTAGATTTCTACTTTCATTGTTTCTCTGGGTTTTTAATATATTTTTATATTATTGTGACTTAGATTAAGTATATATACATTTATATACATATGCAACAAATAAGTGTCACAAAAAATGTTTACCCTTACTATGTGTGATGTCCTCATAGATGGTATTTTTTTATTCAATTCTATTTAATTCCATATATTTTTTAAAATTCTGGTGACTACCCAGGAAATTTATTTTACAACCTGCTAAAGGATCTCAGTCTATAGTTGGCCACACTCCACTGTTGTAGTCTGAGTTAAATACTTGGATCACTAGAACCCATCCCATAGAGAATCTGAAGAGAAGTTGAGAATCTGTGTTTAATAAGCCCCCAAAGAGATTCTGAGTGAAGGGTCCTCAGTACCCGGTGGGCAATGCTGGTCTCTACCCCCGCTGATGCCCGCCCACCAGGAAGCTGCTTGCCAACAGTACTGATAAATCAGCCTCCCTTTCAGGGAGTCCACGAGGTCACCCCCCACTACCACCACCAGCATCCAACCCAGCCAGGGGCCGGTGTGTTATGGAGGGCTTGGGTGGCAGGCCAGTGCGGAGCAAGTGACGGCAAGAAGAGTAAGGTATCTCACCCTGTAGACCACTGATCCGATTGGCCCGTTGCCCTCGGAGATATAACCCTCCTGTTTATAGTCTCTACAGCCAAGGACCATAGGGAGGACCCTTTATAGAAGAGGAAACTGAGGTTCCTGAGTGGCTTGCCCAGGTCACACAAAAAGCCAGGGTAGAGCCCGTGTTTTCAGCCAAACTGCTGGACTAGCTCTGTGATGGGAGAGGCACAGAGACCCTGGTCTGAGGTGACAGGGGCTTACTGTGGGCATTAGGCATGACAGGACACTGCCTCCCCTTCCCCCTGCACCTGCTGTTGCTAGGCAACCATGTGAAGGAGCTCCAGGTCCCTGGGCAGCAGCTCCTGGTGATGGGGCCCCGGGGCAGTGGTGCCGGTGAAAAACTTGAATCTTGTCTACGTCTCTTTTCTGTTCTCACCTCCCCTCTGACTTCACCCTCTGTCCGCCCTCAGTTGTCCCTTATGAGATCACCCTGTACACCAGCGACGTCTTCGCCGCTGGGACAGATGCCAACATCTTCATCGTCATCTATGGCTGTGACGCGGTGTGCACCCGGCAGAAGTACTTGTGCACCAACAAGAGAGAGCAGAAGCTGTTCTTTGAGAGGAAGTCGGCCTCCCGCTTCATTATGGAGGTATGCGGGCTCCGCAGGCTGCGGGGGGAGCCCGGACCGGGAGGTGGGCCACCAGAAGAAGGGGCAGGAAGAGCCGTGCGTCCAGAGGCACCTTAATGGGCTGCTGCTGGTAAGGAAGCCGGGCAGTTCATCCAGCCTCGTGGGCCTCACCCGGTACATCTGAGTCACCAGGAGGATGGGGCACGTCACCTGTCCCACCGGGACAAGTATCAGGATCTAAGGTGACAATGGCTGAACAGGGCTTGGGGAAACTAGAGGCACAATTCCAGTTCCACTGGGACCATCTCCAGTGCTAGCAACCACACACACGTGTCCCTGGGGAGAGCCGGGTGTCCTGATGTCCCGTCTGCTCCCCAGCTCCCCTTCCGGCCTGGGAGCTTGCTTGTTGCGTGCTTACTCCAGGTGTAGGTCCCAGCAGCTGGGCATCCCGTGCACTTGAGCTCAGTGTCTCCCCTGTGCAGTAGGTTGGGTGGGAGAGACAAGAGAAGGGGCGGACCCAGATTCGGCCTGCAAGGGGCTTGCTGTCCAGCTAGAGAACCCCGAACCTCCATATAAGGCTAGTGAGAGAGTCTAGTCATCCTCAGAATAACTGACCCTTTGGGTCAGAAGGCACCGCCATGGGGCTTTATCCGTTAACTCACTTAACCCCCATAGTCACTCTGTGCTGTCGTTATCCCTGTTTAAAGACGGGGAAACTGAGCACAGAGTGTTGAGCAGCTTGCATACATTCACACAGCTAGGGTATAGTGGAAGCAGGATTCAACCCCAGGAGAACTGGCTCAGAAGATGTGCTCTTAGCCCCTGCAGGACACTGGCCCCTGGTAATGAGCGCAAGTAAGGGATTAATTAAGCATGTGGTGGTATTCAGAGAAAGAAGAAGGTTCTCTGGAGGTGGTGACTTTGAGCAGGACTGAGTGTGACTATAAGCAGGGACAAGAAGGGGAGGCATTCCTAGCGAGGGGAACACTGGGGCCAAGGCCAGAGCTGGAAGCAGACACAGCCTGTGGAATGAGGTTTGGCCAGGTGGACAGCAGGAGAGTGCCTTGATGGGTAGAGGACTGGCTGGAGCAGGACTTAGAGGGCACAGCTCTGAAGAAAAGGAACTGGATGTCTCAGGACAGGCTCTCCAGACAGTGGGGACCTTTGGAGGAATACCCCTTATCTTCTGATGGGAAACGAAGTCCAGAGCCCCTTCCTCCTTCCCCGGCCAGTGTCTGTGTTGGGGGACTCCCTGCTCCCTCTCCACCTTCCCGGGGAGCGGCCAGCGCTTGTGGGAAGGTCACCACCTTGGTAGAATCTGTAACAAGGAAAATTCAAGGGTGATTCATTTATCCACACAAAGTAACAGCTCAACCGCCCAAGATGGCATGGTACGTGAGTCACCCCAGCCTGACACCGTCAGTGGGGGGCTGTGATTACACCCCAGCACGACTTCCATGGAGTTCTATCAATGAACTGCCCGCTAATTGGCAACTATAATTGGCTAGTTATTTGTTGCTAAGTTTTTTCTTTTTCCTTTTCAAATCTCTCTGGCTGTTGGGGGAGTGTGAGAGTTTAGAAACACATGAAAAAGCTTTGTGTCCGTGTCTCTCCATGTCTCCCTTCCGACTGATCTTCAGGTGAAACCTAGTGAGCTGGATTGCTGGCTCATGACCCCGGGTTCCGGTCCAGCTCAGACTCGGACTCTGAACAAGCCTCTCCCTCTCCCTGTGGCTTTGTCCTAAGACATACGGAGTGGCTGGGAAAATAGCAATCGTAACTAATACTCCCACTTGCCTCGCTTCTTCCAACTGACATGGCAGGTTAAGAAACTTGCTTGGGACATTGGAATTAACAAAGGGCAGAGCCGAGATTTAGACTCAAGCAGTTCCACCCCAGGACCTTTTCTGCTTAGCTCTTCCACCTCTAGGGAGAATGCCAGGGTTTCCTCTGATTCCGAGTTTCTCCCTGAGGCCCACCAGCCCTGGCTAGCAGTCCCCCAGTGGCCTCCTTGCTCGCTGAAGGTCACAGCCGAGACGGCCACGCTGACATGGCATGCCTGGCCGAGTAGCTGGATGATGGGAGCTCCAGAAGTACCACTGAAGCCCAGGTCCATGCATCTCGAAGCTCAGAGATGGGATGGGGAAGGAGGAGAAGAGGCCCCTGGGCAGAGGGAGAGGCAGGTGAATCTTGACTCCTCGATGCAGCTGGCAGCTCGGTGCCCACAAGTAGACCTTCCATGGGCCAAGGGTTTCCCCCGTAGCTTCTGTGTCTCTCCCATCGCGAGGGAATGAGGCCTTGTTAAAAATGTCCAGAGCACTAACGTCAGCCAGAGGTCACCGATCTGTGTTTAATGATCAGACTGCCCCTCAGGGCCTTCCAGGGGACAGCAGTTCCATGGGGAAGCAAGGGTGAGCTAGCCAGTAGGGAGCAGTGGGTGGGGGCCAGTGCTGCAGGCAGCAGAAGCCACAGCAGTACCCTTGTTAATTCTCACGATTTCTAGCAATGCGGTGCCGTGGTGGTCACCTGGAAGGAGAGAATATTTGCCAAAAAGAACCGTGGCTGGGATCTTAGACCTCAAAGTGACCTGCCTGAGGACTACCCTGCCCGTGCCTCTGCCTTCCCTTGAGTAAAACATCATTCTTCCCCATTTTATAGAGAGGAAAGTTGAGTCCTGGAAGGTCCAGTGTCTTGCCTCAAGTTATATGGGTCGTAGGTGGCAGAGCCATGGCTCCAATTGGGAAGGCTGAGGGTGGGGATGGGAGTGGGGGGACATTCCTCAAGCAGTGCCGATGGGCCTGCTCCTGGCTGCCTACGGTGGTGGGTGTGCAGGGAAGAAGGAACCCAGTGGCTGGAAGCTGTTCCGTTTCACTCAGAGGTCACTTCTATCTGTGGTTCTGGAGGGTTTGCATTTGATGAATGACTCCATCTATCATTCAGATGCCTTTCACTCATCACAGGACTCACCCACCCCGGAGCTGACTGCCGTGTCCTAGCACTGATAGCTCGCCTGTGCTGGCTAGGTGGTCAGCGCTGCAGAGAGGCCGCAGAAGTGCTGGAGCGGGTTGGGGGTGGGGGGGCGGTGAGGGTGCCATGTGTTGCTATAAGGGCCTGAAATAATGAGATTTGACTTCCCTGAGGTGGTCAAGGGGGCTTCCCTGGGGAAGTGTTCCTTGATCTGCAACCTGAATGAGGAGGTTGAGTCTTAGGTAACGAAGAGGAAAGTGGAGGGGCAGGGGGAGCCTGTGCAAAGACCCTGTGGCAAGAAAATGTTAAGTACGAGGGACTGTACTGTGAGGCAGTTGGAGAAAGAGGGGCTTTTAGGAGCCAAGAAGAAGGTCAGGCTGGCAAGACAGGGCATGGGCAGAACCAGAACTCATCTTCTGATGCCCAAGTCTGTTCTCAAGCCAGGAGCGAGCTGCCACAATGGTTAAGTTATGGAAGACGGAGAGGTGGGCTCCACGGTGAAAAGGGGACAGTGTCCCAGAGGTAGACTGAACAGAGTTCTGGAGGCTAGGCTGGTTTTAAGTGGGGAGAGAGGAAGGGAAGCCCGAGCATGGGATGCGTAGAGGAGAGTCGGGGCTGGCTCAGCCGGCAGGGGGGCCATACTGGGAGAAAGTGGCCCCTGGACCTTCAGAGGGACTCGGGAGCAGAGGCCCTAGGGAGGCAGGCAGTTGCTGAGGCTGTACTTTCCCAGAGCTTTCGGCTCCCACCTGGTGCCTTTTCTCCTTTGCACAGTTAGAAGACGTGGGGGAAATCATTGAGAAAATTCGGATTGGCCATGACAATACGGGCATAAATCCTGGGTGGCACTGCTCCCACGTGGACATCCGCAGGCTCCTCCCAGATAAAGATGTAAGTTCCTGACTCATCTGTCCTGCTGTTTCTTTTGACGCCTTCTGGAAGGGATTCGAGGCTGGTTCCTGATAAGAACCTGTAGCCTTTTGGGGCGCCAGGGTGGCTCAGTTGGCTAAGCGTCGGACTCTTGATTTCAGCTCAGGTCATGATCCCAGGGTCGTGAGATCGAGCCCCGCAGCGGGCGCCACACTCTGCAGGGAGTCCGCTTGAGATTCTCCCCTTCTCCCTCTGCCCCTCCCCTTGCTCAACCATGCTCTCTCTCTCCCTCTCTCAAATAAATAAAAATTACTCTTTGAAAAAAAAGGAAGAACCTACAGCCTTATTAAGTTGAGGTAAAATCTGAGGACAGTTCACCCGGTTTGCTCAGAGTGTAGGAACCAGCTCAGGTCCAAGGCAGAATCTTTCAGAACCTCATGTAGGGTGTCAAGGAGGAGGGTCTGGGCAGCCCTGTCTCCGCTCCCCGCCCCCAGGGGCACACTGCTAGTGAGTGACCAAGCATGCCCTTCCTGCTGCTCAAGGTCAACTCACAGAAAAAAATCCAGTGGAAGAGCTTGGCAAACATTCGGAAACCATAGAATTCTAAACATGGAAGGCAGGTCTCAGGAGTGGCTGCGGTTGAGTGATTTGAGAGCAATTTAGAAATACTGAGCCCCTCCCCTTACCCACAGAATCGGAGTCTGTGGGGTGGGGTTCTGATATCTATCTTTAAGTGACCCTGGGGACCTTTCTTTCAAGAGCCAGCTCTGATGCAGTTGCAGTAAGACTGAATCTATTGGAATCGGGGGAGAGCTTGGCCTCCAAGGTGGCTTTTGCATTATCTTTGGGGCTCCATGACCCTTGTCCTTGGTCCCCATGAGTGTTGACGTGCTGATGAACCGCTGATGTCGGAAGGGTCCACACAAAGGACTAATTTTCCTCTTCCTCCTCACCCCAGGGCACAGAGACCCTGACTTTCCCTTGTGATCGGTGGCTTGCCACGTCAGAGGATGACAAGAAGACCATTCGAGAACTGGTCCCTTATGACATCTTCACTGAGAAATACATGAAAGATGGGTCCTTAAGGCAAGTCTACAAGGAAGTGGAGGAGCCTCTGGACAGTAAGTGTGACGCCCTCCTCGCGGTCAGCAGCAGCCCCCTGCCCCTTTGTCAGGCACTGCCCTGTGCCAGGCTGAGTGTTTGCACCAGGAGGCAGGGTCTGTTATTAACGCCAGTCTGTAGAGAGGGCAGCTGAGGCCCACAGAGGGGGGTGTGAGCTGCCCACGTTCACACAGCTGATCAACGGCAGGCTGTGCTTCGGGCTCCTGGCTGTCTCACGGCACGTCCTTCCCCGGCCTCCAGATGCGTGTTCTTCTTGCCTGGATCCTCCTGGCCCTTGGGGGCTCCCTGCTCTTCGCTGATTCAGCTACTCCTCTGCAGGGCTTGGTCCTCTCTGCTCTCTCGGGATCCACTGTCTCTCCTACGAATGAACCAGGAAGCACCCCTGATACGTGTGTAGCTGGAGCTGCGCACAGGGCTTGGGTGCGGCCCCGGAGCGTCCAGAGCTTCGGCTTTCTTTTCTCTACGTGTGGTTACCGATGCCTGTTCCTCACCGGGGTTCCCTGCAGGCTCTGCATCAGACTGACCACACCCTCCATGCGCTTCTCCCTTTGCTTGTGGACCATTCTCTTCTCTTCTTATTTCTCTGACCGGCCCGCTGAGCACTGTCATCCTCTCCCGTGCCAGCTGGTATTCCTCAGACTCTGTCCTCAGCCTTCTCTTCTCCTTTCTTTTTACATTGCGTGTGTGCCCGCACGTGTGAGTGTGTGCGCGCACACATGCGTGCACGCACACACATGCACACACACACACAGCTTCCTCCCAGACCACGGGGACCGTCACACCTCTTTTTTGACCAGTGATACCATCGTCCCATCAATCCCCAGGTTATTCGGTGAGCCCTGAATGAGCTTTATCTGGGTCAAAAATCAAATTCACTTGCAAAAAACAGGCTTCCCGCCACCGACGATACACGAAAGAATATCATGGATCTGCCCACGGGGGGCAGTCTGCACGGATCAGAGATGCCCTGAGAGCTTGGAGATCCAGCTCACATTTGTTGTGTCGCATCCCTTCTTGGAAAAAAAGGGAGTAAAATCCCAGATTCCTGGCCCCATATGGAACCAGGGGGTGTAAACCAGCTATAGCTCTAACATTTCCTTTCGTCTCAGTTGCCACTTGCTTAGAGATAAAAACAAGTGTCGCCTCCATAATGTGCCTTTCCCTACCCAGATCCCTTTGCTATTAAGTCTGGGGGAAAATTCCCTTTTCTGCTTGGATCCCAGAGGACACCCTGGAAAGCTGTCCCAGCGGCACACTGGGGCTGTTCTGTATTAATAACGTGCCACAAACCCACCCCGTGCCTGGTGATGTTTCTAGGGAAACATCTTTCCACTGAGAGCGGTGGGGCTTGGGTGGGACAGAAAGGGGGGAGGATCCAGAAATAGCTAGATTTGACTGCACAACTGCATTGCTCAGCACCCAGAAGCTGAATCAGTTTTGCATTCCCCAGGGACTGGAAAGAGCAGCGGGGGGTGGAGGAGGGGGAGAAGGAGGGCCATTCCGCCACAGCCCCTGGTGACACGGCACCCCACTCTGGGCCAAGGGCTCCAAGAAAAGGCCCTACGTCAGTCAGTGTGGAGCAGGGCTGAGCGCACAGCCAGGAAGTGACTGGGGAGGAAATGTGCAGGGGAGGACAGTCGATCGTTGAGTCTGAACTGTGACAAGATTCCTAATGTCACCTCCCATCAGTATGAGCCAGATAGACCTGGGTAGTGTTGACTCTTCCACACCAAAGAGGAGATTTCATTTATTAATGCAACGCGTGAGACGCTAGCGGATGTTGCACTGAGCTGAGCGAGGCGGGGGTGGAGGGCAGCGTGACTCGTCCCGGTTCCCAGCCTGGGTGGGGACAGGTCCCCGAGAGCNGAGGGGGGGGGGGGGGGGAAGAGGTTTGGAACGGGGCTTTCAGAGTTCAGGTTTACAGGTGAGTTTGTGACTTCTAGTCAAGGCGGAGGTGTCCCCGGGGTGACAGGGCCGTGGATCCAGAGCCAGGAGGGAACTGGGCTGGGAATACAGATTCGGGGAACGCACGGAGTCAGTGCCCAGGGTGTGCAGGAGGGGAGCTGAGGGAAGCGGACAGAACCAGGCATGTGAGGGGCGGGAAGAAGATTAGGAACGCGTAAAACTGCTCCAGAAGGAGCGACCGGAGAGGCAGATGGAGAGCAGGAGAGAAAACGCTCTGGAGTCCCAGGGAAAAGAGGAGAATAATAGGAACCACGGGGTGGGCGTGAACACGTTCCATCTCTGTGGGTATGAGCAACTCACGTCACCTTCCTTTTCTCGATTTAATTAAATGTGGTCCAAGCCCACTTGCAGGGGTTGGGAAGAAAGTCCATCTCAGTCACGACAGGGAGAAAGAATTCCTCTTTGGGGTTTCATGAGAATCCTGACCCTCACAGGAGGGGCCTGGCCCTTAGTCCGGGGCGGGGACCATGGACACCTGTGTCTTCCCGCCACACGGTGACAGTAGCTGCTGGTTCTCCGCAGACACGCAGCTGTCGTTTCTCCAGGCGGCCAGGGACAGCTCGGCTTCATCCCGAGACCCTCTCTTTGGCCGTGAGGCCTCCTTGCTTCAAGTGCCCCGATAACCCCACGGCCGTGTCTGTAGGGGCCCCGCGTGCAGGTCAGGGGTCCTGCCAGCCAAGCGGACTCCCGAGCCCTCGCCCCCTCGCGGGCTGGGGAAACGAACCTTCCTCCCGGTCTGGCCACTCCTGCCCTTCACCTCAAAGCCACAATTTCCATCCTTCCCCTTGGGGATCATCCAGGCGAGTCCCCTCTTCTTGGCCCGAAACTCTCAAGCTCTTGGGACAGACGCATATGGAGAGGAGACCAAGAGTTCTTAGCCTCATAAAAATGCACGGCTCGCCTTTCCCTATGGGGTGGAGGTTGGAAAAGGAGATACTTTACTCTTCCTCCATGAGTCCACAACGGCAAAATGAAGACGAGACGGCGTTTGTTTTTATTTTCCTTAATTTTTAATACCTGTCATACCAGCATTCATAGAGCCCTTGCCACAGGCCCCGGGAAGTGAAGGAGAGGGTGGCTGTCACTGGGGGCAGGCACCAGCTTGCAGGGAGCTAAAGAATAAATAAAAATAAGGACATGGATACTATGGGGAAGCTATACATTCAAAAAATACTTGACTTTTTCCAAAGAGCAACTGTTTAGCAGCAACTGGCGTGGATCCTGGTCACCGTCAAACAGGAAGGCGTACTATCGTCAGCGTTGTCCGGTCAGGTGCATGTAGTGACCACGCATGTTGGGTGGTATCCTGTGTCCTCCCCCCTGGAAGCGCAGGCAGCTGGATGGGTGGATGGTTTGAGAGCTGCTGGGGGAAGCCTCCGGGTCTTCGAGGCCACCCGTGTCCAGATCGGATGGGCAGACTTCCCACTGGCGAATCCTTGCAGATTTGTAGCAGAATGTGCACAAGTGAACAAATAAAAGGCAGATGTTAACTCCTCCTCGGGGCCCGGGCCGGAAGCTTAATACCTCCTACAAATCCAGTTCCCTCCAGCCTAAAGCAATGCCATTCTTTTCTTCCCTTTGTCTGTCCATCTGTCTATCCGTTGGTCTGACCGCCCGCCCAGTTGTGCTCTACTCGGTGCAGATCTTCACAGGAAACGTTCCCGGGGCAGGGACAGACGCCAAGGTCTACATCACCATCTACGGAGATCTGGGCGACACTGGGGAGCGGTACCTTGGCAAGTCAGAGAACCGTACCAATAAGTTCGAGAAAGGAACGGTACACAGAGTTTGCCCCCTCCCCTTCCCCTCCTGGGTCCAGTAGCCTGGGGTCAGCTCCTTTGGTGCCAGAGGCTGTCCGTGAACCTTGTGCGGTGTCACGCTCCCTCATGTGGGCATTTACCCTTGGCCCTTCCCCCTCCAGAGTGGCCGGCCCCTCTCTGAGCCTGTGCGTGCGCCCTGGGTCCTGATCTGGGGTGGAGGTAGAGCAGAGGGAGGGGCTTGTTTGAGGCCTGTCTGAGCCCCAGGTTGCTGGCTCTCTGGGGGTCGGGGCATCGTCATCAGAAAGCCAGCTCACTGTGGGCAGGCCACCAGCATGGTGGTAAACATCACTGCGGGGGCTGCCCCATCTCTGGGGCGGGGGCCTGTCCTACCATCAGCTCCTGACCTGCTTAACTCCCTCTGGGTTTGGTGTCCTCGTCTATAAAATGAGGAGCCCGAGGTGAACGGGCTAAGCTGTGCTGTGCAGAGCTGTGGGCAGCACCAAGGCCCATGGGAAATGCAAGGGATTGGAGGAGCAGACAAGCACCCCACCTTCCCAACTGCAGTCCGCTCGGACCTGGACTATATATTGGGGTGCCGAGCAAGGCCTCTATTAGGCAAAGGGCTCTGATATCCTGTGGTTTTAGGAAAAGGAAGGCGTCTGTCCCAACTTCCTTCCCAGCAGCTCAGCTTCCCTCTCTCACTACAGCTCAGCGATCTCCGGGGCCCTTTCTGCCTCACCCCCTTCACTCAGCCTCAGCCTCTCTCCCTTCTCTCCATTCACTGAAATCTGCCCAAATTCCCCGCAGGCCAGGCTGGAGCTGCAGGGTGATCAGAGCACAGTAACCCGATCTGTGGTCTCGCCCATGGCCATGCACACATGGGGGTTTCCTGCATTCATTAGCTGGGTCTCCTTAGCCCGACCCTCAGCCAGGTGTGATCCTGGGCACTGAAACATTTCCCACTTGTGAGAAGGAAATTCGCTCTGGAGCAAGGATAGCAGCAGTGTCTAAGCAGGTCTGCAGCTGCCTGGTGACCCCATGGGCCAGGCCATCCAGGAGGAGTCCCAGCCTGGCCTCGAGGCCCTGGGGGAGTCAGGCCCCAGGGCTCCCATTTGTTCCATCATCCAAATAGGAACTCTTCACCTTTAGCTTTGGCTTACTGCTTCTGAAGTGGGAATACCGTGTGTTAGCTCCCAAGACCCCTGGGCTGATAAACAGGACAAGAGATGGAAGAACACTTTGTATCAGGGAGAAATAATTTCACACACACACACACACACACACACACACACACACACACACACACACACACGTATGTAATTGTTTGCTGTACTTACAAGGTAATTAATAGGAGGTCTTTGTTCCATTTTGGACAAAATGGAATGCAAAGAGGTCAAGGGACTCAAGTGGTGTCCCGGACTCTAGGCTGGGGACATGATTATCAAGCTCACTCACACATGCCACGATGTGGCAGTGCTGTTCGGGGTCAGACCTGTGGCCGGGGCCAGACCACCTGAGTTCACATCCTGGCTCTGACACTGACTAGCTGTGTGATCCTGGGCAAGTTACTTAACACCTCTGTGCCTCAGTTTCTTCCACCATAAAATAAGTTCACTGAATTAAAACATCTGAAGTGCCTAGCTCTTCGTTGTTGCTGAGTGTCATTGAGGATTGGGGAGCTCACCTTCCTCTGCCTTCGATGCAGCCTGGAGCCGACACCTGGAGAATGCATTGTAAGACAGCAGCGTGTGGCACACAGCAGACAGATCCTTGTGTCTTTGTGGCCAGATTCACGGAGCTGGGCACAGAGTAGGCACAGCAAATATTTGTAGAGCACATTAATGAATGAACTTATATAAGTGAAGGCGATGCAATCCATTCCCTCCTGGGTTCAGAGTCAGATTTTTTTCTCTTTTAGCAATTGTTACATCATAAGAAAAACCTTCGCCCTATTCTATCACCCATCCCTTTCTCTTCCTTTCCTCCTACCAAGTAGCTAGAGCCACTTCTGCTTTACTCACGGTTTCCCGATGAGCATCTAGGATATTTAGGATAATGGGATATCCTGGGTGGGATCCTGGAACAGAAAAAGGACATTAGGTAAAAAACAAGGAAATCAGAGTAAATTCTGGACTTCAGTTCATAATATTGTGAGAGGGAGGCCTCGGAATACCCAGCGCTCCATGTTACGGACTTGTGCCTGGAGGGCTCCCAGCAAGGAAGGTTTGTTCAGCCCAGCAGCTGAAGGGGATAGAAAGTACTGGACGGTTGGGGTTGGGGGGGGCACCTCCACGCAGTCCCCACATCTGGACTCCCCAGGCGGACACGTTCATCATCGAGGCCGCTGACCTGGGTGTCATCTACAAGATCAAGCTCCGCCACGACAACACCAAGTGGTGTGCAGACTGGTACGTGGAGAAGGTGGAGATCTGGAATGACACCAACGAGGACGAGTTCCTGTTCCTGTGCGGGCGCTGGCTGTCCCTGAAGAAGGAAGATGGGCGGCTCGAGAGACTCTTCTATGAGAAGGTGCAGGAAAGGCCATGGCAGTGCAGGGTGGGGGGACTTGGCTCAGCCACAGCTCGCCCCCATCCTCATGACCCGTACTCTGGCGGAAGGCGCCAGAGCTGTAGTGGGTCTGGGCTCTTCTGGGCAGGAGTACACAGGGGACCGAAGCAGCAACTGCAGCAGCCCCGCGGACTTCTGGGAGATTGCCCTGAGCTCCAAGATGGCCGACGTGGACATCGCCACAGTGACGGGGCCCATGGTGGACTACGTGCAGGAGGGCCCAGGTAAGCCAAGCGGGGAGCTCAGCGGGGGAGGGTCAGCACCTGGACACATGTTTAAGCTTTTCTTGGGCAGCCCATGCGTTTGCCCCCTGTCCTCTGACTTCTACCTAATGCTTTATAATTCACCCAGATTGCCTGCTTCTGTCCCCATGACAGCATGCAAGGGCAGCGATCAGCTCTGTTGCAGAAGGGGGAACAAAGACTAAGAGAAGTTAGGGGAATGATGCCCTTAATCCACTGACCCGCCACCGGGAGGGCATTACGGTACACTCCGCCCTCACGCAGACTTGCAGGATATAGATTCAGCCCCAGGGGCCTGGGACAGTTATCATCAGACAGAAATCAACAGCAGCAGTGCGAAACCCTTGCATATCAGTAGAGTATCACATGGAGGACTTCAGCCTAAGGCACAAAGTGATGTAGTGAGGAAGGGGAAGAAGTCCTAAGACAGTTTTAGGGGGATTTAAGTCCCATTTATGATTCTGACAAGAATGTATGCCTTGGACAAGTCACCTCAATTTTTCTCTCCTCCATAAAACGATATTGTAATGCCCTGACAAACTCATTTTCCAACCATATTTTTGAGATTTTAAAGCAGTTCTGTGTTTGTTTATCAAACATTTAAAGTCACTGCCCATCTGTTCAGCTGTCTTAAGTATAGAGCATAACAACCACTCTATTCCCCTCCAGGAGACCCCGTTGGTGGGGGTGGGGGTGTTGTCTCTGGAGCTGGGCAGAGAGAGTCAGTCATTTTATAGTCTTCCTTCTCACTCTGTGAATAAATGACAGGACCCACAAAAAACGGCTTCTCCTGAATTAAGCACTATGATCAACTGTGAAAGGCCAAGGGGGCCTCCTGGAAAGATGAAATAAGGCTGTGGAGAGGTGCAGAAAACAATACTGGTAATTCGAGCCAGGAAGGGCTAGTTTGGAAACTTTAAAAGAGATACAAATTACACAACCTATAACTATATTACCTATAACCTATACCAGAGCATTGTCTCCCAAGATACTGAGGAAGATGATCAATCCCAGAGAAGGGTTTCCAACTTGAATCAGTTAATAACTGAAAGTGACTGAGACAAGAGAGTGGCTTAAACAAATGAGGAATTTTTCTTTTCTCTCACATAAAAGTTCAAAGCTAGGCAATTGGGACTGATACAGCAGGTTCCAGTAGAGTCAGGGACTTCCATCCTAAAGGTTGCCCATGGTTCCAAGATAACTGCTGGAGCTCCAGCCATCACCTCCACATTCCAAGCAGCAGAACAAATGGAAGGGTAAGGGGCAAAAGGGTGCTCCTCCCAGCTGAGTCAGAAATTTCCCCAGAAACCCACCCAACAATGTCTGCTTACATTTTATGAGCACCCCTAGCTGCAAGGAGAAGGGATACTTGCTGGGCAATTAGAACTCTGTGCTACACTATCCGAGCAAGGTTTTATACTGATTAATCTGGTCTGTTTTGGAAATGGATGACTTCTAGAACTTTCATTTACCATGTTATACATATGATGCTATTTTATTTTTCTTCCCCCAATTTCTACTTTCCGTGAGACCTTATTTTTGCCAACTTTATTTTTGCTGACTACAGAAAGCTTTCCAGACATCTAACCCCTGTACCTGGCAAAAGGCTATTGGTCTTGCCCTACTTCACATGGGAGTGCTAGGTGCAGCTGAGATCATTGGTCAGAAGGGCTTCTAGAAGTGGCAAGGATGCTATTTTAGGATGATCTTCACTTGGGAGATACCAGTCTCTCATTTCCTGGAGAGTAGATGCTCACCATAGATTATTTACCAGTCCGGAAAGCTCTGTTACACTTTGTCTCAGAGGCAGGGAGCTGAGATCTGTGCTCTCCAAAGGTCATTTCCAACTCTGTGAGCGCACCCGTGTCCACCTGGCTCATTATGAGTCTGGGCCCCATAATCTCTTGCAGTGATTCCCTACTATGTGTCGGTCACCACTGGGAAGCACAAGGATGCAGCCACCGACAGCCGGGCCTTCATCTTACTCATTGGGGAGGATGATGAGCGCAGCAACCGCATCTGGCTGGACTTCCCCCGGGGAAAGAAGGGCTTCAGCTGTGGCTCCGTGGAGGAGTTCTTTGTTGCAGGCTTGGATGTGGGCATCATCAAGAAAATAGAGGTGCTGGTCCCTGGGTCCTGGGATGGTGCCCACCCCCAGGGAAGGAAGGAGCTGATCGGGACATAGCGGGTGGAGGTGTGGAGGGCAAGCAGAGCAACAAACCTGGAGCCCCACCTCGGAGCAGGTCATGGGGGAAGATCCCCTGGCCTCTGCCATCAGCTAGGTGACCTTGAATGAATCACTGCCCTACAAGTCTCAGTGTTCCACCCACCTACTGGGGATGTCTGGTGTGTTAGTTTTCCATTGCTGTGTAACAAATCATCACAAACTTAGCATAAGATCACGTAGGGGTGTTATTTCCCAGTTTCCCGGGTCAGGAGTCCAGATGTGAGTCAGCTGTGTCCTCTTCCCGAGGTCTCACTGGGCTGAAATCAAGTTGCCGCTAGGACTGTGGTCTCATCTGAGGCTGGGGGTCCTCTTCCAGACTCACTGGTCATTGGCAGAATCCATTTCCTTGCAGTTATTGGACTGAGGCCGCCAGTTCCCAGAGGCTGCAGGCCTCCCCTGTCACGTGACCTTCTCCAAACCATGGCAGTTTGTCTTGTCAAGGCCAATAAGATGTGATCTCTTCTGCTTCAAATCTCTCTGACTTCTCCCATCTCTGACATCTGCACCCTCTCTTAAGGGGCTTGCCCGATTAGGTGAGGCCCACCCAGAATAACATTTTGATTAACTCAAAATCATCTGATTAGAGACCTCTATTTCATCTGCCAAACCTCCTCACCTCCGTGGGAGGGACCTGCGTCTGTGTGCAGAGCACATCGGGAGGAAGCCCTGAGGAAGGAGGGTGCAGAACAGGGAAGGGGTTGCTGAGTGGCAAGGGCTTCCTTCCCAGTTTTACCCAGACTGCTGGTGTGTCCCTCCCAGCTGGGCCACGACGGGGCCTCCCCCGAGAGCTGCTGGCTGGTGGAGGAGCTGTGTCTGGCCGTGCCCACCCAGGGCACCAAGTACACACTGCGCTGCAACTGCTGGCTTGCCAAGGACCGAGGCGACGGTGTCACCTCCCGCGTCTTCGACCTCCTGGACGCCATGGTGGTGAACATTGGGAAGAAGGTATGGAGAGGGGCCTAGGTGTGCCTAAGGCATGGCAAGGGCCGTGCAGGGCGGGGTAGGAGAGCAGATGGGGAGACAGAAGTGAGGGACCTGGGAGACTTATCGCTGGGGCACTGGCAGGGGCTGCAGCCTGGCGTGCCAGCCTGACTCGCTTTGCTGGGAGCTGAGAGACTCGAATCTCTTTGGGTGTGCTGCTGTGTGAACTTGGGCACATCACCTGACTTCTCTGGGCCTTGGTCTTCTCATATGGTCTCTGGAAATAGTACTTTCCAGCCTGTTCCACGTAAGAAGATCTTGATGAGAGCAAATGAGGTCATGGACAGTCCGTGAAGAGATTTGCAAGCTCTGCGTAGGTGTGCAGAGTTGTTTTCCCCCAAAGGCTCCCTGACACCCAAGGACAGCGGTGGGGAAAGACAGCATGTGGGCTACCACGTGCCTCGGGATCTTGCAGGGCAGTGAGCTACTGGCACGAGACCCTCTTCAAGGCTGGAGCCCTGGGCTCCTGTCCTGGTTCCACCTCTAACTGGCCCAATGACCTGGGATGAAGTTGTGTGAACTGACAAGTCAGTGCTGGATGCCTGAGGTCTGGGCCCCAGGGTACGTGGCCAGGTGATGACTCAGACGGCCCTGGCTCACGTGACCCTGCAGGCTTCTCTTTCCCACCAAAAGGCTGGGGGCGCAACAGAATGCTCCGGCCCTGAACTCTGTCCCTGAACCTAAACCAATGGGCTATAGATGTAGGTCAGGAGGTGTCCCACAAAGGGAAGAAGAAATCACCCTGGGCCCGAGTGTGCCCTGCTTATATTGTATATGGAGACAGAAGGAAGGGCTGAGTTTGGGGCTCTGAGAACCTTGAGAGGCGGGAGTGCGGATGCCTACCCCTCCCCTGCTTGAGAGCCAGAAAACAGAACTTTCTACAGCACGGATCCACTCCCCGCTCCTTACCCAGACATCTCCATCTGTGACCAGACGGATGGTGTGGGTGAGCACACGGTTCATCCAGGGACCTCTGTCCTGACCCAGTTCCCAGCATGCGTGTGGGCGTGAGTGTGTCTGTGTGCGTGCTGCCCCCGCCCCGCCATGCACACGCCACTCGGTACAGCTGTATCTCCCCCTGAGCCCTTTAGACTGTGGCAATGCAGACCCACGCCCCTATTATTCACGCTACAAAAGAACACAGCTTCATCACTTTGCAAAGAACCACAGGGTTCTTTGGACTGGCCATCTCCCCAGGAGCTATCAGACCGGAATTACAAAAGCTCCATTTCTGTGTCTCTTTCTGGAAACAACCTATTACCTAAAAAGAGACGGTCTGTGTAAAGGAGAGAACGATGGGCCCGGAGAGCGTGCCAGTCCGGAGGGACCAGCCCTAAGGGGCCGGTCTCCATGGGGTCACCAAGGCACTCATTTGGATCTTGCTGTTTTTCGTGCCTGTCTGCATAAGAGCAAAAAAGCGCCAGGCTCCCCCTTCATTCCTAGTCGCTCTTCCTGCCGCCACGATGCCCTGTTAAGGTCTGACAGGATTTTCCTGATAAAGCAAGAGGCTCTTCCCTCATTACCTGGGCCGACAAGTACTGAACTTGTCCTCTGGGCCAGGCCTGCCAAGACCACTTCTAACCTCACGGTATCCTGGCGAAGATTCTCGATGCTGCTTGAAAAGCACCCAGCCCCCAGTACCAAACACGCCGGGAACGGGATCACTGGGACACATAACTTGGGCTCTGAGTTTGAGGGCTTCTGGGTAGTGGGGACCAGGTGAGAAGGCCGTGCTTCAGGGGAAGGCATTTCTGTGGCCGTGTGTGCAAACCTCTCCTGAGCCATCGAGACCTCCGTCGGAGAGCCTGGCAAGAGGGAATGGAGAACAAGCCGGAGGACACTCCGGAGCATGAGTCAAGGTGGCCCCTCTTGCCACAAGTCTCCCCCTGGAGAGAGAACCAGGGAGGCACCATCCAGGGAAAAGCAGGCTGCCCCTTCCCCCTCCAGTGGAGACAGACGAAAGGAACGCGTGCTCTTTGGAACAAACCTCAGGCAAAAGGGCAAAATCGCAACCTGAAGAGCACATCGGGGAAGCAGTGGTTGTCCTTCAAACGTCACTGCTCACGGACGCTCACGGGGTCTGCTGGCCGTACCTGACACGGGATGGACGTGGAATTGTCCTTGCTGACCCACGGCACGGGGCAGGCCCGGGCGGAACTGTGGGCAGCTCTCACAGCATCCCTCCCCCGGCAGGTGCTCTACGAGATGACAGTGTGGACGGGTGATGTGGTTGGCGGTGGTACGGACTCCAATATCTTTATGACCCTCTACGGCATCAACGGCAGCACAGAGGAAGTGAAGCTGGACAAAAAGAAGGCCAGGTATCCAGAGGCGGCTTCCACCCCTCGCCCTTCTGCACATCCAGTCCCCCAGCCTCTAGTCCCACCCTGCCTCAGTCATCGGCTTCCCTCCCTCTCCCTTCATACCTTAGGGCCTTCTAGCCTCCACACCTTTATCCATGTGATTCCTCTCTCCTGGAATGCCCTTCACCCATTCTCTTCTGTCTCAGGGCCTTTCTCTTCCAGGGGCCAGCCCAAATCTACCCCCTCCAGGAAGCCTTCCTTGATCATCTCAGCCTATAGCGAGCTCCTTCCCTCCTTCCTGCCTGCCTTCTTTCCTTCCTTCTCTCCCTCCCTCCATCCTTCCCTCCCTTCCGCCATCACTTAAAAATGTTTATTGTAATGTCTGTCTATTAGTTGATAGCACCGTATCCTTGTGACTCTCCTGCTTCGGTTCCCTGTACCACGGTGATGTAAGATGTTTACATTAAGGGAAGCTGAGTGAAGAGCACACAGAAACTCTGTTCTATTTTTGCACCTCTCCTACAAGTCTAAAATGAATGCAAAATTAAAAGGCAAAAGTATTTTTTAAATATTAAAAAATGAGGGATGCCTGGGTGGCTCAGTTGGTTAAGCGGCTGCCTTCAGCTCAGGTCATGATCCCAGGGTCCTGGGATCGAGCCCCGCATCGGGCTCTCTGCTCAGCAGGGAGCCTGCTTCCTCCTCTCTCTCTGCCTGCCTCGCTGCCTACTTGTGATCTCTCTGTCAAATCAATAAATAAAATCTTTTTAAAAAATATTTAAAAAATGATTGAACACCTAGTGTATGGCAGGCACTGTCTCAGGCGCAGGAGACAGAGCATAACCGGGAGAAGGTGCCCCAACTCACATAGCGTAACACCCGGGGAACGGCAGCAACAGCGTGAACACCGGAGTGACCTTATCATGTGCCTGGCCTTTCCCTAAGCCCCCTGAGTGTGTTGGCACAGCTCGTTCTCCCTGCGGCTCTCTGAGGACCATTTTTATCACCCCCTTTTCGAAAATCGGAAACGGAGGCACAGCAAGGTGAAGTCCTGCTGTCGAAGATCACATGGCACTGGGAGCTGCACCTGGGGGTCCCTAGCCTTAAGCATGCGGTTCTGCTGCCCCTTACATCATCAGTAATGACGATAAAGGTGAACGTCCTATAGCTTTTACTGTCTGCTCCTTGCTCCGAATCCCTGACTCAGTCCCGGCTTTACGCTGGTTTTCTGTGTTCAGACATTGTCCCCCAGGCCATCCCTGGCCCCTGATATGTTGAGCAGCAGATTGGGGCGACCCAGAGCCCAAGCTGGCAGTCGTGGGCCAAGTCCCGACCACTGTGGGCCTGCTGCTCGGGCCGTGGTCTGGGCGCCGGGATGCTTGCTAGAGCTGGTGGGCCCGGCTCTGCCGTCTGATGTGGCCTCGCCGCTGTCTGTCTGGACTTTCACGCTCTTCCAGTCCTCACCTCTGTACTCTGGCCCTAACCTCCATCCCAAGCCCAAAGTCCTGTTGGTTTTTTGCCTTTTTTTTTTTAAGATATTATTTACTTATTTGACAGTGAAAGAGAGAGACACAGCAAGAGAGGGAAGACATGCATGAGCAGGAGAGGGAGAAGCAGGCTCCCCGCTGAGCAGGGAGCCCAGTGCGAGACTCGATCCCGGGACCCTGGGATCATGACCTGAGCCCAACGCAGACGCTTAACTGACTGAGCCACCGAGGCGTCCCGTTTTTTTTTTTTTTTAATTGATTATCCCATTACAACATCCCACCTTATTCACAGACGTATGCAGAGGTAATTGCTGGTAGGAGGGATAGGCCCTTTTCTGGCAGTACTTAAATCCTGGAAGTCTTGCTTGAGAGTCACATTATAATACAATCATATTGTAAGTGATTTGAGGCACCTCGTTAGTTAAAGGATTTTGTCTTTCTGAATAAAGACTTGTTTTGTGCAGAGAGCCATTGTTCCTTACCGCCTCTGGTTTGCAAGCTCAGGCTTCTTACCCAAGGCAAATTTTGCTTATTTCATCTGCAAGTGGCTCTGTTTGACCTATGCTTTGTTTCAGGTGTTAGCGTCTTGACTCAGGCACTTGGGTAGGAAGACTCACTGGGCTTAAGACACGTGCACAGCTTGGTGTTGTGCGAGGAGATGATTCCCCCCCAAGAGATGGTGCGTGACCAGATAGGAGGCAGACCCATGCCTGCATACACGGAGGTGGTACTGTGTAGGTTTACCTACTGCAGCTGCCCTGTTGTCCAATGTTATACCCAGAGGCCAAAGTCAATAGCTGTTCTCTCACCCCATTCCCCAGCTGAAGTCCCCAACTTCTTATCTTGTCACTTAGGGGAAAATGGTTCTGGTAAACTAATTCCACTGAGATGCTGGTGAATTAATGTGGCATCCAAAAAGATGGCATCCTCGGGCGCCTGGGTGGCTCAGTGGGTTAATGCCTCTGCTTTCGGCTCAGGTCATGATCTCAGGGTCCTGGGATCGAGGCCCGCATCGGGCTCCCTGCTCAGCGGGGAGCCTGCTTCCCCCTCTCTCTCTCTGCCTGCCTCTCTGCCTCCTTGTGATCTCTCTCCCTCTGTGAAATAAATAAATAAAATCTTTAAAAAAAAAAAAAAAAAAAAGATGGCATCCTCAAAAGATAATGCGTAAACCAAGGAATGAGTTTCTAATGGTGGAATTTGAGTCGGTTGGTGTCTGGGGGTGGTAGGTGCTATTTTTTAAACAAAAATACGTGGCTTTTTTAGGGAAGTAGGTGCCTGTGAGGAATCATTCCCAGGCCCAGTAGAGACCTCATGTCCTAGGAGATTCCTGGTCTGGAAGCAAAGGGAATTCAGAGTTCTGTGGGTCTGTCCATCAGAATGGCCCCATGGCTTTCACTATTCCCCAATGCAAAGAAGATGAGGAACTGAGCCCAAGGGAACGCCAGCAGAGGGAAGAGCCCAGTGGGGTTCCGGACGCCATTTCAGGAGGCAGGTGGGAACTATTGGACCAGTGACTGTGGCCAGGGCTTTGATAAGCTTGTGAGTCTTGTATCTTCATCACTCAGAACTCCCACTACCTGGTTAGCATTAAAGCTCTGGGAATGGAAGGGGCCCATCTTTGGGGACCTCACGGGCAGGGAGTTGTTGGAGGTGCTGAGTCCTTCCCTCAGTCGGGCTTGGAGGCAAGTCTCAGGAGACAGAAGAGGAGGGCAGGCTGCCTTTGAGGGCCCTGGGGGAGGCAGTTGGAAAGTCCCAGCCCCCACTGCTGAGTCAGCCCTCCTGACACATACATCTTCAGCCTGAAGGCCACGCTTTAAGAGGGCGCTGGGAGATTGGAACATGCATGGGGCATCTTGGCATTTGGGGATGACAGATATTTGGAATCTGAGATTTCTTTGACTTTGGTCTACGTTTAAACCACAGGCCGGATGCTCATGCATATGGATGCAGCAGGTGGATTCAGCTCCCTGTCATCCTCCTATATCTCATGGGAGCATGCGCTGTGTTCACTTATCTGTGTGTGTGTGTGTGTGTGTGTGTGTGTGTGTGTGTGTGTGTGTGTGTGTGTTCACTTATCTTAATGGTCACCAAGGAGGGATAAGAGGAGCCAGGGGCTGTCAGTTCACCTTTCACCCCCAGGCACGTCTGCACCCGTGGACACTGACACCACCACTGAGGCAGTCATCCTACTTCTCACCCATCCTCAGAGCTCCCCCTGTGCTGGCCCCAAGGTGGTCTGCCCTCATCTACCCCCTTCATGTCCTGAAGTGCTTCATTCATGCCCCTTGGAGTTGGGATAGAAATTTACTGCAAATCTAGTAGCTTCAAACCACAGGGATCTGTTCTCTCCCATTTCCTGAGGCCAGAAATCTGAAGTCAGTATCACTCGGCAGAAATCAAGCCCAGCTGCACCCCATTCAAAGGCTCTGGGGGAAAACCCATTCCTGGCCTCTCCCAGCTTCTGGGGGCTGCCCGACTTCCTTGGCTTGTGGCCACGTCTCTCCAAGGGTCAAGGCCAGCGTCCTGCAGTCTCTTCCCACTCCATCTTCCCCATCACTTCCTCCCTTGTGTAGGTATCAAATCTCTTTGCCTCCTTCTTAAAAAGACACTTGTGATTGCATGAAGGGCCACCCTCAGGGGAGGCATTTGTCAGCCTAGCACAGGGGCTGTGACCCATAGAGCATGACTCTGAAAACCTTGTCATATAAGGAATAGTCAACACTTCAGGGACATTTAATTTCTTTTAATGTTTGTTGGAAAATATATATGGGTGAAGATATAGATATCCTTCTATGATTTATATAATTCAGTAACCTCATGCCTCTTTGGCAACCAGCTAATCGGAGAATCCAGTTATATTTATTTGTATCCAGCCATCTGTTCATATATATATACAACGAATGTAACATCCATAACATATGTATGTACATAAATTGTAAATACGTACAGAGAAAAACCTATGCAGCCACCCCCCAGGCCAAGAATCAAGCATTGCCAGTTCCCCGGACCTCCTCACCCTAGAAGTGAGCATTGCCTTGGCTTTTAAGGTACAGGCCCTTTTGCTTTCCTTTATGGTTTCATCCCTACCCTGAGCGGGCCTCCCTAAACAGCCAGCTTCCATTTAGTCTGGCTCTCAGTGTTATGTAAGTGAGTCAGGTTGCCGGCATTCTTTCATGTTTCATTTCTTTCCTCGACATTAGGATTTTCAGATTTCTCTAAACCCCTGAATGTGGCTGTTCTTTGCTCATCTTTGCTGCTGCCTGGTATTCTGATGGAGGCCCAGAGAAGAGAGGTCAACTGGCCTGTTGCCCAGGGCTGGTGGGGAGGGGGGCCGAGGTGCTGAGTGCGTCCCCACTGTTGACAGTGAAACCAGTAGCTCTGGTGGCCAGAGCTGGGGCCCGTGAGGGGAGGCCCAGCTCAGTGTAAAGTGAGCATATTAGGAGTTGGCCACGGCCATCCAGAGAGGGGAAGGGTTGCCCCAGGCTGACAGGGGGCACCGTCACTGGAGGTGGCAGGGCGTGAACTAGACAGGCCTTGCTGAGGAGTCCAGCCTAGAAGCAGCTAGGTCTGGCCTGAAGCCACAGCCGAGGCTCTGACTGAGGCCATTCCCGAGAGCCCCTGCCACACCTCTACGGGCACCACGGCCAACTGCCTAAGCTGCAGCCCTGGGGAGGCCTGCTTTGGACCCCACCCCTTTCCTCCCTGTCTTCCAGCCAGCCCCTTCACAGGCTCCCTACCCACAAACCTTCCCTAGCTTCTTAGCAATGTCTAAAATTCTTCCATTAAATTGTTGCCTTTCCACACGAAACCTTTGGCCCTGGTTAGCCCTCCGACTGTTCCGAGTCCTAGAGACCTAGAGTGAGCGGGTACTAGGCCCTTTCCCAAGGACAGCCTTTGGTGGGGGTCAGGGAAGAGAAGGAAACCAGAATGAGAAAGGATTGAGGGGCAGGCAAAGGTTGCACTGCCCCAACGCCACCTCTTCAGCTGCTGAACAGAGGCCCCTCTGCGCAGATGACAGGGCAAGCTCTGGACCACTTTGGCAGCCCTGATTTTCTGAGCCAGAGGCAAGGGGACCTGGATCAGAGGCTGACCGCCTCTCCCCAGGTGGCCTGTCAATGTGGGAGCCCTCCTGAGCGTCAGCTGAGATGTCTAGAGGGAGTCTGGGGGGACAGGAAAGATGTGGCCATTGAGTCGTGGAGGGATGTGGACCACGGACGGGTTTCCACTGTGGATGCGGGCCTGTTGCCCTGGGGAAAGGAGGTCCATCCAGGTGTAATTGGGGTCTAGCCTCTAATAAAGAATGAGGGGGCAGAGTCATCCACTCTTTAGTCTTCTAGAAGAAAAGCTTATTTCTTTCTCCCTTTTACACCTGCCCTACCATAAAATCTCCATAAAATGGGAATACTTGGCTAAATTCAAAGGGTGAAAATTAAAGAGAAATACAAAGCATTCTTTTTTTTACCCCCAAAGCAAAGAATTCTAAAGTTCCTTAGATCTGCAAAATCATACACCTGGTGAGGCATCAACTAGTTGGAAGTTTATTTGAGAGAATGTGTTATGAGCTCAGCAAGGGAACTTGTGAGCACCCCCTTCTAGTTTCCACAGGACCAGAAGGACAGGTTGGGCTTAAATTAGAGCAGGAGGGATTCAGAGCAGACTCTGGGAGCATGTTTCCACTTCTAATAATCATAAAATACAGATGAGTAAGTTATAAAAAAGGATTAGGCCTCTGCTCCTCCACTGCCTCTAAGAAAAGGAGTAGTTCTTGGTTTGCTGCATTTTCAGTCCCAACGCCCACTGGCTGTGGCCTCTGTCTTTAAACCTATGTCTTGTATACAAGGAAGCCCAGTCGCCATGTACTGTCCTATCTTCAGTGCCGCTTGCATTACCCCTAAGGGCTTATCAACAGCATCATCTGGAATCAGTTAGCGGTCAAGCAATCAACACTGAAGGTTGCATTATACATGTGGCCCTGTAGGAAGAGCAGTAAGAAAGCAAGATAGAGCATCTCTGAGATGATGAGGTCAATCCGCAGAAAAATAGTAATAGCAACGAAAGCAATGTTACCTTCTATTTGTCTGCCATTTAATAGTTACTGGTATCATTACTCAATCTCAGGCCACTGCATTAAGTTTTGCAGATTGTGGACAGAAAAATGTAAATGGTACTATCTAGAGTTGAGCAGTGTACAACTTGCCCCACCAGTCATGGCAACCCTGTCACTCCCAGAATCTCATCTGAAGCCTTGCAGATATGGAATTCCTTTTACATTTTAAGTTGATGTCACATTCTTTTGGTCCTCCTGACAGTTTTGTGAGATTGCAGGGCCAGTGTCATTTCTCCCAGACTAAGGATGAGGAAACCAAGTCCCAGAGAGAAGCTTGGACTGCTCTAGGTGGCTGGCAGAATGAGATTAGGACCCAGAGCCTGATTCAGGGTCACTGCTATCAGCCAAACTCACTTAGCCCAGTCTTTCAGGAAGACATCTGGGGTGCAAAGGACAGACTCCTGGGGAGTCACAGGAAGACTCCCATTCCCTCCTCACCCAGTCCTAGCCCCTCACTGTAGCCAGCATCCTCACGTCATGTCCCTCCCCCCTCCCCCCAGATTTGAGCGGGAGCAGAATGACACTTTCATCATGGAGATCCTGGACATTGCTCCATTCACCAAGATGCGGATCCGAATTGATGGCCTGGGCAGCCGGCCCGAGTGGTTCCTGGAAAGGGTAAAATGTCTTCCTTCCATCCACAGCCCAGCCCTTCTTCCTGCTCTTTTCAGTTATCAGTGGACCTGGTTAAAGAGCAAATGTCACTTTAGAGGGTTATGACATGAACCAGACCTATGTAATCCAGCGTGCCCTTTGGCTTGAATTAACCAGAGAACATAGTATTAGTTATTTGTGTCCAGCATGTGCTGTCAGTATAATGTGGACAGACTTAGCGTGAACTTCTTGGAGGAGATGAACTGGGAGGATCGGGAGAGGAGCAGAAAGAACGGGGCCATCAGAGGGTCTAATGTTGGGTACTTCAGGCAGGATGGCAGGGAGCCTTTGGCGCCCTGGGATCACACATTAGGTAGCTGCCTCTTTTGCTATCTTGGGCTCTGCTCTCCCTGATTCAGTCCTCGAATCTCCCAGCCACCAAAGGCTATCTGTCCTGAGTCCTCTCAGGTTCCCACTCCCTTGTTCAGCCATTAGCAGATTTTTCTTGAGCCAAAAATATGGTGCCCACACCAAGGACAGCTTGGCCAACTTCAGGTATTTATGGTTGACAGTGATTTGGTTGGTCTGTTTTTCTGTCATTCATTCAACAAACATTTCTTGTGCCCAATGACAGGTACCTCTCAGAAACATGTTTGGATGAATTACTCATTTCCAAATCCCCACACTAAGGGGCTTCAGCCCCTGTGCAAGACATACAGTGCAGGGTCATTGTCCCAGAGAGTCTTAGTTAGAAGAATTCACCCTGGTTCTAGAATCATGGATTTTGGGGTTCAGCCGAGGGGCCTACATTCACAGGTGGACAACTGGTGGAAGTGAGGGAGGGTGTTCCCACACTGGCTCCTCTCATCCAGATCCTCCTCAAGAACATGAATACTGGAGACCTGACCATGTTCTACTATGGAGACTGGCTGTCCCAGCGGAAGGGTAAGAAGACCCTCGTGTGTGAGATGTGTGCCGTCATTGATGGGGAAGAGATGATGGAGTGGACCTCCTATACTGTCTCAGTCAAGACCAGCGACATCATGGGTGAGTCAGGACATCCGTCCCATCTCCCAATCCCACATCCCACTCCACTTGCCCTTCCTCAAATTCTGGCTCAGATCCTAGGCTCTGGTCAGGCTCTCACTTTTCTTTGACTGACCTTCCAAATGTTAGTCAATGCAAGTCCTTTCCACCATGTGTCACTCTCTGTCCAAAGTATTTCTTCCCAGTGACAGACTTAGCTGCTCCTCCTCCCTCAAAGAGGTCTGGGAGAACCAGTTCAGGTCCTATGGTCAGCACTTTTGAAAAATGTGCAGGAGCATGACTCAGAGGCTCTCTGTCTTCCTGCTGCTGCCTCGTGCCCCTCACCTGGGTGCTGTGACTCTCAGATGCCTTTGGGTTCCTTCCCACATGTGCTTGGCAACCACGTTCTGTGTGCCAGGTTTGGTCTGAAGTCTTAGGATGGAGAGATGACTCTGGGCCCTTATGAGTCTGACATTCTAGTGGAGCAATGACAGTGAACTAAGTCTGACATTCTAGTGGAGCAATGACAGTGAACTAAGTAAGCTCTGGCAGAGGTCTGCACAGGAGCTGGGGAACCCAGAAGAGAGTGCTTGACACCAAAGTAATGCGAAAAGACAAACAAGCCACTGAGGCAGATGGAACACCAGCTGAAGGGCCTTCTGAGCAAAAATGCTAGTGTGTGCAAAGGACTGAAGTTGAGAGGGAACACACTTTCGTCATGGAGGCAATGTCTCCCGCCGACCCTTCTCTGTATCAAACTGTTCCCTGGGAGCTATTGCAAAGAATGTGACAAACTCATCTGCGCTGATTATAAATGACTCATGAGGGGTTAACTTTGCTGGCCCTAATAGCTTACGTTTTCAACAGAGAACCATTTAGCCAAAGAAATTAAGCTCTCATGGTGGGATCTCAGGCATAGGTAATGGGTCCGTATAGCAGGTAAGTTTTTTGGCACCTCTCTTCTTCCTTTCTCCTAACAGTGGAGCCTTCACTTTTCTTGCTAAAAGTTCCAAGTGTCCACATCTTTTCCACCCCCCACATCCCCTCATGTTATGTTTTCAGAAAATAGTTGAAAAGTCCCTTGATAACCATAGGGTGTGTGTGTCAGGAAACCTTCATGGAGTTACCTCTTCCAGAAACATTTTCTTTTTAACTAGGGTCAGTACCTCTATTTGGCTTAGGCAAATGATACAAAGCTCTAGTATAGACTGTCAACCAGGGGTAGATGTGGGGAACAAGGGAATTTCCCATTTCCTTCTGAACCCAAGCTGTACAGGAAGGAGCCTAGATTTCTAACCTGCAAAGCCAGTCTTCATGGCATTTAAGATTGATGTATTTCCCCAGAATAAATGAGTTTTTGCCCTAAACCACTCACATTTGCTAACCAGGACTCCAGTTAGCTCAATAGCATTTAGAATACACAGAGATGAGATGAAGTATAGAATTGGAGACCCAGGAGTCCCAAGAAACTAACCAGCCCTTTCCAACCTCCCCACTGGCCTCATCAACACTAAACTTCCCATCTGCACCGATGGTTCCTCCAAGAAAGGTTAATATAAACCAGAGCAGTGGGCTGTGTGTTGGAGAGGCTAACACCCAGAGCCCTTACTTTGTGCATCCCCTAGGAGCAGGCACCGATGCCAATGTGTTCATCATCATCTTCGGGGAGAATGGGGACAGCGGGACCCTGGCCCTGAAGCAGTCAGCCAATTGGAACAAGTTTGAGCGGAACAACACAGACACATTCAACTTCTCTGACATGCTGAGCCTGGGTCACCTCTGCAAGCTGAGGGTCTGGCATGACAACAAAGGTAACTCCTGCTCAAGGTCAAGGTGGTAGGGAGAGCAGACCTCAGCTTTCCACCATCCCCCTGGCAGCGTGTTAACTCTTCTACCCCAGGGTGGCAGGCAACTAAAAACTGTGGATTGCTACCATTTTGAAATTTCTGTCAGTTAGAAAATGTCCTGAGTTTCCAGACAAATGTTAGAAATCAAGCTTAGTTCCTAACGGCACCGTTATCTTGTTCATTGCTCTTTCCGTATTGCCTATCACATTGCCTGTACTATAGTAAGGACTTAATATAGTTTTAATGGAACTTATTTATAGCCACATTTCGTTCTCTCAGATTCATTCCTGTGTTTTTTTTTTCATGCTGCAGTTACAAGAAATCCACATTTCTATGGAATGAGAGTTTTCCCCCATGCCTTAATACTTTCAAAAATTAAGTACTGGCCGTGAATCTCAGGGTCATGACTAGGTCCACTAATACCAGCTTCCCCACCTTGCCTCCAGCACTAACGATGCACAGATCTTGAGTTTCTCATTTTTCTCGATGCATTTTTCTTCTATACAGAAACTTTACAGCCAATCATTTTGTAGCTCCTGTCAAAAGAGAAGGGAGGCATCTCAGCACCACGGACAGCTCCTTACTGTCCAGCTGTATTTTTTGTTGCTACTACTGTGGTTTAGGTGGCGTGCTCTTCAAAGAGCTGGATTCCTCCCTTGGATAACTTAAGGCTATCTGATTGCCTTGGCCCCATAAGGGCTCCTGGCCTTAAAGAAACCCCGGGGCACCTATGTTATCCTCTTTCCTCTGTGGGCAGAGAAGTGGGCCTCCTCCCCTCCAACGAGACTTTGGATCTGGAAGCAGGGAAAGGAAGATGTCTGTCTGTATCCTCAGTGAACCCAGGTGGTTGGGATAGTAGGGTCAGGAGAGGTACAGGGAAGTCCAGGTTCTGTGCCTAGCTTCCTCTTTATAGTAACTTTCTCCTCCATAGATGGAAGCTTAAATGTTAATATAAGCCAAGACAGCTAAATATGTCCTTAAGCTCTCTCTCTATGCCACATTTTTCATATTTAGTTTAAAAATATTCAAGCTACATTATGCTTCCCTTGCATAGCAATTTATGAGGATAAAAATATTTCGTTTGAGAGACTTCCACAAAAAAAGTTGTGATGCCACATAAGTTAAGTCACAAACGTTTAGTTAACTTAATAGCATGGCAGTCATCTCTTTCCTTGAATCTACCTTTCCATCTGTTTTGTTTATCCAGTAATTTTTATGAAGGATTTTAAGGATGAACAAAATTGAGGGAAATGGTATAATGAACCTCCACATAACCATCACATAGATCCAACAATTATGAGTTGTCATTCCTGCTTTCCCCTTTTCACTTTTTCTTTTTCTTTCTTAACTTCTTTTTGGTTGTTAGGTTATATAAAATCAAATCCTAACTTCATATTATTTCATCCCAAACATATTTAGTATGTTTCCCTTTTCAAAATGGACATTTTTAAGCGAAACACAATGTCACTATCACACTTAACAATGATTTCCTTGTGTCATCCGATTTCCACTCCGTATGCAAATTTCCTTAACATAAAAAATGCCTTTGTACTTTTGGGTTTGCTTAAACCTGGATGCAAACAAGGTCCTCACTCTATGTTTAGCTGCCATCTCCCTTCAGTCTCTTGAAATGCAGAGCATGCCTACTCCTTGTTTTGTCATGCCATTGACTTGTAGAAGACTGGGCCAATGATCTATAGAATGTCTGTATTCTGGACCTGTTTGTCTGCTTATTGTATTGTCTTTGCCTCTTGATTCCCCATATTTCCTACAATTTGGAAGTCACCTCTAAATGTGTGCTTGGATCCAGGTTCAACTTTCTTTGACAACTTTCTTTAAAATGGAACCGTGTACTTCCCATTACCTCACAGCAATCCTACTCTTCCTGGTGCTCACATCAAATAGTGGATCCAAGGACTGTCAGCCTGGTCCCCCTGACCCCCCCCCCCCCCATGACAGTTCATCTAATGGCTTCATCCAGCGATGATCAACTAGGATTACAAATGGTGATTTTCTAATTGTCCTTTCTTAGCCACTTAATAGCTATAATTCTTTTGTTAAAAAAATGCTCCCATGATTACCATGAAAATATAGTCCAAAATCAAGGTAAATGATTTATTCTTCCTCTTATTTCCAATTACCTGCATAGCTTTTATAATACAGAACAAATTATAACATACTGTGCTTATTTTCTAACTCATCTTGCTTGCTTGCTTTCTCTGACGAAAACTCTGGGGAAATGAAAAATCTTTTTTAAAAGATTTTATTTATTTTTTAAAAAGATTTTATTTATTTATTTGAGAAAGAGTGAGCAAGAGAGAGTGAACTACTGTGGGGAGGAGCCAAGGGAGAGGAAGAAGCAGACTCCCAGCTGAGCAGGGAGCCTGATTTGAGACTCAATCATGGGACTCTGGGATCGTGTCCTGAGCAGAAGGCAGATGCTTAACTGACTGAGCCACCCCGGTGCCCCATGAAGAACCTTCTTACCACAAAATTTAATCTATGATTTAAAAGGATCACTATGATATATGTGGAAGGATAATAACCATAGCATCAAGTATAGGAGTAAAATCCTGAAGAACAACTATCTGTCCACTAGTGTGTGCATAGATAATTTCTAGTACGTGTATGGAAAACCATACAACTATGAAAGAGGATGTGGCAGATATGTTCTGATATGAATTGGCTGTGAGTGAAAAGGTACGGTGTCCAGCAGTGTGGGGTTACTATATTTGTGTAAAAAAAATAATGTATAACTTTAAAAGAGGAGACTTTGGGGGCACCTGGGTGGCTCAGTCAGTTAATCGTATGTCTTCAGCTCAGGTCGTGATCCCAGGGTCCTGGGATTGAGTCCCACATCAGGCTCCTTGCTCAGTGAGGAGCCTGCTTTTCCCTCTTCCTCTTGCCCCTTCCCTTGCTCATGCTCTCTCTTATGTAAGCACTCTCTCTTTCTCCCTCTCTCTCAAATAAATAAATTTTTTAAAAGAGGGGACTTTGTAAAGAAACAAACTCTCTAATGGTAGGTTTCACATGGTTCCCTGTTGGTCCATAGGGTCAGGCAGGTCCACCATCAGGCTAGGGCTGGCCATACCATTAGCCAAACTGTTACTATGGATTTGTCTTCACCAGTAAAAGTCAACCATGTGACATCAGCCTGCCCAGAGCTGCTTGTTTCCAGCTACATGTCTGATAGGTTCTTGGGAGAGTTCATTGTGGTAGGATCCCTGTCAATCACATTGAACATATCCAAAACAAGCCAACTAAATCAGCAATGAGAAAAGATCTGAGGACAAGTTTCTTTCATCTTAAAGGAGTTGGAGTTAGCCTGTTATTTACCATGGAAGGTGGGTTTTTGTTTGTTTTTCAGAACTTCTACTTGAAAAGGGAATTGGAGATGGGTGAGACAATGCCATGGTTTCAGAGGACAGGGGAAAGGGGGAAAGGGTGGGAAGAGAACCAAGCACCAGGGCAACCCGGGCCAGGCACATTCCTTCTCTGGTTGTTTTCACCACTACACGAGAGCACTGAATTATCTGTGAATAAAGTTAAAGCCAGCCCAGAATTCACCCTTCCGCTCAGCTCACCGTCACCACCCTGCCTGGAGTCCAGGAAGTAATCCAGGAGAGAAATCTACTTGGGTCATGAAGAAGGGTGAATAGTGTGTTCTGGCAACAGAAATGATCTTGTGATGACCCACCTCTCCAATTAGCGTTATCCCTCTCCACTAACACTCATGCGTACACACACACTCATGTAGAATTCTCATTGGTTCCCATTGATTATTTTGTCATGAAGTCATTGAAAGACCATCATCCTGGAGTCAGGAGAGATCATTAAGCCAGTGATTCTCAAGGTGTGACTCTGGGACCAGCAGCATTAGCATGACCTGGGAACTAGTTAGAGATGGAAATTCCTGGACGTCACTACAAACCTACTCAATCAGAATCTCCAGGAGGGGCGGCCCAGGTGATTGCAGTGCGGGTCCTATTTCCAAGCCTTGAATCTACATTAAAATCACTGGGCACCTGTAAAGACCATCAATGCCTGGCTCCTACTCCAGAGATTCCATTGTAGTTGATTTGAGCAGAATCTCTCTCTCTTGCTCTCTCTCGCTCTTGCTCGCACTCCTGCTCTCTACACACACACACACACACACACACACACACACACACACACACACACACACACACCCCTTCCGAGACGACCAACATTTTGGCTTCTCTTTCTCTGCCCTCCCTTTCACTTGCCTCTCTCCCTTTCTCTGTTTCACTCTAGAAGCCTGTAAGGACTGCTCCATGGGTCTCCTGTGCATCATTTCCAGACTGAACACACCAGGGATTATTAAGTAGTTGAATCAGTTTCATGATATGATCAGGGACCATCTCAGAAAGCAGCCAGTTTATAATCTTACAGTCAGAACTGGCCCCAATGTGGAAAATTAAAAATATTGTTGAGTTTTTTTTAAGTTTATTGATAAAATTACTTACCACTGTTTAACTCAACGGACGTGTTTTAAATTTTAATGTAATTATTTTAGCACCCATTGGTTTTTACTTCAGTAAAGATCTATGATTTAAAAAGTATATGAAATGCTTTTTAAACCCAGAATTAAGCTATCTTAGGACAGCCAGTGTGTATGGCCTGCCCAGAAGCCTCCCCATCTACTCCCCCTCCCCACACCCCCAGAAGTCCAAGGGACTAGCTGTGTGTGTCCATCTTTGTGTGTCTTTGTGCTTATAAGACCTTGAGAGCAGCAGCAGGATCTACAGGTGTTGCTGAAGGCAGTGTCCAATCCTAGAGAATGGCTTTTTGGTGGGGACATGCCCAGGTGACATGGGAGAGCAAGACATGAGACGTGAGCATATACATGCCTTCCTTGCGAGGTTGCCTTGGGGACAATTTATAAGCAGCAAGTGTCATCACCATAACCTGTCGCACAACTAGATTTCCCCCACGTGTGATTGGTGCTTTGGCATTTGGAATTCTTGGGGACTCTGAAGGGTGAAGAGTACCTGCACCAATGCATGGCACAAATAAGATACGGCTGCCACAGCAAATGCACTATTTATACTTGATAGCTAGGACTTGGGGGAAGCACTTCTGAGAGAAGCCCTGCCAGTTACAACAGAAGTAGCTCTATGTTAGGCTGAGAACTTCCTTTTTTTTTTTAACTTTTATTTTTTTAAGATTTTATTTATTTGTTTGACAGATAGAGAGAGATCACAAGTAGGCAGAGAAGCAGGCAGAGAGAGAGGAGGAAGCAGGCTTCCCGCTGAGCAGGGAGCCCGACGCGGGCCTCGATCCCAGGACCCTGAGATCATGACCTGAGCCGAAGGCAGAGGCTTTAACCCACTGAGCCACCCAGGCGCCCAGGACAGCCAAGGTCCTCAAAGTTGTAACATACATGGCCTACATTCATGGAGCAGCTACTACATGATGATCAATAGGCGAGGCATTAGGGAAACAAAAACTAATAAGACCAGGTCCCTGCCCCCAAAAGTTGATGGTCAGGGGAGGAGACACATGTAAACAATGTAAACAATGATGACACGGGGAGATCGGGGTGTGGCCAAGGCAGGTGCAGGGATGCCAGAAACAGGCCTACTAGGAAATCAAGGGACACTAGGGAAGACTTCCTGGAGGAGGTGATGCCTGAACTAATTCTGGAAAGATAATGGGCATGAGTCAGGTGCATACCTTTGTCAGGAAGTAGTAGGATTCATCCTTCAGCTGTGTGAATTCCCCAAAAGTCAGGGGCCCCCATTGTGGATCTGATGGAAGTTACGGGCCCTCTCCCTGGTGAAATGTGTAATTACAGCACAATTTCTCTGGGCCCTTGGACTGCTTCATTGCATTCACAGATCCTCTAAGGGCTCATGAACCCCAAGCTAAGGATTTTGCAAAGAGCATTACGTGCCCTAGGCAAGAGGAGCCCTCAGAGACCATTTAGCCCACCTCCTCATTTCATCAACAATGAAAGCCATGTCCAGAGAGGACAGAGAACTCATATGGGGCCGCACAGCCAGTGGGCTGAGGGCAGCAGAAAGCTGGAAGCGGGACAGCACGTTCAGCTCCCAGTCCCCACGATGCCTTTTCCGCAGGGATCTTTCCTGGCTGGCACCTGAGCTACATCGACGTGAAGGACAATTCACGTGATGAGACCTTCCGCTTCCAGTGTGACTGCTGGCTCTCCAGGAGTGAGGGAGACAGGCAGACGCTCCGTGACTTTGCCTGTGCCAACAACGAGATCCGTGATGAGCTGGAGGAGACCAGTATGTGGGGGGCAAGTGTGACTCGTGGGCTGAGTCTTCAGAGTTAAATGGGAGGTGGCTCAGGAGGGGGTGGGGAATGGCGTTGGTAAATCCGAAGTAGACTCTTACAGCTGGAGGGGAATCAGATGTCTGATGAAGAAATGAATTTTGGGAAGATACATAAATAAACACCCTAAATATTACTTGGTGAACTTGGAACAACCAAGATGTTGGTCCCAGATCTTAGCCCCAATCACAGAGACTATTTAGGTAGCAGGAAAACCACAGGGGACAAGCTCACCCTGCCCTGAGGGCTGGGCTGGGCACTTTGGTGGGAAGCTCTGTCTATGGTTTATTTTTATATCATGGGCTCCATACAATTGAGGCCTGTGGCAACAGCTGACAAATCAAGACTTCTGGAAACAGAATGTGTAGGGGGAGCCAGCATCTCCAGCAGCCGCTTTCTTTGATCCTCGGGGGATATTGAAAGGGAAAAAGTAATTGCTCCCTAAAGTGGATGGCCATCCCAGGACTAGGGAGTTGTTTCTTTCAGACCGATGCCAGTGTCTGGGTTCAGCACATTCAAAGAAGTCTTATCAAAGGCAGAGCCCAGTGTAAAGAACGGATTTTTAACTTCAGTTTTCAAGGTAATGCTAACGGCAGTAAGAGGTGAACCCCCAAATCTCAATAGCTTAACAAACCAAAATGTATTTCTCACTCATGTAACAAACAGTCCAGCGTGGTTATTGGCAGGAGACCTTCTGCACTGTGGTTCAGGGACCCAAGCCTTTTTGATCTGTGTCTCTGCCATTTTCTTTCTTTTCTTTTTTATTTTTTTGCCTCCGCCATTTTCAACACTGGGCTCCCATAGTTCTTGCAAAAGGGAAAAGAGCCTGGAGAAGGCATGCTGCCTCACCTTAACAAATTGACTCACTTTCGATTGGTGAGAACTAATCATTTGGCTCCACCCAGATCCAAGGGCACCTGGGAAATGTAGTCCCTGGCTGGACAGCCCCTGGGGTGGGGGTGAGGGGACTGTATACCACGGAAAGGAAGCATGGCGCTCTGGTAGAAAGCCACCCATTCATGTTGGCCACACCATCCAAACTACCCAATCATGATATTAAGTGCTCCAAGAGATGGTGAGCACTAGTCCCAGGAAACAGGTGCAAGGATTCCTCCCTAATGCAGAGGGTGGACTCCACACTTACTTACTGGGAGCCCTGCTTCATTACAGATGCTGTGAGTGGTGCACAGCGCTTTGTGACCTCCAGTTTATTTGTATCAGCCTTTGCACATGGTTAGTGTCCCTGTACAACTAGAAGCTCCCAGAGGTCAGGGACAGGGTCACTCCTGTTTGTAGCCTTCTGCAGCTCTGTAGGCTTTGGGACTTGGTAAGTGTGCAATTAGTGCTCAGCAAACAGAAGAAGAGGCAGTCTTTTTCTTAGAGCCTCATATCTTGTTAGAGGAAGAAGCGTAAGCCCCTTATGCAATAGGAATGCTCAAGCCCCTTACACATGTGCCAAGAGGAGCCAGAGAGGCTCCTCAGGCTATTGGCGTTCAGGGGAGGAGAGATTTGTGCGGCTCAGAGCATAATCACTGAGTCTCCTTCACAGATTTCCTGCCAAACAGCTGCTAAGACCTGCGGGGGTTGGGTTGGCAGGGAGATTGCAGAGGGGAGGCGGCACTTGCGTTAGTTCCGGAAGGATTTTACAGACTAGAGATTGGACAGCAGGGGCATGGAGCCCAGGAGCCGGCCTGGGTGATCCGTCTTTCCTCAGAGGCCATGGAGGGCAGTTTGGCACCCTCAAGGTGTCCACAGGGGGACAGATGACCCTACCTGTGTCCTCAGATGGAGGGTTACCCTGGGGAGCGCCTTGGACACAGCTGGAGCCAAACATCCCAATCCTCAACTACCTTTATTTAACCATTTGGCAAACGTTTACCGAGTGCTTACCGAGTGCCACAGCCCCTTCTGAGGTCTGGGACACACTAGTGGCTAAAACCAAGACCCTGCCCTGGTGGCACTCACTCTCAGTGTCTGTGACCCCGGGGTGCTTCCAGGTACTCGGCTTGTGAGAACAAACACCCTCTCGGTACATGAACAGAGCTTCATATGTGGAAAGCACGCTACACCTCTGTTCTCGTTAGGTCTTCACAGCGCTACTCCTACCCCCTGAGCTAGAAAGGGTGCAAACTCACACCTCTATACTGTGGGTAAGGAAAATAAAAACCCAGAGAGGTGAAGTGACACATCTGAGGCCCATTCACAGCCGGTAGGACCCAGGTGACCTGATTCCGAGACTAGGACTCACTGCTCTGCTGCAGGCTGCCTTGTCTTTATTGGGCTTGGCTGGTCTCCAGTTGGGTCAGTTGCCCCACCTGGCTTGGCCCCTGTTCTCTGCCTTCACCTCTAACTCTTGTTAGCAGTTCCAGAAGCTGCTCCCAGCCCTCTGCAAGCACCTGCCTCTGCAGATGATTCCAGGGTACGGCAAAGCTGAAAGCCATCGGCAACCTTTAAATAACAATGACATCTGGGTCCTACTCCCAGATTCTGTCACAATTAGTCCGGAGTAAGGGCTGAGCAGAAGGATTATATGTTGACATGTGCACATGCATGCACACGCATACACATATGCACGTACACACACACACACACACACACACACACACACACACACACCCCTGAGAGGATCTCTCTCACCGGGACATCCTCCAGCAGGACCAGTGCCCCCCTCTTTACAGTCCTTCCCCTTCCTGTTCTCCCTCCCTTGACACCTTTTAGGGCTGCTCTTTCAGCCTTATCTACATTTCCAGGCCAGAAAGAGTCCAGTTTGATGACCAACTCCCCAGGAATGGAGGACTCTCGGCTTCACCAGGCAGCTCTGTTAGAAAATCCATCTTTATCCTCAAGTTCTCGAAGCTCCCATTCTTTGGGAGTCCCAGTGGAGTCAAACAGAAAATTTCAGGAGTGGTCAGAACTCTTGGTTGTCTGTGCCTGAACCCCCATGTAGGCTGGCGCCACCAGAGAGGGAATGTGTTGTTTTCCAGAACTTGGAAGTCTCAGCTGGAGCTGGCTTCAACTTGGTTGTCTCCAGAGGCTCCAGTCAGTTAAGTGCATCTCTGTCTCCCACTTCCTCTCAGCTCTGCTTTTTTGTCTGCATTGTGGGAAGATGGTCTCTGGTAGCCCCAGCCCCATAGCTCTGTACTTACCATTTTCAGTGGCAGGGAAGAGAGTGTCTCCCAAGGGAAGATTCGGACTGGCCGTCCAACCCAGAAAGCAGGAGTCCTCCTGACACTGTGAGGTGGGAAAGGTGATCTGGAACAGTAGGTTCCAGGAGCCCACTGTCCCAGCATCACATGCCCCTGCAGTTCCTGCCTCAGGACAAGCACCTGTTTATTCAGCACCTGCTCATGGGGTATCATGAATTCCTTGCTCATCTTCCTCTGCAGATGCCATGCCCACGAGCAAGATTTCAAGGGAGGTTGCTGTCCCCTCTCCTGTCCTGCCACTTGAACCCCACTCATGCCCCCCAGAGCCCATGGTGGCTTTTCTAGTGTCCCCTTTATGCTGGTGACTCATGCTGTAGCTGCTGAGCTCCTTTCTCCAGCCGGGCTTGCTCTGTGGGTGTCCTGGCCTCAAGGGTGACCTTACACTGATCCCCACTAGCCTGGGCTCACCATTCCCACCTGCCCCATTCCTTCGGGTCCCTGATGCTTCGCTGTCCATTTCCCCCCAGCAACATATACACAGAGTTCAGAGTCACGCCTTCCACATTTTTATTAAGCCATTGATGAAATACCAGGAAAGAGGACAGGGTGAACTATGTTCATTGAAACTTCCTCTCAAAGACCACAGATGACATTGGCAACATTTGTTCCTAATTTCTCTAAATGTCCTTGCTGACACACCTTACTTTGCTTCCTTACCCTCGGGACCAACGGGGAAGGATTATGGTCCATTTGCACTCCATCTGCCTTGGTTCTTGAATCTCTGACTTGAGTTCACCTAGTGAGCCTGTAGGTTCCTAGCACCCCTGCCTCCTCCCCTAGGAACCAACAAACCATTTCCTTGACAAAGCCCAGGATTCACTTGGAACTCCCAGGTACTGGGTTTGCAGAACTCACCCACCCTCTGTGGGGAAAGCAGAATGGCAGTGGGACTTGACAATGGTTCAGTCATTACAGGTCCTCGGTGTCCTGGGCTGGGATTTGTACAGACCCACGGAGCCTCACCTTCTTCGGGAGTTATGTGCTCTCTCTGGCCCTCTTCCCCTATCACTGGCTGCCTTCCTCTTTGTCCAGATTCATCCCACCCATCTCAGCAGCAGACACTCTCCTTGAGAGAAGTCACAAGGGCAGAAGGACTAGCGTTACACTGAGCTGTAGGAATAGCCGTGCCTTCTCTCCATTGTCGGTATCACATCTATGGGAGAACAGTGCAGAAACAGAGCTGTCCTTTGCATCAGAATCCCAAACCCCATGATTCCTTTACTTCTCCAAGAGCCACATGCACAGGGGACACTCTGAACAACCCATCTCTGGCCTGGTCCCTGGGGAGGAGTTGCTGGCTCACGTGAACTCCCAGCCCTTCTCACCCCCTCAGTCTTTGTTTGTGCTCCTCCCTCTGCCTAGAACCTCCTTTCATTTTCTGCCTATGGTCATCATCGCTCTTCTTTGAGCACAGGCTCAAATGCTGCCTCCTTCCCGGGGCTTCCTGTGGCCTGATCATTCATTCATTTGCTCTATATGTATAGACTGCCTGCAGGCCAGGAACTGTTCTGGGTACTTGGGATCTATCAGTAAGCAAAATGAAGACCTCCCCCTGCCCTCATGGAGCTTACAGTCAGGTGGGAAGGGTGGTACAATAAATAGTAAAATAATAAGCAAACTACGTAGCATGTTACTAGGTAACAGGTGAGAAAGGGAAGAGAAAAATATGGAACACCTGAAGTCAGGCCAGGAGTGCTGGGGGCAGTGGGGTTGCAATCTTAATTGAGGGGTTGGGGCAGACTTCAGGAGCAAGGACTAGGTGAAGGGTGAGTCAAGGGAGGGTGGGTGAAGAGAGGAGGGGCAGCCCTGCTGCACAGGGAACAAGGGCACGCCCCAGGGCTCCAGGGACAACAGGGAGGCAGAGTGCACGGAGGGAGCAAGGGAAAAAATTCAAGAAGATGGTACTGGGGAGGTAACAGGCAACTGATTTTTCCTCTTGCCCCGAGCTCCTTCGGCTCTTTGTTGCAAGGTTGCAAGGTCAGCACATTCCATCTGGGGACCGTGGTAGTCAGTGTGTGTCTGGGGCTACAGAGGGAGTTCCAGTGTCCCCCAGAATCTAGCCGCATCCTGACACTCGGCACCCACATAACAGATGTTGCCGAGTGAATGCAGACGTGCTTGAGGGCAGTGCAGGGGAGGAGGGCAGTGGTGCCGAGCGCAACACCGGACTGAGACCTGAGAACTGCGACTGTGTGCACAGACGTCAAGGTTCTCCTGGAATCTGGCCTGCCCGGGCTTCCCTGTCCCTTTCCCTTCTCCGCTGTCTCTCTGCACGTGATCTCCCTTTGCATCTCGGGGGCTGTCCATCCCTGAGAGCCAGGCCCCAGCGCCTCTCCCAAAACTCATCCTCACCGACTGCTTCCTGGGGCTTCCCTCCCAGCCACCGCCACGGTCGCCCGGCAAAGCGGCTGCGCTCTAACTAGAAGAGGTGATTACAGGAGCCCCAGAGGAGGCAGACTCTCGTGCCAGTACCTCCTGGCGGGGATTTCCTCCTGCCCCAGGCTCTGGCCTAAGAGCAGAGGGGGGGACCTGGAAGCCGCGGGCAGGGGGTGCCTCCCCCAGCTGACCCTCTCCCACCTTCTTCACCGCAGCCTACGAGATCGTCATAGAAACGGGCAACGGAGGCGAAACCAGGGAGAACGTCTGGCTCATCCTCGAAGGCAGGAAGAACCGATCCAAGGAGTTTCTCGTGGAAAATTCTTCCCGACAGCGGGCCTTTAGGAAGTAGGAAGAGGGGCTCCCACGGGGAGTGATGGTGGGTGGGGTGGGTAAGAGAGGCCCCCAATATCAACCCGTAAGTATACAAATGGGCCTATACTGCACTTACTGATCACCTACTGTGTGCCGAGCCGGTGCAAACTCGTCAGGATGGAGCAGTTCCCCTTATAAAAGGGAAAGGAGGGGCTAGCCGCTCAAAGAGAGGCCACTATAGGAGAATTTAGTTATGTCAACCATTAAAAAGAAAGGATAATTCTGTGACACACCAGAGGTACTAATTATCGCTACAATGCAGTCGTACTATAATATATAACTATATAAAATTAACACGTTGTACACCTTAAGTTTACACAGTCTTATGTCAAGTATATTTCAGTTTTTAAAAGTTAATGGAAAGCTACAGCAAAAATTAATAATTAGCTAATGAAAGAGAGCCCACTTGGCAGGAGGGCCGGGTAGCGCTGCAGACCTTCTCCAAGTCCGTGCAGACCAGGTGCTCACAGTCTCATTGAAAAGGAAAACACTCAACCATGAGATTGCAAGAGAGTCACTGCGTTCTGCTTGGAAGGAGGAAGGGAGGAGAGAGCCTCTAAGATGCTCTGTAGGGAAATCAGCCTTGAGTTGCGGGTAAAGGCGCCTCTTCTCACCATTCCTGGTTGGCAGGCACCTGGGAGAACCTCCCCTCCTCCTCCGCACCGGAGCCCCCTCTGAGCTGCCCACATGCCCACCTCATCTCCCCGCTCCCTCCAGAAGTGCCTGCAGAAGTCTCCCTGCCCATGACCCACTATAGCTCTCATCCCAACTCCCTGCGCATCAGGACGAAGTCTGAGCACCCTAGGCTGGCATCTCCCCAGCCCAACACCCGGGGCCCAGGGCCTCCCCCTCCTCCCAGCTCCATCCACTTCCTGTTGGTCCCACTGCCCTGGCGCTATGACCAGACAGGGCTTTTTAATGGCTGTGATTGCCTTGTTCCAAAACTAGACCAAACCCCTCAAAGAATGCAGGCCTGACATCAGGCTGTGGTTGCCATTCCATCCCTGCTCCTTAGACTGGTGCCTGGAATACAGTAGGCACTTAATAAGTGCTCACCTCCTTCAGTGGGCATGGGCAGCTCTCACGGGCCTACCTTTGTGTCCTGCAGGGGGACCATAGACACGTTTGAGTTTGACAGCGTCTTCTTGGGGGACATTGCCTCCCTCTGCGTGGGCCACCTCGCCAGGGAGGACAGGTTCATCCCCAAGAGAGAGCTGGTCTGGCACGTCAAGACCATCACCATCACGGAGATGGAGTACGGCAATGTGTATGTACTGTGCCTCCCCCCGCACCCCCAAAGTGCTGCTCGGTCTGCAGGGACGGACGGGGGCTAGAGCTCGGGCAAGACACCAGGCCCCAGGGAGCTGTACCCTTGGAGGCTACCTCGTTCAGGAAACTAGCAAGGCAGGAAGGGAAGGAGGCAGCTGTACTGTTCTGGAGCTTTTTGAGCCACAGGCCCACGCTCAGTGGCAGGGACTAGAGCAGATGAGCTTGGATGCTCCAGCCTTTTAATCCAGGGACGCTTCCTTGGAAAAACCCCGAGTAAGCCAGACAACGCCAGACAGCCGGCGCTTCCCTTCCCTCCCCCTCCCATCCCTGCGCGATGACAAAGAAATACAGCTTCGAAGTCGGCTGCTTCGCCGTCCCATCCTGGTGGGCAGAGTGGGGACCAGAGACCAGCTGGAGTCACCCCATGGCCCATCTGCCTCTGAGGACTCCGGATAAGGAGCTTTGCCTCCCCCCAGCCCCCACCCTCCAGGGCCTTCTGGAGACTCAGGCGTTTCTGGAGGATTAAGGGTTTTAGTTACCTGGGTAACAGTCCACAGCCATCAGTTTTTCTAATTAAAACCACTCGGTTACCACATTGGATGCCAGAGAGAGCCCGGAGGCCCTGGAAGGCAGGAAGGACGGTGTGAAGGCACCAGGAGGGGAGGAAAGCGGTGCCGTTGGGGGGCAGCGGGGAGTGAGTGAAGGCGAGGTGCACCGCTCACAGGGCCAGCCTGCTTGCTGGACCCCCTCCCCAAGACCTGCGGCCCACCCCTCCCGGAGCTGGCCCTGCCTGTGGCCCTGCCTTCCAGGTGAGCACGGTAGACAGAAGCAGCAGCCAGGTGCAGGCTCCAGCTTCCAGAAGCCCAAGCTTCTCAGAGCGGTGTGTGCCTGCACTGCTCCCCCCCCCCGCCCCCCAGCCGCAGGCAGGCATCCCAGGATTCGCTCCCTCTGACTAAGCTTCCCCTTCCGGGAATTCGCCAGGGATGGGCTCCGACTTCCAAGCTTCTGTCCTAATCAGCTCAGGCTGCTGCACCGAAAGACCACAGGCTGGGTAGCATGAATAGCAGACGTCTTTTTCTCACCATTTGGGAGGCCGGAGATGGGAGGTCAGGGTACCAGCCTGGCTGGGTCCTGGTGAGACCTCTCTTCCTGGCTTGCGGTATCATTACAGCAGAGAGAGCGATTTTATTTATTTGACACAGAGAGAGAGATCACAAGCAGAGAGGCAGGCAGAGAGAGAGGAGGAAGCAGGCTCCCCGCTGAGCGGGGAGCCAGATGCGGGGATCATGACCTGAGCCGAAAGCAGAGGCTTTAACCCGCTGAGCCACCCAGGGGCCCCAGAGCAGAGAGAGAGAGGGAACTCAGGCTTCTCTTCCTCTTCTTATGAGGGCACTATTCCCATCAAGAGCCCATCCTCACAACCTCATCTAAACCTACTCACCTCCCAAATCCCGTCCAAATGCCATGACACGGGGGGTTAGGGCTTCAGTATATGAATTTGGAGCTGGGACATAATTGAGTCCCTTTCAGGCCGCAGTGTGACCCATTGCTCTTTTAGAGGAAAACCAGCAGGTACACTAAATCCTGCCGGGGTTCGGTGTGGCTCCTTGGAGCGGCACTGATGGGGACTGGAGGGCCGGGACGCAGGGGGCCAGGAGGACCCAGTAGGCCAGGCCAGGGCGAAGCGCCTTCCCCCACCCGGCACTTCCTCCCAGCCACAGGAAGTTTGGCTGCTGACCCCACCCCTCTGCAGGCCCCCAAAATAAACCAAACCAGACGGGACAGGACGGTACAATACAAAGCAGTAATATAATGAAATCGTCCCCACTTGAGTTAGCTTTAAACCAACAACGTAGGCTGTGAGAAAGAGAGGAGCCCAAAACCTCAGCACCACCCAGCACCTTGCAGTGTCTGAGGGAAGGGGCAAAACCAGCTCCACCCGTGAACTTCCTACCCCACAGTCCTGGGGCCGAGTTACAGGATTTCTCTTCCAGTGGAAAGAAGCCGCCATTCCTACACCCTCAAGAGTGCGGCCTCTTGTCACGATGTCAGCAGGGCTGGAGGGGGAGGAAAGGGTGTCCATGGGGTGGGCGATCTTCCCCGTGGGAAGGGGGTTGCAGGGAGTCCAGACCCTGGATGCTGGAGCTGTCACCTGGTCAGCCGTGTGGCCTCAGGCAGTCACCCATCACCTTCCTGTGCTCACTGTCCCCTTCTGGGAAGAGAGCTGGGTGTTCCCTGCAGTCTGGCGCTGGGGGTGGATGACCGGGGCCCCAGCTCTGGGCGCTCTCAGGGGGCTTGGGCGGGGCTCCCGGCTGTGGTTCCTGAGGGAGGGGGTAGCTGCAACCCCAGTTCCTTTCCAAATACCATGTTAACCGTAATAGTCGGACCTCCGTGAATTACAAATGAGTTTAATTTCAATCTCCTATAAACACAGTAATCTCAAGCTTTCATCTTTCTTTTTTTTTTTTTAAGATTTTATTTATTCATTTGGCAGAGAGAGAGAGATTACAAGTAGGCAGAGAGGCAGGCAGAGAGAGAGGAGAGAGGAGGAAGCAGACTCCCCGCTGAGCAGAGAGCCCGATGTGGGCCTCGATCCCAGGACCCTGAGATCATGACCTGAGCCGAAGGCAGCGGCTTTAACCCACTGAGCCACCCAGGCGCCCTCAAGCTTTCATCTTTCAACCGTTTCCAGTTCTGACTCCTCCTCCGCCTAACCAGTTCTCCTTCAGCACTAAGATCCTCAGGATTTTGGTGCAAGGACCTACACGGGTGCTTTTCTTTCTTTCTTTTTTTAACCAAAAATAAATTTATTGTTTTTCTCAGTATCATAGATAACACACAATCATTATATTGGGGCGCCTGGGTAGCAGAGACAGTTGAATGTTAGACTCTTGGTTTCGGCTCACGTCATGATCTCAAGGTCATGGGATTGAGCCCCATATTGGGCTCCAAGCTCAGCATGGAGTCTACTTGAGATTCCCTCTCCCTTGGCTCTCCCCCTAAATAAATAAATAAATCTTTGGGGCACCTGGGTGGCTCAGTCAGTTAAGCATCTGCCTTCAGATCAGGTTATGGTCCTGGCGTCCTTGGATCGAGCCCCCAGTCAGGGGTCCCTGCTCAGCATGGAGTCTGCTTCTCCCTCTCCTTCTACCCCTCCCCCCTTGCCCGTGTGCTCTCTCTCTCTAATAAATAGACAAACTCTTTAAATAAATAAATCTTTAAAAAATGCAGTCATTATAAAAATTCACATAACACACTGTTCACAGAAATGTGATCATATTTACGTGTTTTTCAAATATAGTTCATTTCTTTTCTTTCGTTATTCTTTGCTTTTGCCTTTACTCTTTCTCATGACCCTATCCTCATTCCTAGTGGGAAAAGCCTGGACTGTGTCCTTCCACATCTAGAGTCTTAACTCTGCAAAGCCCTGGGGTCCCACCTTTTGGTGATCTTATAATTATATCTATTAGAAATCTTTTCCTTATAGCTATACCAGGGAATATTTTTCAACCATTAAAAATAATGAATTAAATACGTACCAGATGACTTGGAGCAATTCCCAGGAAAAGCAAGATATGGGAAAACACATATTATATGATGCCATTTTGTAAAGGGAACACTGACGTCCCGCATATGTCTGTGTCTGTGTGGGTCTGTGCAGGGTTGGGTGAAATGGAAGGAAATTTGGCAAGATACACCCACAACTGTTACATGGGTTATCTGAGGTAAAGGTGGGATGCTGAAGTGGAAGGGAAGGAGGGAAAAAGGAGAGACAGCCAAGCGAAAAGAAGAAAAAGAGTACATTTAGAAAAACACGCATGTGATCACATGATGTGTGCATTTATATAGAATTATGTATATCAGTGAGAATTTGCATAAAGCAATACATTTTTAAAGAATGTCTAAACAAAGAATGAAGTTATATCCCCTCGAAGAAAGTGTGGCATGTAACAACAATCCACATTTATCAAGTGATAACTGGGGGAAGAGAGATCTTGAAGCAGAATAAGGATTTCCTGCCGGTGTCTTGCAGGGGCTGGCTCCTCCAGTGGCTAGGCTGGCTGGCCCTGGTTCTGGCTTGCCTTGGGTAGTGACTTTTCTCCTCCAAGAGTTAGTTTCCCCTTCTGTGAAATGGGAGGATGATGCCTACAGCTCCAGGTTGTTGTGGGAACTAATGAGATGCAAGAATGCAAAGGCCTGGCATTTAGGAAGCATGCAGAAAAGCAAACTCTTTTCACAGTTATGGATTTTCATTTAAAGGGGTCTGATTTTGCACACTGGGCGCGCCCGGTCAGGGCTACCTTCCTGACGTCATCCGTCAGTGCCAGGACAGCTTATTTCCAAAGCTGTTAAAATCTAGCAGTTGGGAGTGGGAAGAAACCAGAGCAGTTGTTCAGTTCTAACCTCTAGCATTGCCAATGGGAAAACCAAGGTCAGAGTAGGGGACGTGGCTTGTCCAAGGTCACATGGGTGGTAGGTGGCAGGGCTGGGCTCTCTTGCACCCCGTGTGGCACTTTCCCACCATGCCCTCTGACTTCCTCCTTCGTGATTAATTATTGGGCACACTGCCATTGCCCAGAGGCTAAAATTGGCATTGTGTGGGGTGGGGATAGAGAGGGGACTTTTTGGTCTGAGACCATTTCTCTTGTTCCTAGACTTGCTTCTGCTTGTAGTGGCTTCTTCAATAAGAACTTTCTCTTACTCCTTTCACTCTACAAACCATGCACACACACTCATAGTTCAACTCAGCCCAATGCAAGGGATTTGGGAGCACACATTCCCCGGAGACATTTCCACTTGGCTTTGCCTGGGATTGTCACTCTGGCTCCTGCAGCTGTCCCTGAAGGTGACAATACCGGGTAGAAATATTCATCAGTCCCTTTGAAAGAACAAGGGGACTAGCTGGTTGGTGTGGAGTGAGCTTAGAGAAGGCCAGGTGCCGGGTCAGAAAGGCAAACAATGGGCAGAGGGTCTAGTCCCATAGAGTCTTGCAGACCTTTGTAAGGTGGGTAGGTTTTACTTAACCTAAGAAGCCATTAGAGGGTTCTGAGCAGAGGAATTACACTCTTGGGCATACATGTCCACAGAGTCACTTGGCTGCTGTGTAAAGAATGGAACACAGGAACCAGGGAGACCAGCTGGGAGTTTGATCTGTCCCAGGGGGGAGGTGCTGGTGACTTGGACCAGAGAGGCAGCAGAGCAGATCTTGAGATACTGCATACTTTTTCAAGTGGCTGATTCTGGACCTATTTTAAAGATGGGGTCAATGGGATTTGCTGGTGGATTGCACATGGAGTATAGAGGGGGAGTGGTAAAAGAATCAAGGAGCAACTAGAAGGATAGAGAAGCCACTCATTGTGAATTTTAAGACAAGCAAGGCTCCATCCTCATATTTTAATGCAGACATTTCCAGCCCCCAAATCCTGCCACCTGGGGAAGGAATCATGTACAGACCCGGGGCCTGGGGGGAGGTGTGAGCCTTGGCTGGCGTCCACTGAGCCTCCTCCCTCCCTCCCAGGTACTTCTTCAACTGTGACTGCCTCATCCCCCTCAAGAGGAAGCGGAAGTACTTCAAGGTATTTGAGGTCACCAAGACGACAGAGAGCTTCGCCAGCAAGGTCCAGAGCCTGGTGCCGGTCAAGTACGAGGTCATTGTGACGACAGGCTATGAGCCAGGGGCAGGCACCGACGCCAATGTCTTCGTGACCATCTTTGGGGCCAACGGGGACACGGGCAAGCGGGAGCTGAAGCAGAAAATGCGTAACCTCTTCGAGCGAGGCAGCACCGACCGCTTCTTCCTGGAGACGCTGGAGCTGGGCGAGCTGCGCAAGGTCCGCGTGGAGCACGACAGCAGCGGCCGCTACTCGGGCTGGCTGGTGGACAAGGTGGAAGTCACCAACACCAGCACCGGCGTGGCCACCATCTTTAGCTGCGGCAGGTGGCTGGACAAGAAGCGGGGGGACGGGCTTACCTGGAGAGACCTCTTCCCTTCCGTCTGAGGGGCTGGACGCTCTCCTTCCCACCCCTTCCCCCGGGTGCTCCTGACCTCCACCTTGGGTTTCAGCAGCCCTTCCCCAAAGCCTCCTGGGGTGGGACTGGGGTCCAGAAGGGTGACCCAGAACTCCACGGGTCTCCGGAGGCCACTGCGGGTGACTACTTATGGGCTCCTGCCCCTCTCCAGTCTCCCAGACCTACAGGAATCCGTCACCATGTGTCATAATCCATGGTTGCACCGAAATAACCTTCTGCGATTTCTTTTCCAATAACAGCAATGGCCAGGCTGAGACTTGCTGCCAAATGTGGATGGGAAATTGGGGCTTCGCCCAGGGGATAGAAGTGGGGAAGAAGAGGCCATCGAGATGGTGTATTTTAAGCGAAAACTAATTAACACGTTTTTCCCAAAAAAGCTGGGCTAATTAAATTATTACCAACCACACCTCACAAAGAACTCACCTTGGCATCTGCTCACTAAGAAATGCGTCCTTTCCCCCAGTTTCAATAAATCCAGTGGCAAATGGAGAAAAACATCAGGAGGAAGTGTTTAGTCCCAGGGGTGGGGGGAGGTGGATTTATGAGCCTGTGAAAAGGTACATGATCCTTTCCACCGTTTACGGAGAACGCTTGCCAGGTGCCCACTCGTTGTTCTATGATAACACAGGTGAGACCCAGAGAACTGAACAGAAGCGGAAGCGGGGGCAGGACCTGGAAAAGCCTGGTCACTGGTGCACTCAGGCTGAGCGAGGAGGGGGCGACATGGGGTGAGTTAGCACCATCCCCATCACCCGTGGCTCCTGTGGTTCCCCTGGCTCCCCACGGGCCAGGAGGGTACCCTGCACCAGGGTCTCCAAGGCCCTGCCCTGTCACCCCGTGTCCTCTAGCCCGGACAGGTGTGAGCCCTTAGTGAGGCCTCGTGGGTCCGAAGCAAGTTCCAGGAGTTCCCGGAGACCCTTGGGGAAAGGCTGAGGTTGCAAGCGCTGACTCCAAGGCAGCCTGCCTGGGCTTGAGCCTCAGCTCCAGCCAGAGAGGGTGGCAGAGCTTGGGCACATTCCTCGTCCCCTGGGGTCTCAGCTTCCTCACCTGTCCAGCAGGGAGAATGATGACAGCTACCACACAGGTCACCGGAAGGAGGAAACGAGTTCATCGGCGGGCAGTTTGAATTCAGTGCCTGCCCCGAAGGGGGAGTGTGTCAGCTTTGTTGAACAAGGGAGCAGGACTCAAGGGGGCTTGGGGAGGGGAGTAGGAGAGAAGGAATCACGCAACAGCTTTATGTGGAACTGGTTCTCCCCTCCTCATCCTCCACCTGCCCACAACCCCACCCTCCCACCACCCTGTCCCTGGACGAACATTAACCAGGCCTCCGAGCTCTTCTGAACTCTCTTGGGTCCTGACAAGGGCAACCACCACTTTAAGTCACAAAGCCCATTACAGTCCTGCCACTGAAATGTCCGGCTCCTAGATAAAGGCCAGAGTCACACTTCGAATTCATCTTACCCCATCCCCCAACTCAGTCCTCTCGCGGGGGGACCAGGAGTGAACGCGGAGAGCACGCATGTGTACACGCGTGTGCGCAGCTGTGGTGTGTGGGGACAGTCCCTCCCCCCTTCCCCCCTCGCACTGTCCCTCCTGCTCCCCTCTCGCTGACCCCGCGTTCCCATCTCCTGGGGGAGGAAAGAAAGGAAGGATCCCGTGGGACTTCTTTCTCTATCCCTTCAGCCCTCTAATCTGTCTCCTTTCTAGGACCCAAGACACCTACAGAGGAGGTCCGCGGGCATCCTTTGCTCTGACCAACTCTGGGCGTTCAGGCCTCTCGTCTCGGCCACCAGCAGGCAGCCAGCCCACCTAGGAGCTCTGTGGCTGGGGTGGGACACTCTGTGGCCAATCGAGGAGGACTCGTCCCCTCTCCAGGCAGCCCCGCTGAAGCCCTGGCCCCCAGCACTGGGTAGGAGGGCAGCCAGAAGGAAGGGGTACTCCCACACCCACAGCCATTTCTGAGGGTCCTGTCCCCACGGCCTCCTCCTCGGCCTCTCCGTTCCGCCTGACCCTGGAGTGAGATGTCAGCTCGAAGCGGGATACAGCTTTCCGCCCCGCCATCAGGCCGGCAGCACATACCCTCGCTCTGGCACCTGTTGCCTTGTGGGTCCCGCCGAAGCGGGGACAGGAAGAGCCTGCGCTGTCATCGTGCCGTTTGGGGGCCCAATGTCAGCCTACTTTCAGCCGAATAGGGCAGGCCTGGTTGGACGACACAGCCCATGACCTTAGTGGGTTCTCTTTCCATCCCTTACTGCGCTGCCTCCTCTGCTCTCCTCACAGAGGTCGAGCCAAGACCCGGTGAAACTACTGCCGTGAAGACCCCATAAACAACGGTCACACCTTTGGCTCATTCAGGCGCACTTCCCCCCAGCCTGGTTCCCCACGTTCTCGGGGCCTGGGCCATCCCCATCACTGCCAAGGGGCCCACAGCCCCGCGTGCACCAGGTGACCCTCCCGCAACGCCCCCACGCACTGTCCTCCCTGCTGACGCTCCCTGCTGTCTGTCTGCTTGAGGTCTCCTGTCACCCGCCCATCCCGCCACCACATCACCGGCCCCCATGCTAGTCCACCCTCCCTGCTTCATGGGAGCCGGAACTTAGTACCCTCAGTGAGCCTCTGACTCACCCAGGGCCCCCTGGGGTAAAGCTGAGCTTGAACTAGGCCTTCTGATGTCCTTTGCACTCTGTGGAGGAGGTGGAGGGAGGGGGAGGGAGGGGTGCACAGTGGTGGGGAGGGGCTAGGCAGGGGAGCCTGGCGCTCGCAGAATTCAACACCTGTCAGCTCCCCTCTCCACAACCCTGCTTCTTTGGGGACCCCCTTGCCTGAGGGAGTGTTGGGACCCTCAGCAAGTCCTATCATTTGGGGGCCTGTGGGCCTCCTTCCTAGGGGCATCTGGGTGGCTCAGTGGGTTAACCCTCTGCCTTCCGCTCAGGTCATGATCTCAGGGTCCTAGGATTGAGTCTCACATCGGGCTCCCTGCTCAGCAGGGAGCCTGCTTCCCCCTCTCCCTCTGCCTGCCTCTCTGCCTACTTGTGATCTCTCTCTGTCAAAT
>LNAC01000015.1:1642048-1665866 GCA_002007465.1 Ailurus styani | reverse complement strand
CCCGCCGCCAAGGCCCGAGGGCAGAGGGCGAAGGGGGAGAAGACCTGGGAGGAGAGACGGGGAGTCCCAGATCTGTGTCCCAGGGCTCTGCCCAACGACAAGGCTCCCAGAGAGGACAGGTTGGAGTGGCAATCCCAAACTCCACGCTTTGGGGCTGACGTTCTGCCTACCCCATCCCCACAACTAACAACACGTGGATTTTAGCTTGCTCTGCAAAGAAAGGCCCACCGAGGCTTGTGAAAGCCCGTGTCCTGAGTCCAGGATGTGTCCGCCTGTCCCGCCTCCCTATCTCCCACGCGATGCCCTCCTTCTCTCCGTCCCTCCATCCTTTCTCCTCCTCTTCCTTCTCCCCTAGGGGGTGAGACAGCACAGCGTGGTGTCCCCCGCCCCCTTCATTGTCATTGTCTCTCTGGGTCCCAGGGACCCTAGACACCCTTCCCTTCCCTCAGCCCTGCCCAGAGCAGCGAGACTCAGGGAGGCCAGATGACTTGCTCAAGGTCACAGCGAAGTTTGCAATAGAGTTGGTCGGAGAACCCAAGCCTCCTGACCCCCCAGTCCTGGGCTCTTTCTAATAAATCAGGCTTTTTGGCTTTCAGATGTTCCTGCTGGTAATGTCTGAGGGACCCAGTTCTGGAACCAGAGAGATCTGGAGCCCAGAGGGAGAGAGTGACCCCGAACCTTGCTGGGAGGAGGGAGGCAGGGTGGGCTAAGGTTGTGGGAAGGGTAAGGGAAGAAAGAAAAACAGGTTAATGATGGGGGGTTGGGGAGGGGGCCGAGGTAGCAAGTGAAAGGATTAGCCCAGTCTGCTGACGAGTGCAAATTATATTTATATATGTGCTAAATACAGTCACTATATTGGAGTTTTTCACTAGGTCACAGCATACAGAATCAAAGGTTTGCATTTCGTATGGAATGTATCCAAAGAGGCCAGCACCACAGTAGGACAGCTTGCAATCACACACCCTGATAGTTTGGACGAAATAAAGTTCGCGGAATTTTATTTAAATTTTTTTTTTTTGTATTCATAGTTGTTTGTCATCGTACCAATGCATGCAAAGCATTCCACTCCCAGAAACAACGCCAAAATGAGGTAATAGGAGTAATAAAAAAAATTAGTATCCTTTCTAAATAAATAAATTATAATTAAAAATGCAAAACAACTATAAAAATAATTAAATAAGAACCCACGATATCTACAAGTTAGTCATAAATTATGATTGTTAAATATAAGGCATTTAAACTCACAAAACCCTGTAAACTAGCAACGTGCCATGTTTTTTGTTTTTTGTTTTTTTTTCATTTTTGTTTTTCTATCAGCTGAAATCGCTCTAGCATTTGCTCTACGCGCAGGAGATGAAACATGACAGGGGGACCTGACAGACGTTGCTACAGCCCCACGTGGGGAGTCTTCGCCCCGCCAGCAGGCGGCGGGGGGGGGGCTTGGGGGGTTTCTTCAAGGGGGAAAAAAAAGATCTGGTGCTTTTTCTTCACCATTGAAAAAACTGTGCTTGTTCATTAGGCGTAAAGAGTTGAGAATACTTGCAGGGAGGCTGGGAACATTTGCAGAAGAGGAGCTTGAGTCCTGCCACGGCTGCTGGTCCTGGGCCCCAGGGGTCCCGGCAGGTGGAGGAGTCCCGCGCCAGGCCTCTGCCCGCGCCAGCTGCCCGTGGCATTGGGTTCGTGGATTGGCGTCCTTGGCGACCCGCTGCGGCCAGGGCTGCGCTGTGGCGGGGAGGCCCAACTTGAATCCTGGGGTGGCTCTCGCCCCAGAAGGCACTCATGCGTCTCAGTCAAGAAAGGGTCTGAGTCCCTTGAGTTGAGCAGTAGGAGGACTACCGGGGGTCTCCTCTCCCGGAGGTGGTGGGTACAAGATGCTGAGGCCTGAGCCTGCCTCTTCGTCAGCTTCCCAGGCTCCCCGACAAGGGAGAGGGGGCTTCGTGGGCGCAGAAGCACAGAGACCTCTCCTGTGTCCTCGCCCAGAGAGCTGTCCAGCTAAGGAGGCTGGAGCCGGCAGGAGCCTGAGTCTGCGCCCCTCCTGTGCCCACCTACAGGGTACAAGGGCCCCAGAGAGATGGGGAGGGGAGGGGGGGCTTCAGGATCCGCCCCCCAAAATCGGTGGCTGACCTCTCCCTGCTGGGCGATCCCCATCCCAGTCAGTGCCTAATGTTAGCCTGGGGCCTCAGAGCCTGCCTGGAACAGGGAGGAGGAGGGGACTGAGTCCCACTCTCAGCCTCGGAGACAGATGTTGGTGCCCATAGGAAGTTGTCTGCAACAGCTCGGTAGGCACGCGGCCCTACTACTTGAAAGATGTGTTGATGTCAGGGAGGATCCGAGAATGTGAGTGTTGGAAAGAAATTGAGCAAGCATCCAATCCAACTTCCTCGCGCTACGGCTGGGGAAACTGAGGCCCAGCAGCGTGGCATGCTTTGTCATTGAAGAGCCAAGACTGGAACCCACACCCCAGCTCTGGCGCCGTCTGTCTCCGCACCCACACTCTCCACTTGTCAGAGAGCATAAGAGCCCCAGCCTTCGAGGGGGCGTGACTTTCCTTAGACCACCCTGGCTGGCCCCAGGTCACAGCAGGCTGGGAAGAAGTCCCCACTTCCTGCGGCTACTGGCAACTTGCTCTCCCCGAAATCCTGACTTGGAAGCACTTTCTACACTGGTGGGTTCCCGCCCTGGAATCATGGAACCGGACAAGCTACTGCTCATCGCAGTTAACCCTGCGTCAGCCCGTCACCATTTTTGTGCTCTTACGTGTGTCTTGGCTCCTCAGCCAAAGGGTAAGCTCCTCAAGGCAGAGATGCTGTCCTCTCTTCCAGCACTGAGCAGGCACTCAGTAAAGATTTTCTAGAATACCAGAGTACTGGAGCTGGAAGAGGCCTCAGTCTGAGTAAGCTCCTGGCGTAACCCTCCCACAGGAAGCCAGCCACATCCCCCACTCTGTGCCTGCAGGTGTTCAGAAGAGCCATGCCTCCGCCTGACAGCTCTGGTTGTGCTAGAAGGTTCTACCTCAAGCCAAAATCTGCCTCTCGGTCATTGTCACCCATTGGTGCTGGATTGTACCCTTTGTAGCAGCAATGCAGACTCAGATTTTCTTAACCTTACAGAATTTCTTCATGGATGAGATAAGTATCCTGTCCTCCTTAGTCTTCTCTTACTGATATGAGGGCATTGAGACTGGGGGGCGGGGGAGAGGGGACGGGGAGGCTTCAAGGGCAGTGCAAATAAGGGAGGGGGAGGGGCAAAGGAAGGGAGCAGAATTTCTGCTGAGCTGGGGTTTTCCGCCCGTGAGTGAAGAAAACTGGGTTGGGGTTGGAATTTGGTGGATTTTCCCATCTCCTTTCTTCTGTCCTCCCATCTCTCTGCTCCCTTTGAGGTTCAAGAAAGATTGTGGGGTGGTGCAGAAAGACACATTGTGTGGTGTCCCTTGGAACTTCCAGGTCTGTCTCTCCCACCACCCCCGTCCCTAAACCCCAAGGAGTCCTCAGGATGGAGCATGAATTTGTTGGGTAGATAGTGTCAACCCTCACAACATCCGGGGCAGGTAGAAGAGGCGGCAATGGGGATGCACTGTTGTTTGTCTCCCCTCTGAGGAGAAGGAAAATGAGGCACAGAGAAAGAGAGGGACTTGCCCACGGTTATCGAAGAGTCAGAGAAAGAGCCAGAGACTAGGGACACAGGGCCTCCCAGACGCAGACAACACCACTTCAGGACCGGAACCATCTCCGAGGGACTCCATCGGGACCTGAGACACCCCAAAGGAAGCCGAAGGCCCTCCTCCAGGTCTGTGGTGTTTGACCACAGCCCCTGAGTGCCAGCCAAGAGCACTGTGGCCAAGGCCAAGTGTCCCCCACCTATGGGGTCATAACTTCACCATCCAGTTAATTTTTTGCATAGGGAGACAGCGGCCAAATTGCCTCTTTGTGACAGGGCTTAAGCACATCCGACAGGAAGAAGGTGGCATGAGCAGGACGCCCGGGCTCTGAGGACCACAGGGGCAGCTCTAGCTGAAGGCTGACTCCTCCCTAGTTCCTGTGGAACCAGGGCCATGGCTGGAACCAAGTAGACAGGCCCTGGACGTGGGGAGCCCTCCTTCAAGACAGAATCTCCCCTTCTCCTCCTCAAACTCTGCCTTCCTCACCCTGCCTGAGCCCCTCAGGGCCCACCGAAGCCCCCCATCTGCTCCTTTTCCAGTCCTCCCTAACCCAGATGCTCCCCTTCTACACTCCACGTGCTGTAAACATGAGAAAAACAAAAGCAAAGGAAAAAACAAAACCGAAAACAAAACAAGAACCCCCCCACCCCCCGCCTCCCAAACTGGGTGAAAAAAAAAATCATCCTTTTTCACCAGAAACAGGATTTGGCTTTTTTTTTTTTCCACCTTTGATTCTTTTTTCCTTTTTTCTCATAAAGACGGAAAGATTTGGGCTGTCGTTGGTTGGTTCGGTCAGGCACCAAAACAAGGAACTCAATGAGAAATATTTGGTGCGAATTCGAAATAGTGACATGTCCACCACAAGATGACTAGAGCACCACACACAACATTTTTCTTAAGCTAACATGCTCCGGCTGCCATCCACAGAAATAGCTAGAGACCCCTACATGGTTTCTACGTGGTCGAGAGGTATATATACAATCCTTCCAAGGACAGGATTGAGGGGCCTGTCTGTCAGCTAGGACCTTCCAGTTCACGTCCAGATTCTCAGCGGCGTGGGCCCCCCTTCCCACCCCTGCTCCGGGCACGGCCAGCTCCCTCCCGCGCAGCGAGGTGGATGGGGGCAGTCACCGTTCTGGATGGGGGGTCCTCCCCCCCCCTCCTTCCCCTCAGACACTGATACCGCCAACTCCTCTTTCCACAAAATGTGCTTGCAGGCTTTTCCTCTACATCAAATGGCTCAGAAGGCAAAGTTTGGCTGCAAGGGCTATGGCCGTGGGGGGACCTGGTGAAGGAAAATGGGGCGTCCACTGGCTAATTCCTCCCTCAGCTGTCGGCTCCCAGTTGTGTCTCAATGTCCACTCGGCAGATGGGACATTTCTTGCTCATGGCGAGCCACTGGTCCACACAGAGTTGGTGGAAGAGATGCATACAGGGTAGGCGCCTGGAAGAGAAGGGAGGGTCAGAGGACTGGTGGAAAGGGAGGGGCCCCAGGAGGGCCAGGGGTGGCGCGATACAGGCTATCACACGATGGGGGGGGGGTGGCCCACACCGGCACCACTGGGGGATGGACCAAAGAGGGTCTTGGGAGCCCTGCCCCGGAGTGAGGCTGTGGCTGGGATGGGAAGTCGTGACAGGGAGGAGCACCCCACGGCCCTCCTCTTCCATGAAGCCCTTTCAGACCAGCCTGAAACAAAGCCATGACTTTGTCTTAGACCCATCCAGGCCAAATATCACTCTATTCTCTGACACTCTGTGTCCACCAGTCCACACCATAAACATCACACATCTAGAACATTCCATACCCCACCTTCCTAGAACAACCACATAACATACTAAGGCAGGCTTAGCACACACCTGCACAAGAGAGCAAGCACAGTACCCCTGACATGCAGCACATGACTGATCACTAATGCCTGTGGGGAAGGGCGGGGGAACAGAAGGAATGGGTCTCTTACCTCACATCTTCTCCATCTTCCAGCATGGACAGACAAATTGTGCATTTCTCATCTGTGTCTGACTCCTCCCCCTCTTCCTTCTTGCCCTTGCTATCCTGGGGTCTTCGCTATGAGAAGCAGAGCAGGAGCGTTAGTTACCTGAAGCATTTCACCTGGTGACCATGATCTTTCAACCACAGCCTTCCCCTCCCTTATCTGAGAGTCAGTGTCTTTCTAAGTTCTTAAGGAATCCCCAGACTTGGGTACTCATCCCAGACCCCTTTCCTGGCCTCCTCCCCAGCTCTTTCTCCTTGCCTCAGGATACAGTGGTAGTTATTCTGGCTGAGGGGTATAGAGTTTGGAAAGGAATCGGGTGCCTAATGAATCAGTCCATGGTAAAACTACGGCTTGTGCATAAACTGCTTCCCTTCCTATTCCCCTCACACTGTCCACTCCTCCTGTGTGTTCTTTTCCACTTAGATCCTGGCCACCAGGCTTCTGCCTCCACATTCAGGTCCAGCATGCTTCATCCATCCATCCAGTCATTCATTTACTCATCCACCCATCCACTCACTCAGTCACCCTCCATCCACCCAAGGTCTCACCCATCCACCCATCTACCTTTTCACCCGTCCATCCATATATCCATCCATCCATACATTCATACATCCACTCACCCACCCATCCATTTACCCACTCAGCCTCCAACCACCCAACCTTCTATCCATCTACCCATCTATCCTCCCATTCATCCATCCATCCATCCATCCATCCATCCATCCATCCATCCATCCTTCCTTCTTTCTTGTCTTCCTTCCTGTCTTCCTACCTGTCTGCCTTCCTTCCTTCCTTCCTTCTCTTTCCCTCCTTCCTTTTTCTCTTTCACTCAACTAAGTTCTCCTCGTTTATTCACTCATTACTAGATGAAAGCAAAATTCCTCAACTCATATAATTTGTACCATATTATTATTTTATACTGTTGGATTTCTTCCTATCCAGAAAATTCCTTTCAGATAGGCACTAGCTCCAACATGAGTTTGGACATCATATAGTCACTCTACTTATACTTGTTGACTTTAGTTGAACTGTTTTAAATTCTATGGTAATTATTTGAAAATCGTTAACTGCTATATAGAAAGTTCCAAGTTTTTAGATGATATGGACTATGGTACCCTTCCTTGGGTATTGTTCCACACTTGGCCAAGCAGAAGGCACATCCTAGGTGCTTTAAAATTATTTTGGGGAGGAAGGAATCTAATCAGGAATGAAATCAGCCCACCTTTCTTGTCCCTGTCTCCAAGCTGTGCAGTGAAACAGTCTGATAACATCCAGGGGAAGAAAACTGGCCCTTCTGTCCCCTCTCCAGAGAGAAGCTGACTTAAAGGTCATTTTGCCAAGAGAAAAATCTAAAGAGTCACAAGATTAAAAAAAAAAATCATCCACAGAATAACTATGACCTTGGGGCCAGACCTAGATGCTAGCTTTCCCCACTCCAGTCCTTGGTCCTAAGCTCTGGAGTTCCTTAGTCTGATGTGGTCCCTGGAGTGCTGTAGCCTCACTGGAACATAGAAGAAAATCTATGCCTTCTGCTCTCAGCCTCCCCGGGCCACAAACACTCCAACTGCAAACCATGTGACGGCTACTGCAATAAGCACTCTGTTGTCTAGAAACCAGAAGATCAGAGTTACATCCGTAGTCCCGTATGATCATCATGGCTTTTGAGTATGAGTGGAATCACGATGGCCTGCCTGCCTAACAGCCCAGCTGTGTTTCTGGGACAAGTGGCCTTCTTTCAGTTGGTCCTTTGAGAAAAGGAATGTTCTATAAAAAATACGGATAAGACTCACTATTTGCCTGTTTTCTATTTTTTCCCACCCTTATTCATGATTTCCTTTTTATAGTTAATGATTTTAACCGAATAGTCTTACCATGTTCTACTATATCTATTCTATATTTCTTTTTTTAAAAGATTTATTTATTTATTTGAGAGACAGAGAGAGCAGGGGGAGGGGCAGAGAGAGAGGAAGATAGAGTCTTAAGCAGACTCCACCCAGAGCACAGAACCCACCTCGGGGGTCAGTCTCACAACTCTGAGATTACAACCTAAGCTAAAACCAGGGGTCTGAGGCTTACCTGATGGTGCCACCCAGGCATCCCTAATCTGTATTTCTTTAATTGGTTCCTTTTCAAATCCGATCCTATTTCCTCTTTTGTATTTTTAATCTTTTATGTCTTCTGGGTTTTGTTTTCTCATTGTCTATGTAACTTTTATTTTAACTGTAACTCTTCTCAGCATTTATTTCATACTTATTTTACCCCTTCTGCCCGTAGCTTTTTGTCCTCATTCACATTCCCTTTCACATCAATGTTATATTGGTTTTCATTCTGTACGTTGCTTTCATATCTTTGCCCAATTCTTATTTTTTACATTTGTCCACATGAGTATATTTCCTTTACATTTTTATTCTTTTATCATTGCTATTGTAAAATATTTTTTGTTTTGTATTATTTGACTCCCAGTTTGAATTTTTAAAGTTTTTTCACATTTCGTTTGGGTCTTAAACTTTATCATTTCATATTTTTAATTATTCTTATTTCTTTCTTATAATATTTTATTCCACTAATTCTCCCTTTATACTCATCATCTTTACCTCAACTCTTTATGTCATTGGCTTGGTCTACGTTCCCTTTCCTTCCTTTGTACATGTTCTCTCCCTGTCCCCTCATGGCCTGTGGCCCTGAGGGAAGATGTGGTGTGTGGCCCTGGCGAGAGTGAGCACACCCTGGTCAGAGGAGTGGAAGCTGCTCTGGGCTCTTGTGCACGCCACTCATCCCCTTCCGTGTTCTCCTCCAGTAGCCTAAAGCTCGCCCTGCAGAGAATGATCATCTTCTATTTGCTGATGATACCCTTAGTTACTGAACTACTGTCATTTCCTCCATGAACATACTACCCATATAAAACACATTGTAGTAATGAATGTTGGTTGAAATCACTTATGGATGAATCCAATGCCTCTGTGAGGATCTGCACAGACCGAGATTCATGGTCTTTGAATTGATATCATGGGCATCTGTGTGGATCTGCATAGACCAAGATTCATGGTCTTTGAATTGATATCACGGGCATCTGTGTGAGCCTAGAACAAGTGAGCCCTATATCAAGGTGAGGGCAGTTCACCATCCCTGATCACTCACCAGATACCGGGCACTGTGCTAAGCTGTAACAGTCATTATTCCACTGAGTCCCTGGAGAACCCCTTATGTTTGTTACTGACACATCATTCCTTTTTTTTTTTTTTAAAGATTTTATTTATTTATTTGACAGAGAGAGAGATCACAAGTAGGCTGAGAGGCAGGCAGAGAGAGAGAGGAGGAGGCAGGCTCCCCACTGAGCATGGAGCCCGATGCGGGCCTCGATCCCAAGACCCTGAGATCGTGACCTGAGCTGAAGGCAGAGGCTTTAACCCACTGAGCCACCCAGGCGCCCTGACACATCATTCCTATCTTACATTAAAAAGGACAGGGAAGGGGCTGGAAAAGTCAAGTAAGTTGTCCAGAGCTATACAACTCTCAGTGGTGGTTACAGACTGAATGCCTGTGCCTCCCACCCCCAAATTCAGATGTTGACGCCGTACTCCCCAATGTGATGGTATTAAGAGATGGGGCCTCTGGAAGTTAATTAGGTTTAGGTGAGGTCATGAAGACAGAGCCTCTATGATGGGATTAATGCCCCTATAAGAAGAAGAAAAGACACCAGAACTTCCTCTCTCTGCCATGTGAAGATAGAGCAAGAATGGAGCCATCTACAAGTCAGGAAGAGAACCCAATGCTTTGCCCTTGGACTTCCCAGCCTTGAGAACTGTGAGAAATAACTGCAGTTATTGGCTGCAGTTTAAGCCACCCAGCTGATGATACTTTGTTATAGCAGCCCAAACAAAGACAGCAGTAATGCTGAAATTAAAAACTGGCCCTACCCAACTCCAACACTTAGTGCTCACAACCACTGAGCCCTAGTGCCTCATGAGGCAGTGAAGATGGGCTCTGGCATGACTTCGATGAGCATTTTCCCACGCCAAGTCTCTCAGCGCTTGTTAAGCTTTTAATTCTTAAATTTTAAAAAAATTATTTTTTTTCACAGAGGAATGTATTTTGTAGAGCGATTTTAGCTTAAAATTGAGCAGAAAATACAGCCCATTCCCACGTCCCTCCCCCATTCAACACACACACACAGTCTGATCTATTTTAGCGTCTTGCATGTGTGGCACCTTTGTTACAACTGATGGACTGAGAGTGATACACTGTTATTAACTGAAGAGTTTACATTAGGGTTCATTCTTCCTGTTGTAATGTTCTATGGGTTTTGACAAATGTACCATGTCATGTGTCCACCATTACAGTGGCATACAATAGTTTCACTAATAACAGCCTGTGATCCACCCATTCACTTGTCTATCCCTCCCCCTAAAGCCCCTGGCAACAAGGGACCATTTAACTGTCGAGTTTTGCTTTTTCCAGAATGCTATATAGTTGGAATCATATAGTATGCATTCTTTTCAGGTTGGCTTCTTTCACTTGGTAATATGCGTTTAAGGTTCCCTAATGTCTTTCCATGGCTTATTTTTAAAAATCATGGAATAATATTCCACTGTATGGATGCACCACTGTTTATCCACTCACTTATTGAAGGACATCTTGGTTGCTTCCAAATTTTTTATTTACTTGAATTTTAAAATGTTTTAAAAATCAGATTCCTGGGTTCTAATCCTACTCCACATTCCTGAGCTATAATCATGGAGAGTGTAGTTGTTTAGGCTTAGGGTGGAGCCTTGAATGTGTGGCTTTAAAAGCTCCCCAGGTGAACCTGATGCTCCATGAGGATTGGAAACTCCTGCTCTGAAGCTTTAGTTGCCCATTTGTCTCCATGTGCGATTGAACTTGGACTTATTTTCTAAGGCATATCTTGGCCTTCACTGCAGGTGCTCCCTTTGCCCATCTCATTCAGAAATGAGCATTCAAACAAACACCTGTATGCCTACCTAACACACCCACTCACAAGTCCACATGCACACACACATCCAGCCCTCCTCCTTCATGATGAGAGCCCCCCACCCAACCTCCCCTCCTGGTCACACCTGACAGAGACAAGGGAGAAGATCCTGGGAAAACATCCAGCTTCAGAGCTTCCAACCACAACCCCTCAACTACGCAGGCTGATCCACTAGCAGACTCACCTTCTTGTACTTGTGGGGGAAAGTGAACCTCTCAATGGTGTTCTGTACAGCTCCCCGAGTCACATTTCCCAACCTGTCCTCAAGCTGCAGCAGTTCCTGCAAAGAGAAAAGTGTGGACATGTGCACTCAGCATGTACTCACTCATACACACACGCATGTGCATGATACAGAGGGAGGGCACTGAAAGATGTTAGCAGGAAGCATTCACATAACCATCGGGAAGAACTTGGCTAGTACTGAAAGACCCCAACACCTTTACTCGCTCTCTCTTACGCTCAACCCTGAAGCTGCCTGCAACCTCCCATGCCCTACCCACCAACAGGAGAGAGGGAGAGGGGACAATGAGTATCAATGATGTCTCCCCCAACCCAGCAGGAGCCAGACACAGGGGCGGGCATACCTCGTAGCTCTCCCGTACTGCGGAGGTGTGTCTGCTGGGGTTTAGTCCCTGGAGAGCAAGGAAGTGAAGCTGAGGGTAAGGGTAGTTTCGGATTTCATGGACGACCTGTTGGAGAGAAAATGTCTCAGATGGGATTCCAGGCTGCAGGAGCCCAGCATCCAGATGCCTCCCATGCCCCCCTAACCAGCCAAGCTGCACACCCCTGAGATGCTTCAGGGGGAAGTGCCCTCTTTCCTGCTCCTATATACCCTCCTCTCCTCATTAAGAACCAAGCCTGTGCCAGGCCAGCCCCAGAAAAAAATAACAAAATCAATAAAATAAATATAAATTAGTGAATATATAGACCATATACTAATATAATTGGTAAGATGACTCAGCTGGTTGGACACTTATTCCCAGACAGGCACTATCTAAGCACTTCACATGACTACTTGAATGATCTCATCTGATCTAGCATGTGGCTGCAGTTACTACCCCCATCTCTCTGGTAGGCGAAATGAGACACAAATAGATAAAGTCAGTGCCTAAGTTATGCGACCAAATGGCAGACTTCAAACCCAGGCAGTTGGGTGGCTGCGGCCCACTTCCCTCCCCTCTCCTCAGCACTGCCTCAGACGGTGCCTCAGATGGTGAAGAGCATGGGCCACATCCTAGCCGGGCAGGGCTGGTGAGAGCACGAATTTCAGCACAAAAGACTCAGTAATCAAGGTAAACGATATTTTAACACAGTAGACTCAACACTGAAAGTAAATAATATTTTAAGGCGATATTTTTTTAAAATGAAAATTATGCAAAAAGTCCGTAATGAACAAAATACCAAAATGTTTAATAAAGACAGGTCTGACCCTGCCCTGGCAAAGCCCTGCCCGGCTCACCCCACCCTGGCCCTGGCTATGAGTCGGAGGGGCCAGATTTCCATCACAGCACCTCTACCAACTCACTGCCTGAGCTCTGTGACTTAGCCTCTCGTGCCTCTTTGCCCAGATTCGGGTAAGGTTATGGGTAATTCGCATAACATGCTTAGAACAGGGCCTGCTGTGTATTCGGCATTCCATAAATATTAGCTTTTTCTCATAAGAGATGGTGCTCACGACACCAACCCTAGAGCCTCAGAGCGGACAAGGGCTTCAGGGATCACTCACGCAAACCTCTCGCTCCACAAACAAGGAGACTGAGGACCGGGTGGTTAACGGCAGAGACAAGGGCTGGAAGGGGGGAAATGGCTTGTAGGGCAGTAACATGAATGGGCTGTCTGGAGAGAAGATCTCGCCATCAGTCCAGTGCTGCTTTGATGGTCTGTCTTCACCTCTGCTTCATGGAGCTTGCAACGCCAGGGACTGGGAAGGCCCCCCAGAGCCACCCTGCCCCCTTCTGCAATCGCAGAGCCCTGCGGGGACAAAGGCCTTTCCGTCCGGCAGGTCAAGTCGGAGTGGGAACAGCAGCGGGGAGGGGAGGACGGCATGGCAGCAGGACACAGGGGATCCGCTGGCTTTAGTCCACCGCCGGCACCCACAGGCAGCCAGGGGTCCGTTTCCTGGCAGAGCCCTTGCACTCACCATCTGCGTGGAGGAGGAGTTTCTGGGAAAGTGGTGCATTCGAGGAGTCGCTAGGTAATGCTGATAGTGCTGAGGAATGGGTCGCACCTGGAACTGGGCAGGGCTCAGGCCGGCGTCCACGCTGAGATCCCTGCGGAGACAAGGCCGCGGTGAACCACAGGGTGCTGGGATTCAGCCATCTGCATACAGGAGGGACCTCAGACCTCGAGCCCCGGGGCAAGACTCAGAGTCACAAACCACCAGAGCTACGAGGGACTCAGCGTCACCCACCCCTTCCCCTCTCTTTAAAACAAAGAAAACAGAGACTCGGGGAGGCAAGGGGTCTGCCAGGTCTGAGGGGGCTGGAATGGTCTACACCCCAGAAAACTTCTTAGAATGAGTTCACTGAAGCTCCCTCCCAAGACAAAGCCCATCCCTGAGAGAAACGCTGAAAGAATCCAAACAGAGCTGTTCAGGGACACGGAGCTGGAGCCGAGGGAAGACAAGTCAGGCGGAGGAGGAGGTGGGAGCAGAGGCCATGCTGTGACACGGTGAGAAAGCCACAGAAGAGGGCCCTCCGTGGCTGTGAGGCTGGGAAAGCTGTGTCGGACCCCTGCCCCAGACTCCTACAAGGATAGGAAAACTCATCTCACGTAAAAAAATTAACCAGGCGTTGCAACTGAAGAGGAACCAGGGCTCCTTAGGAAATGGCCAGTTTCGGGTCTGGGGCAGAAAATGTGCAAAATGATTTGAAACCTCTTGTTATAACTGAAAACAAGGAAGTTGTCAACATATGAGATCAAGAGGATTCAGGAACCTTCCTGAAGAGGTTCCCACTGGCCGGGGCTTGGACAAGGGGCGTGTCAGCGAGCCACATTCCAGCAGATGGGGACTCCTCGAACAGGTCTGGATCCATGAGAAGGAAATGATGCTGAAGAAAACCGGTCCCTTCGAAGGACATTAGGGAACCAACGCTTCATTTTGAAAATTGGTAAAGAAAGGGAAAGAATTCAACGTTTATCCTGCCTTTCCTCTGTTAACTGGACCGAGGGTAGCCAAATGGTTGATGAAGGGAAATTTCTCTTTATAAAAGCTTTCTAGCTAACAAATGAATAACAAATGAATGGTGGAGTTATGTGTCACCTCCCCCCATCCCTGAAAGAAATAAGGCTCCTGGCAGAGATCACCAACGGCTAACTAGCTTTTTACTGGGAGAACACACCCCTTGTCAGTGTTTTTGCCAAGAAATAGTAAGAGTTGAACGTGAATCTGCTCAACCCTTGATCTAAGTGCCAGTGCACAGGGAACAGAGAAAAACTGAGGCACCTCTGAAGGGTTGCAGCAGAGCACAACCAGCAAGAACCAGAGGGGGTGGGGAACACAGAAAAAGCAGCCCACATCTCTTCAACAAATACTTCCAAACTAAGGACAGAAGATACGTGGGGCATTTAAGGAATTTCTGCTTCCAGATATGATGTGTATATGTGGGGGGGGGGCATTGTCTCAATGCGGAGTTTTTTGTCAGTTGCATCTAAATATCAAGCTAATGGGCGCCTGGGTGGCTCAGTGGGTTAAAGCCGCTGCCTTCGGCTCAGGTCATGATCCCAGGGTCCTGGGATCGAGGCCCGCATCGGGCTCTCTGCTCGGCAGAGAGCCTGCTTCCTCTCTCCTCTCTCTCTGCCTGCCTCTCTGCCTACTTGTAATCTCTCTCTCTGTGTCAAATGAATAAAAAAAAAAAAAACAAAAAAAAACCCCAAAACTAAATATCAAGCTAAACTTTATTTTCCACTCACTATCAGTGGTCTAGAAGCGCACTGTGGTCTGGTCGCTCCATAGAGCCTGACATTCTTCCCGGGGAGCTTAAGAGCTGGCACCATCTCACAGGCGAAACTGGAGGCTTGGCAGAGGCCCAGCCACCGGCAGGGGAAGGACAGCCGGAGGCTCTTGTCCTCCGCCCACCCTCTCACAGGTCCTGGGGGTCCCTAGGGGGCTCTGCGTGGCCAGGGATGGGGCTGGGTGGCAGAACAGGATGCAATCAGAACTGGGCATCGCAGCTGGAGGTATGAAGCCGGGAATGAGTCAGAGAAGGAGCCTGAGGAGGACAGACACATTGGAGCTCAAGGTCAGGGTCAGGTAATCAGGTACGGACCGAAAAGGGGGCATATTTGGGGTTGTTGTCACGAGGGCTGCTGCTCCCCCACACTCCCAGGCCAAGATGCCCAGCCAAGAGAAGCTGCCTGGGTAGGGTAGGGTTCAAATATCCTAAAGTAAGGGGGTCAAACCAGACAGAAAAAGCCCAGGGTGAACCCAGGTGTGGCTCAGGGCAGGAGCCTCCCCTCATCCCCTGCTGAGGCCTCTCAGGGCCTCTGTCTTTGTGCTTCTCAGGCAGACAGAGGTCAGAAGGGCAGAGGGAGTCAAGTGCGGAAGGACAGGAGACGGGGCTAAAGCCCGCGAACTGAGGAAGCTCACACCTGCAGGGCTCCACTGCCCAGGACAATGCTCACCACTCACCCATGTCACCCCCCCGGTCCCACTTGCCACGCTGGCTCCCCCATGTTTGTTCAAATCACCCAGTGTGTGCTGAATCGAATTAAATTGGATGGACTTGACTGCTGAGGGACAGAATTCAAACCAAATTGCAATTAAATCTTCCTGATTTGAATCTGCTAATTAGAAAAAGCCTGGGCTGAAGTTGGCTGCCACGTAGCCTCTCTTTTGAGGAAGTGTTCGATTTCACAGAACCAGCAGAGGGCTGGGAGACACGGGAACACTTTAGAACAACCATTTCCTGCCCCTAGAAGCACCTTTCGCATGCAGCCAACCAGAACTCGCCCGCTTTTGAACCGTTCCTGGATGCCCCGTCCGCCTGACTGATGGCTGGACAATGACCCAGAGCACGTCCGGTTTTTTAAAAATATAGCCCCTGCCTCTCCATAGAAGTTTTTTGTTTGTTTTTACATTCTTTCAAACAACAACAATATTGTTGACCCCAAAGTTGCAAGACCAGCCCAAAGAATTCCTGAGTACCCTTCACCCAGATTCCCCACGCGTTAATGCTTTACTATTTTGCCTCATTTTTAGTTCCTTCTTTCTCTCTCTCCATGTGTACTTACAACAGCTGCACACACACTTCTCCATGGGGTTTTTCCCTCAACTATTTAAAAATAAGTTTCAGGTGTGATGCCCTCTAAACCTAAATGACTCAGTGAACTGCACGACTTTTTCAAGGGTTTGCACGTTTGCATAGCACCCTAGTTTAGGTCAGCCAAGTCCTCAGCTAGAAACAGAGAGGCAGGTGGGACAGAGGACCCCAAACGACACAACACCACATCTCAGGGCAACAAAGACCCCTCTTCCTCTGTCCTGAGGGCAAGAGATTGTAGGAGACAGGGATCCAGTGCCTACAAAGATATCATAGCAAAGCCCTCAATCTCTCTCCCCAGCTTCTGACCACAGTCCTTACCTCCAACCCTGTTGGCTCTGCCTCCACAAGCCTGTGTTTGATCTTGCTGGGTTGTCCTGGCTCGTCTCTGTGGATCCCTCAAGGTCCACCCCCTCCAGGAAGCCTTCCCTGATTAGCTAGCTCCCGAGACTCTCCTTTTCTGCCTGCCTCCCAGAAACCACTGCTTTCCAGCCGTCATTGACCTTGGGAAATGTTTTGTGTCTCTGTCCCCTCCTCCCCTGCAGGATCATGAGCACAGAGCCCCAGGCTGGGCCATGTGGTCTTGAGGGTGACTGGGGGCACAGGCAAAGGCTGGAGCTTGAAGATAGGCCTCCTGCGCCATTCAAAGTGAAGGAAACAGGAACTCCGTGGATCAGGAAAGACCCTCCCCACCCCCTCCCTTGCTCAGGGACCCCAAAGACTCACCAGTCAGTGCCCTCAGCCAAATACCTGGGCTGAGACGTCTGGAGTTGGTGGCCGAAGTCGAAGCTGGGGTGGAGGCGGTGGGGATGGACAGACACGCGCTCCTGACTCCGCCTGCACAGGAGGGGAAGGAGGGCCCACGGTGTCAAGGCTGCCCACCAGGGCCAGCCCCCAGGAGCACTGAGCGGCCCTGAGCAGCCTAAGCGACAGCCTACAGAGCAGGGGGCTTTGTCCCTCTTCCCAAATTCCAAGGAATGTCGGTGTGTCTACTGCCGGCCACCCATCCCACCCAAACTCCCTCGTCTCCTCTGCTACTTCTCCTACTTCTTCCACCTGAATTTTGTGGGCTGTCTCCAGGACACACAGATGTGCCTCCCGTTGGCTTTCCCACACCTGTGCACCCCTCTGCTCCAGCCACACCCTCCTCCTCTCCTCCGCCCTTCTCCACAGTCTTCCCAACTTTTACGGCCCCGTCAAAGCCACCACCTACAGGAAGGCCTCCCTGCACACTGCAGGCACAGCGACCCTTCCTCCCTCTGACCTGCTACAACATTCACCTCTGCCCCTGGCACCCCAACCCCCACAGTCACAGACCCTTAGAGCCTTAGAGATCATCCAGTCCGGTGGTCCTCAGTGTGGTCCAGGCACCCCTGGGGGTCCCCGAGACTCCTTCATGGGGTTTGTGAGGTCAAATCTATTTTCATAATAGTACTAGGATGTTATTTGCTTTTCTACTCTCATTCCCTCACAGGTGAACGGTGGTTTTCTAGACACTACATGTGATTCTGGAACAGACTGAATGCAGAAGCAGGCATGAGAACACAGCTGTCTTCTATTAAGCCAGGCAGTAAAGATTTGCAAATATGTTTTAAAAAAAAAAAAGGTCCATGTTCTCACTACATGTATATATACCTTCTTTTCAAAAAAAGGTATAATTGGTGTTAATGTATGGGTTTGTTCTTGTATTTTTAAATAAATTAATAAATATGGTTTAAATATCTCCGTTTTAATCTCCAACATGGTAAGTATCAATAGTCAAAACCCATGTAAACAGAAGCTTGTGTAATCCTCAATAATTTTTAAGAGTGTGAAGGGTCCTAAGGCAAAAATGTTTGACAACCACTGATGTAATGTCTTTCTCTTAACAGCTGAGGCTCAGAGAGGTGAACTGACTTGTCCCTATTATCTAATTTTACGCTCCATTTGTTTCATAGCTGGCCCCCAACCAGACCAGGGGCTCTCCCGGCGGAGGCAGCTGTGTCCTTTGGTGTCCCTTAGGGAACTTGGGTGTAAGAATCAGGTGATCATGAAGCTCCAGGGGACACGAGGGATCCCATCTTCCACACCGTGCAGAAGTTCGCCGTGAGCACTATAAACCCTACCCCTGTCCCTGCACCTGGGTGATGTGACAAGGACACACCCTGGCTACCGAGGGAACCCGTGTCGGGTCCAGGGGGTGTTCCCTGCCTGAAATGAATGCCTCTAACTGGAGTAAGAGCTGCCTCCCGCACGGAACCCCACGTGGTGACTGCCCGCCCAGCTGGTGGGGTGGCAACCGGAAGCCAAGTGTCCTGCCCGAGGCCCCGCCCCCGCCCCCTCCTCCGGCCCCGCCCCGGGCCGGCCCGGCCCCGCCCACCTCGGGTGCGAGACGAGCCTGCGGTGCTGGGCTTCCAGGAGCTGCTGCTGCAGGAGGTATTGCTGGTGCAGGGCCTGAGGTAGGAAGGAGGGACCTGTGACGTCCTGGAACTGCAGGGTGGGCAGCGGAGTCAGCGACTGGTGCAGGGTGCCGCTGTGCTGGTGGGCCGGGGCCATGTGGGCGCTGAGGCCCGGCTGCGACTGCACGGGGTGGCCCAGGGGGAAGTCGGGCGCCAGCTGCTGCGGCTGCGGGGGGCCCAGGTGGAAGTGGCGGCAGGAGGTAGCGTGAGGATGCTGAGACCTTTGAAAAGGGGCACCTGGAGAGGCAAGGACAGAGAAGACTCGGTGACGACCCGCCCTGCACCCCGCCCCTGCCGAGGGGACGCCCTTGCGGGCTTCCTTGGAACAAGGTGATGTTGCTTTTAGGTCCACGTGGCCGTCCCCACCGCTGCCAGGTCGTGTGCGCTGGAGGGGGGCTGTGTGCGCTGGAGGGGGGAGGAGCGTTCCCGGGCAGTGAGCAGAGGAGCCAGCATCCTTTAAAAAACCAACACACTTGTTAAAGGAGTGGTGAGGGCCCTGAAGGCAGTTCGGCTTTCCCGAATTAGACTCCTCCCGTGCAGCCTCATTGGCCTGACTGCCTGCTTTAATGAATGCCACCTAGAGAAAAGGCAGTCCAGCCTCGCCGAGGACCCAGCCCATGGGCTGCCCTAATTTCCAGAGACAAAACAACCAGACGTTGTTTTCCATGCAGTTTTGTGAAAAAGACTAATCTTAAAAAAGTCATTTTTATTTAAATAAAAATTAAATGATGTGTTACAAGGTTATAATTAATTTAAAAGCAACCATTTCTAGGAATAAACTGGGTTTGGGATATGTTTAATCTAGTCTCCTCCACTTTTCTAAATAAAATTGACCTTGACGACAGGAAAGCCTTTACAAATTCTGCATGAGGAATGACCCGGCTTTTGCGGGGGCGCCCATTCCTAAGTAAGGGAGAGGACTCCGCAAACTTCAGAAACGTTTACAGGGGCTTCCTGCTGCATGTGGCGGGTTCAACACGTATCTGCTCCTTCCAACCACCCACTGAAATGAGAACAAAGGAATAAGGAGAAGATAAATCGGTAAGGACAGAGAGAACAGTAGAAGTGACACACGCAGGCAACAGATGTCAACAGACTTTTGGAAGATGGAAAGCAGATGGAGGAATTAGCAGAACTGAGAAACCGGAAATCCAGCACCTTCCGGAAGGGCGGTCAGTGAGAAGTGGACAGATCTTGCCACCCGTGCTGGAAAGGTCAGGAATTGGAGGTGCCGGCTACTAAGGTGGGAGAGAGGGCACCGATTACAAGTCTGTATGAGGACCGATTCTGCCCGGGGCTTGTCCCCTTTCCCATGGAGGCACTGACTACCTACCCCTCCCTCACCCTCATTTTGTAGGGAAACTGGGCCAGACAGGCTCCACTTGCTCAAGCAGGGGGGGCCCCCTTCTGCCCCTTGGTTCTGATAGCACTGTCACCCAGCGCACTGGAAACTGGTCCCAGGAAGGGCTTTACAGAAACTTCTACTTGCGAGTCCCCAGTAAAATGACTGCGTCCCCTATTGGCCGCTCTGTAATGAAGCCCATAAATTTAAAAGTCCACACAAACACACTCATGCACAGTTTCTGGACAGCTTTTAGTGACCTCCTCTTCACTATGAACAGATAACCCAAGGGTAACCAGTCTCTGAGGAAGATTACAGGGTGAAAACAGAGTGAATGTATCAATTTTAAAAAGGAGAAAAGAAAAGGAACTCAGAGGAACAGAGGTAATGCAAGGACCAGGAAAAAATAAACTTCAAAAACACTGTAATTAATATCGTCCAAGAAATAAAATGTTGGATCCATGAAACAAGAGGCTTTTTTAAAAGGAGCTAAGAGAAAACAAGAGAGAGAGCTCTTGGAAATTAAAAACAGGATGGTCAGAAGATAAAGCTGGGGTACTTTCCCAGGAAGCAGAACAAGAAAACCAAGAGACGGTAAGTAGGAGAAAACAGATATAAACGCAGAAAGATGGGTCGGAAGTTTCCACACATAACTAGTAAGAGAGAAAATGTGGAGGAAACAATGGGGAGGAGATTATGAAAAATATCGTATTTCCCAGAACTGACCGTCTGAGCTTCTCGCTAGAACAGGCTCCCCGAGTCCTCCGCAGAATAGACTGGAGAAGAACCCCACACTAAAGCACCTGTGAAATGTCCCGATTGTAGGAGCAAAGAGGACTCTAACACCTTCCAGAGAGAAAGCAAACAGGGGCTACATAAAGAGTCAGGAGGGCAAAATAGCATGAGATTTTTCTAGAGCAACATTGGAAGCATGAAAACAGTAGAGAAACTGCCTTCAGGATTCTGAGGGGGAAGAAAGATCTCAATCTAGAACTCTAAGCCCAGCCGAACTATTGATTGATCAAGTGTGGGGATAGAATAAAGACATTTTCAAGCATGCAGGGTTTCAAAAATATCAACCTTCTTTCTCAGACACGAACCAAGAAAGAGGAGCAAAAAATAGGGGATAGCGCCTGCGAGAGAGATGGGCTCCCCCAAGCTGTGCGGGGGGCTCCAGCCACCACTTCAGAGGGGAGCAGGAGGGCGGGTGCTCCAACAGGGTGTCTTGGAGGCAGGGATGGAAATGATAGGATTACCAAGAGATTTAGCCACATAAACATAGTATTTGAAGGAATTTTGCAGTTTGATAGAGAATTTGGTCAGAACTTGTACCAATGTCATAAAAAGCAAGGCAGCCAAAAAATAGAATAAGAAGCGGTTATTACCTCCAAGAAAAGAAACAGTTGTGCGAGAAAGTGCAATTGTTATGTGCTACTTGGTTTGGCAGTGAACAATATTTATATATGAATAATAAAATAAATATTAACAAACTGTATTAGAACAGAAGAGGACATTTCTCCCTCAATAAGGAGAAAGTATATAATGTCAAAATTGAAAAATCAACAAATAGCATTATAAGAATGTATTTAGAAATGTACGCAGTAATTTATGTATTTCAGGAAGTAAACACCCGAAGAAGAGTGGTGTGTGTTGAGCTTTGGGCGATAGGGGAGGGCAAGGGGCAGGCACATTACTACATGTATTTTATATACTGGTGCCTTTCAACTCCGTAAATGATGTGCATGTCGTGGGTAGATTTTAAAAAATAACTATTTAAAAATCCGAATGAAAATAAAAAGAATTTCTGACCGTCTTCAGAGGAGCCAGAAAAGAATTTTCTAGAACGGTAATTTCTACCAACATTCTGGGTAAGTAGGGCCTCTCTGCCTGTAGAATTCTGGCTTTTCTGAATCCCAGAGCTGTGGCCTGAGCAAGCTGGCACTAGATTCCCCCTTCTCCCTCACTCCACCACCTGTCATCATGCCTGACCATCAAGGGAGAAGAAGACCAAGGTGACCAGAAGACAGGGGCAAGAAGAGGGAAGGACAAAAGAGGGAAGAAGGGAGGATGCCTGGGTGGCACAGTCGGTCAAGCATCCGACTCTTGATTTCAGCTCAGGTCATGAGATCGAGCCCCACATCTTGGGCTCCCCGCTCAGCATGGACTCAGCTGCTCCCTCTCCTCCTCCCCCTGCTCACCCTCTTGCAAATAAATAACTAACTAAATAACTAACTAAATAAATAAGTAAAACTCTTAAAAGACATGAAAGACAGTCATGACTACGGAGAAAGGGAATTGTGCAAAAAGAGTATATTGTAAAGACTCTAATCCAGCCTTGTCCAAAAGAATGATGAGGTGAGCCACTGTGTGGAACTTCAAATTTTCTGCTAGCCACCCTTCAAAGGAGCAAAGAGACACAGGTGAATTTAATTTTGATAATATACATTACATGGGCCAATATCTATTATTTCGACGCGTACTCGAGAGGAAAAGAAAATGATTGAGATATTTTACAGGTTTTTTTATTGTGTATGAAGTCTTCCGAATCCAGTGTAGATTTTGAACTTACAATGCATCTCAATTCCGACTGGCCCCGCCTTCCAGGAGCTCACCTGCCCCGGGTGGTTAGTGCCTTCTCTCTCCGAGGGTGCAGCTGCGAAGGAAGACAGCCAACTCCGTGCCAGGAGCCGCGTTTTTAGCCAAGTTTCCTAACTGGCCTGTCTTCCCGTGGGGAGCACCCCAGGGCTTACAGGGGGGATGTACACCCCTTCGCCTGAGAGGAAGCTCCATCCTCCTGATCCCCACGAACTCACCAAACTGGCCCCCAGCCATCCGCGTGGGTCAACGCAACATTCCAGACACACGGCGCGCATTCCCACCGCCGGCCCTTTGCTCACGCCTCCCCGGCTGCCTTCCCCGTCTTTAAAGGCCACCTCTCCGCTCTTCCAAAAATGCCTCCCCTGCCCACCAGCCTCCTCGGAGTTCCCGGAGAACGCCGGGTCTGGACCACTCATCTGGCACCTGGCGGGGGGGCTACCTTTTGGGCCGTGTCTTCACACTCTCCGCCCCCAGCGGGCGGGCTTCGTGCCGTACTGTTTCTGGATCCCCACGCGCCGCTCTGGGAGCTGACTGCCGGGGGTCTGGGGGAGAAACAGCGCCTCGGGAGGCTGGCTGCGCTGAGACAGGTGGATGGCACACGGGTTTGAAATCCAGAGGGAACAAGAAGGGCAAGAAGGACCTGCGGGAGCTCCGGGTTTGAAAGTTGCGGCTTGACCGCGGGCCGCTCAGGCGGGGCGGGCCAGCATCCTGCCACCAGAGGGCGCACCCCGCGAGCGGGGTGGTAGGGGAGCCTTGGGTTTCCGTGGCAGCCCATTAGGAAGAGAACCCACTGACGGCTGGACCCTCTGGTTGGTGCACTGAGAGGTGAGAGTAGGCACCCTCTCTCCGGGATGGGCAGCAAGAGAAAGGGGAACCAAAGTGTCTACTTGCCCCCTATTTCGGCAGTTTCTACCTGCAGGGTAGACCTGCAGGGACTCCAGGTCCCTGTCCCCTCATGTCCACCTCCGGATGATTCTGAGTCTCAGCCTCCCTGCTCAGAAGGGAACTGAAGCCAGGAAACAGCCAGTCAGGGACCCCAGGCTCGCCTCAATCCTATGGCGTGTAGGGTCTGCCAAAGTAGCGGAAATAGCTCTTCTGGATGGTCTCTAGGACCGAGCACTGAAGTTCTCAGCATAGACTATCTGGGCCCATGACAAACCAATCATCGGTGACGTCTGAATAGCGCTCACATCCCAAAATGCCCCCATCAATAGACAACCCACAATTTTTCCCATTAGAGTTACTCCCTTGGGTTAAAAAATAATCTCCAGATGTCCCTGATTACACTATCCATTTATCATACTTCCTCGGGGCTGAAATGCCATCGATCGCAAGCTTCGTCATGAGCTAAATAACATTTTGAGGGAGTGAAGAGAACGAAGGAGAGCCCAGAAACAAAGTACCTGACTAAAGAAACCCATCAAGTGTAAGACACAAAACATCTTAGCATCTTTGAATTCAGAAAACCAGTGCTCATAGCGCCACCCAGAGAGCTGGGGCCGGGGGCCGCACCTTCAAGCAGGGGCCCGGGGCATGC
>LNAC01000015.1:1565617-1641898 GCA_002007465.1 Ailurus styani | reverse complement strand
GCAGGGGAAGCCCACCTGGCCCACATGAGACACAGCAGGTGCTCCACCGGTGCCTGGGAATCGGGGACAGAGTTGGGCCTCGTGGGCAGGGAGCCTGTGGCAGCTGGACAGTGGGTGCATCCGAGGACGGAAACCATCCCGCCCGACAGGGGAGGGAAAGGTGAGGAGAAGCCGAGGACTCTGGGGCTAAGGGCTGTGGGCAAGGTGGGTGGGGATAACAGAGACAGAGGTCCCGGGTCTCTGAAAGGTTCACTGACACGCATCTGGTAAAGGACAGAGCAGAGGTTTGAACTGAGGTCTTTCCTGAAAGCAAAGATGGGAAGGAGGGGCCAGGGCTCCGGGAACTAGGAGGCCTGAATAAGGAGGGGTGGCAGTGCGGGGACCTCTCAAGGAGGAGGGAGGTGCTGCAATGGGGCCAGTCTGTGGTTTCTGGGCTGAGGACAGAGTCAAGGGGACCGGGGGAGCCTCAGGGCCAGGCCTAGGCCGGAGCAGAGGGGAGCCAGGCCAAGTCAGCCTGCCCAGGATGGCGACTGAGACAGCAGAGCCATGGGGCCTAACGGAGTCTTCCTCAGAGCAGGCGGCCTCCTGAGCTGGAGGAATATTCTAGCTGTATTCTCTTCTGCACCCACAAGGTCATCCTGAAGTAAAGGGGATTTCATCCCCAAGACTCCAGGGCCCAGAGGCACCACCGTCAAGCCCTCAGACATAGAGGGAAGGGGAGCCTGACATCTCTTCAACCTGGGCTGCTCCCATACAGGCGGCCCCTGGTGATCGTCACCTTCTGCTGGGGGGTGGCTTGGGCACAAGGACCGCCCACAGTCCCTGCTGCAGAGCCTACCAGCGGGCCAGGGCCTGATCTCTCCGGCTCCTCCCGGGGCTATGGGACCCTGGGAGAGCAGGGCGGGACCCAAAGCCTCCAGGTCTCCAGGGACACCAGCCTGGCGTGTCCCATCCTCCCCAGGCCTGTTCTCAGGGTGTCGGGTTCCTGCTGAACCTCAGCTCAATGACCCAGCGCCACCTTCCCTCAGAGTTGGGGGCAGAACAGGCGGTGGGAAGAAGGGGGTGTGGGGCAGGGCCCACAGAGTCAGAGGGAGGGGCGCCCCAGAGACTCCCTCCCAAGGGCCCCAGGACCATGTGGGGAAACAGAGCACAGGAAACGGCTGCAAGTCTGGTCCCTGCTGAGCCCTTTCCCAGAAGCTAGGGCTGGGTCAGAGTTTACTCCTTCCGAAAAGCCGGCTCTCAAGCAGCCAAGAAAACCAGGCTTTTGAAAAGCAGATTGCTGTCCGCGAGAGGCCAGGGAGGAAGGCCTCAGCTACCAAAGAGGCTTTCAAAGCCAGGCAGAGTTATCTGGCATCGGGGCCGGGTCTAGGGACCAGGGTGCCTCCCCTCGAAGGCAGACCCGGACAGGACGTTGGACTTCTCTGGGCCTTAGTTTCCTAGACCTGTGACCCCCAATGACGACACCAGATCCTATACACCTGCTGAAAAGTCTAGCTGTCTGAGGCCAAGAACGTCTTCCCGCCAGGCCTCTCATCTTGCTCACTGGGAAGCCAAGTAGAAAGCCCCGGAAGGCTTTCTGAACCGACTGCTGCACTGACCCTGGGGGCCCAGAGCCGGAAGCCCACCCCCAGTCTCCTGCCGCAGCCCCTGTTGAAATCTGTGTGATGCCCAGCATCCTATGTGGGCTAAAAGCGGTGAGAAGCAGAGCAGACACACATCATCCTAAAGCCCAATTCTGAGCATTCCCTGCCCAGATTCCCCTCCTGACTGCTCTCTCCCCGTCTTCCCTGTGTGACCTTCCCTCTCACCTCTCCCGGACCCCCAGGGGCCTTACCTGCCTCCAGCCCTTGAGGGCCATTCTCCGCCCCAGGGCTGCTCCCCTTTCCACCCAGACTGTCAAGTCCTATGCAGCCGGGACTCCCCAGGGCTGATGCCCGCCCCCCTCGGAGCGCTCCAGGGCCTTCCCAGCCACAGGGGACACCCCTCCCCCTTTCACTGTGGCATTCAATTCTTATACTTGGCATTTCATTCCTGGGCAGATTGTATCTCCAAAAATAAGCTGTGACGGGATTGCTTTCGGGGCAAATGGGATGCAGTGGTTGTCCTTTGTTCTTAGAAGGGGCTTAGGAATCTTCCTGGAAGGGGGAGGGAGGGTGAGAGAATGAAGGGGAGAGGAAAAGAGAAAGATAGGGGGAGGGGGAGGAAGACGGGGGAGAAAGGGGGAAGGAAGGAAGGAAAAGGAAGAAAGACTCTCATTGTCTCGGAAAAGGTAGATTACGTTATTAGCTAGTAAGGAAATAGAGATCTTCATGAAATCATCGAATAGTCAAGCTAAATGATACTCTGGGAGTGGATAGCCCTGTTGAACGGAGGAGAACCCTGAAGAGGGACATGTGGGGTGGCCTGTCCAAGGGCTCCTGGGTAGTGACGGCTGAGCTGGGGGCTAGGGCTCAGCGCTCACCCCTCTGCTCTGCCAGCGCCCGGGTCCCCACGTGCCCATGCCTGTCCCCACATGGTACCCCCAGAGAGGAACCCGCCTGTCCAGGTGGAAATGACGAGCCATGGCCCCCGTGGTCCCACTTCCCCTGCCTCACCCCCTCCGTCTCCCCAAATGCCCCCCAGGAGAAAGCATGTTCCTGCCTAAGGAGGTACTCATGATATGACAAGGACCCCGCTGCCATGCCCCTGGAGGGCAGGACAGGCTGAGGAATAGCCCTGTGGATTGAGATTCCTTAGGTCCAGCCCCATCTCCTTGGCCAGCAGCCTCAGCACCCCCCCCCAACTGGCCTAAGTAAAGGTCAAGGGCTTGTCCCATGTTTCTAGCCCATTGGGTACTTCCATAGCTGGCACATCTATGGGGCCCTGGGAAATCCTATGCCTCATAGGGTTTGACTGATGAAAAGGATGAAGGAAACCCTTGGGTACCGGCACCAGTTCGGGGCACCTTGTATGAACACGCACGTGGGTAAACCGAACTCCGAGGATGGGGTGGTCAGGGCGCTTGGGTGGTCTGATATGAGGAAGAGCTGACAAAGCTGGGCATGAGCTGGAAAGAGGACACTCTGGGGCAGGTCATCGCTGCCCGAAAAGGGATGGAGCTCTTTCTGGCCGAAGTGGGTCAACACAAGAAAGATGTCTCTTAGAATGTCACCATGTCCCCCAAAGTTCCTCATCACAGGGGACACCCATGCAGAGGCCCACGAATGGCCCAGCAGCGGAGCATGGACCCTGGAGCAGGAGAAGGCCTGCAGCGCCTGCAGGACCCCTTCCGGGGGCCCACCATGAGATGACGCGAACTCACTGCCGCATCTCCCCGTGTCAGACGGGTCTGCGGCGGCCCGGGAAGCGGTCCTGGCACTGGGGGAAGGGCGGACAGGGCACAGTAGCAAGGAGAAGGCAAGCCTGAGTCCTCAGCGCCTGGAGGCCTGAGTCTGGGTGCAAGGAGGAGATGTGAGCCACAAGTCAGACTCCCTATTCTACTCCACGGGGCCCCCCAGCCCCCCAGCTGATTCCAGTTCCCTGCGGTTTCCTGAGTCTTCCAATGGCCCACACTGACTTCTCCAGCCCGGGCCACATCCGAGTTCCATGTGACAAGACATGTGTCCTCTGTGATCCAGTCAGACGCAGGGCACGACACTTGGGGAGGTGATACAGGAAAGATGGGGCTTGGGGGGAAGTTGTGGGGAGTCTTGAATCGCGAGACCAGGAGCCCAGGGTGTAGTTCATGAGCTGAGTACTTGATGGCAGACCCAGCTCCCTCTGCTGCTCTTCCTGCTTCCTTATCTCCTCCAGGTAAATCGGTTTAACCTCTTCCGCTCCGTCGGATCAACCCCAGCGTGGCTCCTCGGGCTGCCAAACATCTCCCTTCCTCCCTCTCCCTGGTTTGGCTCCCTGACCAACAGAGCCAGGAAAGGAGGTGATAGGCCCAAAGGGGTCCTTTCCAGCCCAGAACAGCTCTGAGAATTCTCCCCGGGGCCAGTCCTCGATCTCTAATGAAAAGCTCAACTTCTTCCAAGGAACTGAATTCCTGGCTATCAAACCACTGCTGGGAGGAGAATTTCCATTCTAAGAAAGCCTACTGCCCTGGACCTGAGACGATTGAACTGCATACTTCCAGCAAGCTGCAAAAGGCCAGTGTTTAGCTCCAATAGCCCCTCTGGGACGGGGGTTGGGGCAGGGAGCCTAGGAGGGAGTGGCCAGCTGGGGACCATCTGCAACTGCAGACAAAAGTGCCTACGGGGAATGGGACCATCTTCCAGGCACCATCCATGCCAGAAGATACCTTTTCTCCATCCGATGCCAAAGGGGTCTATAAAGACATTCCCAGCGGGCGCCTGGGTGGCTCAGTCCGTTAAGCATCTGCCTTCAGTGCAAGTCATGATCCCAAGGTCCTAGGATTGAGCCCCGCATCGGGTTCCCTGCTCAGCGGAGAGCCTGCTTCTCCCCCTGCCCTTCCCCCGCCCCGCTCCTGTTCTCTCTCTCTCTCAAATAAATAGAATCTTTAAAAAAACAAAGCATTCCCAGCACACTCATAAAAGGGCATTTTGTGGAGGCCGTCCAGGGTCAGGAGGCCTTACTGCATAAGCACCTGGGTCTGTCTCATTCACCTATATTCCTAGGGCCTGGCACAGATCCTAATACACAGTAAGAACCTGCCGAATGAATGAATGAATGAATGAGTGAAAGGAAATGAACAGTTGAACATTTAGGAAGTAGCATCTTGCTAACAGCCTTGGCACTGTGCGAAACAGCTGCCCCCTGCGCGTTCGACTCGGTGGGTGTGCACGGCGGCCCAGGAGCAAAGGGAGCTGAAGCATAAGGCAGAAGGACTATCCTGGGGTCATCCCAGGCAGAGAGACTCTGCCAGATTCTTTCAGTGAAGAACAGGGCCCAGTTGCAAATCCAACAAGGATGGGGCGGGGCGAGCTTGGGAGGTGGTCGCCGTGAATCACAACCAACTCACTCAAGACAAGCAGCGGCTTCAGATCCAGAACAGAAGCCCTCCTCCCGCGTTCCTGGCCGGGGAAGGACGGTCCGCACTGTTGATGGCATTGGCTAGCTTTTGTACACCGCATGCAGCGACTCCCAGGTCATGAGTTCAAATAGTCTGCTCATATTCTTGATACTCCAGTAAATTAAAAAACAAAACAAAACAAAACAAAAAACAGCAACCAAAGCCCAGCGACTTTCAAGAAGTGCAAGGACTCTACCTGGACCTGGTCCCCTTAGCACTGCCTGGTGCCCAGCGGGCAGGCCAAGTCCAGCAAGCCGCCGTGATGGACACTCCCTCCTGAGGTTCGCAGGGCACACGTCTTGGGCACAGGTTCTAGCCACACAGAAGCGAGCACCGGGCCCGCGAGTGCCCAGGACTGGGCAGCGGGTAACACCATTCCCCACCAAGACATGTCTGTCTGTCCTGATGCCAAATTCTCCCACACGCTCCTCCGCAGGAGAGTGAGGAGGAGTTCAGACCGGGGCCTCGCTCAGAAGCAGGTGCGTTTCGGCAGGACCACCTTGTGAAGTTCTGGGGGTGGGGTTTCAGAGAGAAGCCGGGGAGTCCAGGCACTGGGGGAGTCCTTGGCCTCCCCAAGCCCCTGAAATCAAATCGCACCAGTGGGCTTTCAGAAGGAGCCAGGCACACTTAAATTCCATCTCCAGCCATCACTGCTCGTGGGCACCTCGGCCAGCACCCTGCAGCGTGGGGCGTGAGAGAGACGGAGACAGAGACGAAGGAGGGAGGTCCGGAGGATGTTGGCTGAACCAGCTGAGAGAGGAGAAGGGAACGCAGGAGAGAGGGGAGGCTGGGAGGACAGAGGGGAATGCCGCGAGGGAGGAGGGATGGGGAGGAGGGGGGAGATGCCTGGGAGAGGCAGAGCTAAAAGGGGTGTCACAACTGGCAGATCCCAGATGCCTCCCCAGCAGCAGACATCCTTCTCAGGTCACCTCCAGTGACTCTGTCTGCCCCTCGGCTTCCACTGACTTGGCCTGTGATAGCGCCGGCCTCCCTCCACCCGACTGGCCCTCCCCAGGCAGGCCCAGGCCAGCTGTGCACTCAGCTGATCGCTTGGCATCCTGGGTACTTATTTTAGGCCAGTGTCCCTTCCATCGGGTCACCTCGGCTGGCCTCAGAGCCCTCCCCCAAGCCCCGACGATGCCCGCTTCCGTGGAGGGGGGCCCACACAAGCCCTCAGCATCGCAGCTCTGGCCTGCAGCCTTCCTGTCTGCGGGGTGAACACCGAGACCCCCCGGGGCAAGTGCCTCACAGAGGACGGGCCTCCGCTCGCCCTCCACTGCGCCTGGCCCGGGGCTGGGTTTAGGGAACACCCACTCCTCCCAAGTCCCCTCGCTCCCTGTCAAGCCGCAAGCATGGTTTCTGGTGAGATGGCAGGCAGGGGAGCGTGCCTGGGGCACCCAGCCTCGAGCCCCCGAGGGCTCCCTGCCCGGGGAGTCACTGCGGCTGGCATTACTCCTAGGGTGAACCCAGGAACGACGAAGAGATTCATGGTCCAGGAATAGCATTTCCACAAAAGCCAAAAATTCCCAGGGTGGGGGAGTGTCGGGGGGTTAGGGGGAGGCACTGTCTTGGGTTAAGCGTGGCTCTCTCACAGTCCTGCAAGACTTTAAGTCCCTGAGGGTCAGCGTGCGCAAGCGGGCCAAGTATTCCATCCCTCCAGAGAGGACAGAAAAGCACGGAGGTGCTGAATGAGGAAGCCACGCTGGAAGAGAAAGTCTGTGTTTATCTCCTCACAGGCCTGAGGATGAAGCTAGCCAGATGGGGGTACCCCTTTGCTGGGTCTGAAACTCTCTGGCCACATACTTGCATTCGATTCCAAACTTGACTTATTCAAACTTGACCCCGTCCTGACTCTGTGCCTCTTACGGGTCAGGCACAGCTCTAGGTGCCAGGGATGCAGCCATGAATAAAACAGCCAGAAATCCTTGCCCTCATGGGACGGTGGTCTCATTCTGTATTATCCCATGTGCCCACAACATGGGACGGTTTTGTCTATGCAACGTGGCTAGTCTAAATTAACATAGCCTGCCAGTATAAATACGCACCAGACTTCGAAGACTTAGCACAAACCAAATAATGTAAAAACAAAACACTAACAACTTTCGGATTAATTATATGTTGAAACAAAAAATTTCAGATATTTTGGATAAGATCATGTATATTACTAAATTTTAATGGTTTCTTTTTACTTTTTCTGTGGCTACTAGAAAAAAATTAAACTATCCATGTGTCTTACATTTTATTTCTGTTGGACAGTGTTGGTCTAGACACGAAGTAGATAGATAAGAAAATATGTCATTTAGTGGTGATGCTGATAAGATCTGTGGAGCAAACTGAAGCAGGGAAGGAGCAGGAGTGGGGGAATGTTTCGATTTTGGATAGGATGGCCAGGAGGGCCTTCAGTGAGAAGGCAGTGTTTTTGCAAAGAGCTGAAGGGGGCCGAGGATTGAGCACGAAGATATCCGGGAGAAGAGATTTCCATGTGGACAGGTCCGCAGTGCAAAGGCCCAGTGATGAAAGAAGCCGGGCATTTTGAGGACCATGTGGAGGCCAGTGTGGGTGGAACAGAGTGAAGCAGGGGAGAGTGGTAAGAGTTAAGGCGAGATAGATACTGGGAACTCAGGGAACAGATTGTGCGGGACCTTGTTGACCATTGTAGGATGTTGGCTTTTACTCCAAGTGGGATTAGGAGCCAAAGGGGGTGTCTGAGCAGAGAAGTGATAAGATTTGTCTCGCTCTGGCTGCTGTGTTGAGAAGAGGCTATAGGGATAAAAGGGAAGAATCGGGAACCAAGTAAGAGATTATGGTTTCTTGGACCTGGGTGGGAATGGGGCAGAGGGAAGAAGAGGTGGTTGGATTCAAAATATATATCAAGGGTAGAGGTAACCAGATTTGCTGATGGGTTGGACGTGGAATGTGAGACAGAGGACAAAGAGGACTCCAGTTCTTTAGTCCTGAGGCACAAAGCTTGTGTGGCTGACAGTTCAAAACAGTGCCCCCAATTCTTCCCCTTGGGGTATACGCACTCCTTGCAAAGTGATTTGTAGTTCCTCCCATCCAGAGGTAGAATCTATTTCTCCATCCTTGATGCTGGACTTGGCCATGTGACTGGCTTTGGCCAACAGAATGCAGTGAAAGTGGCATCGTGCCAGTTCTGAGGCTGGCCTTCAAGAGACCTTGCCCATTTCCACTCTCTTGGACTCTTGCTTCTCCCACATAAAGAAGCCCAGGCTAATCCATTGGAGGATGAGAGACATGTGAAGCTGGGAAAACCCTCCTAGCTGAAGCCATCCTGCACCAGTCTGTCTCAGCTTACTGCAGATACGTGACTGAGCCCAGAGAAGACCAAAGGTCCCAACTGAGCTCGACCCAAATTATCAACCCACTGAACTGTGAGCTAATAAACAGTTGTTGTTCTGAAACCATGCTTTAGAGAGGTTGTTATACAGAAAAAAGCTGGCAGATACAGATGATGTTGCCATTTATTGATGTGCGGATTAGATTTTGAGTGATGCTCTGTTTCGAATGTGAGTCCGGATGTTTAGAGAGCAAAATCTTCATCCCTCCCTGAAACACCCAGAGCACCTCGGAGAGGGCTGGATGGCCTTCAGGTGCACACTGCACACTTACTGAGTGGGTAGATAGATAGATGGACGGATGGGTGGGTACCTGAGGATGATGGGTGACTTATTATTTGGCCCCCTAAACACCAGCCAGGTCCCAGCATCACCCTTCCCATGACAAAGTCAAAAGAACTTTTAGTGCCTCTTCTCTCTGCTTCCAGAGTCTGCAGTTGAACTTGATTTCCTCGTGCTTTCATCAGCAACAGCAGCAGAGCTGGAACCCGCAGAGCCATGTGCTTCCTTGAGAATGTGAAGCACTGATTTTTAGCCTGTTTTTTGACCTCCCACACCCAGCCTTTCCCCAGATGTGCTGGCAAAGAGACAAATCAATTGTTTTGTGTTTTTCCTGCTCTCCACCCCCATGACATGTTAATTAGCAGGGAAAATGCCAACAGCAAAGTCAAAAAGGCTGAGGGACAGTCCCCAGCCCTGAGTAGCCAGCTGGTGCGGCTCTGCCTGTCCTGACTCTTCCATCTGAAGCTGGCATCCACCTCCAGGGCTTTGGGCACTATTTTCTGCCTCCCTGCTTCTCTTGCTCCACCCCAGGTGCTCAAGAGTCCCTCCGGAACCCTATTTCAGTGCCTCCATGATGCTGACAGTAATTGGCATCGGTCCCCTCTTAGGAAGCATTTCCCAAATTCAGCCCCACAACCACCCAGCACAGTGAATTGTGGAGATTGGTCCCATTTTAGAGATGAAGAAACTGAGGCTCAGAGGATTAGAGAGACCTACCAACAACCCTTGGCCCAGCTCTGGGGATTTGGAGCCTAGTTTTCTCACACCAAGCCTTTCTTCCTTTCTTTCACTGTCTGCACCACTGAAATATGGGGCCGAGAACATTGACGAGGGGGCCTCTGTAAGCAAATCACTGGTAAGGTTACTGCCTTAGGTCTCCCGTGGGCATGAAGTGATGTCAGTGAAACTCTGGCCAAAGTCTTCCAAGCTGAGGGAAGGGGATGCTTTGAAGAGATGCAGGGCTCTCCCAGGCTCTGAAACTGCCCCCTGACTCCATGGCCTGGGTTCCAGGTGTGACCTGAAGATAGGGGTAAGTCTGTGAGCCGTGAATGCACCCCATCCACAATGCCATCATGGCACGGCGTGAAGAGGTTTACTGGGTGCAAAGTGGCCCCCAACGAATCTAATATGTCCTTCTCAGGTGACCCTTCCCAGCCACCATCACACCCCTCCTTCTCCACTAAGGCAAGGGAAGCCATGAGGACACCGGGTTTGCACGTGCTGCATTTGTCCTTCGGGAGTCTGAGGGGTGTGTGTGAGTGTGCACACACATAGATGGCAGCCGTGGCCTTGATCCACAGACTGCTCCCTGGCCTGCTGCAATTAGGCCTGCCTGTTGGCCGTGGGTACACATGGCCCTGCTTTGCCGGGTTGATCATTTGCTGTTAAATACCTGCTCTGTACTCAACTCGAGAAGGGGGGAGTGGAGTATTTTCCCGCAAGGAAGCAGTAGAGTACATCTGCCCTGGGACCCAGGCGAGTTGCATTCAAGCCCAGTCTTACTCGCAGTGTGACCTCAGACAAGGTGCCTGCCCCCTCTAAATCCCAGCTTCCCACCTGCAAGACGAGCAGAAGGAGGCTGCCATCTCGGCGTCCGGGCTGGTCATGGGTTCAGAGGAGACATGCTGGCGGGAAGTGCTTTGAAGAGGTTACAACCACTCACACCAGGGAGGCCTGGTAGGAAGGGTGTTAGAACAAACGTTCCCAGAAGACCCTGAGGGTCCGCAGTAGCGTCAGGTGAAGTCTGCAGTTATGGTGTCGGTGCGGCGGACGATTTCGGGAGGTGACATGCGCTCTGACAACAGTGGTTCCCATGCGGAGGGAACGCGGTGGCTGAGGGCAGGGGAGGGAGGGGGAGGAGGTTTTCTCTGTCTCTGTACATCCTTTCCTACCGTGTGCATATATTGTGTGGTTTCCAAATATGCAACGTAGCTTTTGAAAATAATCATGAAGGTGAAGTACAACAAAATGGACCAGCTGGTCAGGCTTTGGTGTTGTTCCGCCCCCTTTCTGTCCTCCCACTTCCTCACCCCCGTTCCCAGGGTGGCCCACAGTGTCTCCCACTCTTCTCCCTCAGTTCCAACTTTCGCCCTCTCCCCAATTTAAAGATGAGCCAACTGAGGCACAAAGAAAGTGAACAACGACCCCAGGTGGCAGGGCTAACACGAGGAGCGTTGGGGTTCCATCCCGTGGGGCCCTGGGGAACTCCATAGCCAGGGACGGTCCTCTGACCCCACTCAGAACCTACGACTCAGAACTCAGAACCGGGAAAGCTGACGGAAGGGCCTCCACCAGTGTGAGCTTAGGCCACGTGCGACAGGCTGTGGGGCGGAGAGGGACTTTCCAGGGCCCCTTAGATGCCACCACATGGTCTCCTTCTCCATAGGGCTGGGCTTGAGTGATGCTGCTTCATTAAAGGTGCTGCTTTGGGTGTGAACTTGAGAATCGGTACCCTTGGAAAGGGTCGAGGCAGCCCACCTCATTCGAATTCCTCTCTCCTAGAAGGGGTCCTGGCAGTCTTCCCAGTTGGCAATGTTTCAATCAAACAATTGTGAAAATTGAGTTCAAGACTTGTCACCCGAAGCAACACATTTCCACCGAGGGCCACTTAGCCCGGCCACCCTGCCCACCGCCCACCCCCAGCCAAGGCAGGAAGAGGCTTGGGACCCCTCAGGCCTCTGAGAGCACTGTGCTGTTTGAAGCCGAAGTCTCACTAATTCCTGAACACCCAAGGATGTCGGGAATTCTGGCCAGGGACAGAGGCTCCTTGTCAGGGAGACACGGGAAGGATCTGCTAGGGTCTCCCCTTTGGGCCTCTGTGTCTCAGCTAGAGCAGGGCACAGTGGTACCTGCCGGGCGGGTGTGACTTCTAGAAGCATTCACTCCATGGTGGCTGCGAGCAGCACCTCTGTATCCAAGGTGGCCTTGTCCTTCTCCAAGAGTGGGGGGCTGTCGGGACCCCCAGCAAGTCCCTTCCTGTCTTCCCCACCTCCCCTGGCAGGGGACCATTTCACTGCCAACCCATGGCCGGAGCTGCTAGAGGTGGGGTGGGGTGCAGGGGTGGGGTAATGGGAGCTGAAGTACGGCAAGTCGGAAGAATCAGACAAAGGAGGGGGCCCCCGCAGCACCATGATGTAGAGGCCGGCTTCCTTGGAGCCGTCTCCACCACCCTGGGCTGCACGCAGTACGGGGCTCAGCCCCCAGAGGGACACTCGGCAGGTGGGTGCCTGCTCTCTGCTCTGACTCCCGCTGTCTTCAGAGCCTGTCAGGCAGCTGTGAGCTGCTACCAAGAGTCAAAGACAGTGGCAGACGGCAGAGCGGCAGGGACATGTTTGCCCACTGGCCTAGTGCTGAGCCTCCAGGGCTGCCAGGCAACCAAGAGACCAGGGCTGTTGCCCTGCCTGTGGCCAGCTGGGCAGTCAGCCCCAACCAGGAGAAGTCCTGTGTACCCCATGGCCCCCGGAGCCCACCCGCTCCCCACACCAGGACCTGGGGTCGTGGCAGGATCCAATATGAGATGTGATTTTGCAGGATGAGAGTGGGGAGACTTAAACTTTGGTTAAACCTGGTGGGGGGGAGGGGGGGAGTCGTGCTTTGATTCCCAAGGCTGAGATGAGCCATTCTCTCCCGCTGAGCTTGAGATCTGCAGTTGGGGAAGAGAGGGCGTTTAAAAATAGCACGGCGGGCTTGAATACCTCTGCTCCCCGCCTGCTGCAAGTCAGATCCAATTACTCTGCTGACAAGAGGCTCTTAGCCCGGGGAGCTTGGCATCTTTGATGCCACTCCAGGGGGCTGGACACCATGGTCCCCCAGCCCCTCTTCCTCCCAGTGGGCAGCCAGGCGTCTGGGAGAAAGGGACCAAGGGGATGTGAAGATCACAGACACGCATGGCCCAGCCCCCGGCCCTAACTCAGGCACGTCCACCTACTCGGCCGAACCTGGTTTCCCCGAACATGCCCTTTTATTTTTTTAATTGAAGTATATATCACATATAATGTGATTTGTTCCAGGGGTACAACATATTACAATATGAAATGATCACTATGTTAAGGGTAGTTACCATCTGTCACATACAAAGTGAGTGTTACCTATAATCCCTAAACTGTGCTTTGCATCCCTGTGACTGGCGGACTTTTCACGGGAAGTGGGTACCTCTTATCCCCTTCACCTATTTTGCTCATCCTCCCAGCCCCCGCCCCCTCTGCCAACTCAGCTGCTCTCTGTTTTTCTAGGTCTGTTTCTTTTTGTTTGATTTGGTCTGTTTACTTGTTTGGCTTTTCAAATTCCACCTGTAAGTGAGATAATATGGTCTGATTTGTCTTGCTCTGTCTGACTTGTGTCACTTGCCGTAATACTTTCAAGACCCATCCATGTTGTCACGAATGGGCAGGACTGCATCCTCGAACACACTCCTTCTTGTTCACGTTGGGTGAACAGTCCAAATACCTGACCCATGCCTGGGATTCCATCAGTACAGCCTCAGCCCTTTGGAATGTGAAGACTTTTTCAAGAGTCCCCCACTAAGAGCCAAGTGAGCCTCCCTGGGATGGGTGGTTCATCACAGTTGAGGACACACAGAGAAGATCAACATCATGAGGCAGGAACTCCGCGGTCTGACTCGCTGCCAGCACACAGTAGGCACTTCACAAACGCGTGGGGAGATGAATGGATCGGTAGCAGAGGGGTATTGGCAAGAGAATGCAAGTGGCTCCATGCAACTCCCTGTCAACAGCCAGGATGAGAAATAATCTAGCGATCCAGAGCACGTGGCCTCTTAATGATAGCCAGATGGCATTATGTCACCACCCAAGGCCAAGTGTAGAGGCCCCTAGGAAGTATTGTCTCTTTGCCTTCTCCAGCCAATGCCACTGTTGTTCTCATCTTCCAGCAAACTGGCCCAACCGGAAGCAGCTTGCCAGTGACCCTGGTAGCCAGCAGACGCTAGACCTGAAGCTCTTGCCTGCGAGCCTGCCCCACCTGCTCCGTGGAGCCATCCTCTCCTACCTACTCTTCTTCTCTCCCCTGAAATCACTGGATGCTCAGAGAATGCAAGCGAAGAGAGCTGGCAATGGGAGGCAGGAGGGGTCCATAGGAGGCAATCTGCCCGTCTTGTCTAAGACACTTGTCACTATGCATCCTGTCCTTTGTCACAAGAGGCCTTGTCTAAGCAACTCTTCCCCTGGGTGGAGGCAGGGTCTTGGTCATCTGTCACCCGCGCACAGCCAGCACCTGGCACACTGGTGCCGGGGAGATGTTTGATTAAAGAATAAGTGTGAGTGTGTGTGTGTGAGCATGACGGGGGGGCGGGAAACACTACACAGGCACACGTGCAGGACGGAGGGATGACTCGCTGACCGCTTGCATCAGCTTGGACAATCGAGGAAATGATGCATAAAAGTGAGCTCACCATGTGCGGTGCCAAAGACAAGAGTGGGAGGGACAAGAGCCACCCTCCCACCATGCTCAGACGTGTTTACACTTCCTTTGCGACAGATTTCCACGTGTCTGTCGGAGAGGTCCTCCCCCTCAGCTAAGCCCCGGGGTGGCTGTTGGGGATAGCGGGCAGCGCTTCCGGGCATCGCTCCAGGTCACAACCAAGATCTGCGCCCGGCCAGCCCCTTCCTGCGGTGAAATTACCATCACGTTTTGGGAGCCCTGGTAAGCTAAGAATGATGATCCCTCCCCGAAGACCTGGACGGTGGGTTGGCTCTCCCGTCCCACAGCCCAAGGGCTCTGACCTGCCCCAGATCTCGGACAGCTGGCTGGTCTCCTCCGCCTCCACCCCGCCTGTGCGTAGCAGGGTGTGTGTTCGCAGAAGTGGGGATGAGGACCTGCACATCACTGGTGACACACTGAACACCTGGGACTCTCTCATTCCCTCTCTCTCTCCTCTCTTCTCTTTCTGAAACTGGAGTGGGAAGCAGAAAATAAGTGCAAGGAAAGGAGCTTGACAAGAAGCCAAGCCCAGCTAAGGGTTCGCTCCCTTAAGAATCGGGAGCAGCATGGGGCACCTGGGTGGCTCAGCCCTTAAGCATCTGTCTTGGGCTCAGGTCATGATCTCAGGGTCCTGGGATCGAGCCCCGCATCGGGCTCCCTGCTCTGCGGAAAGCCTGCTTCTCCCTCTCCCCCTCCCCCTGCTTGTGTTCCCTCTCTCGCTGTGTCTCTCTGTCAATTAAATAAATAAAGTCTTTAAAAAAAAAAAAAAGAATCGGGAGCAGCAGCAGAGCAGGACTCAGGCATCACGGAGCCTCAGAAGAGGCAGGGACCCTGAGAGATGGTCAGGACATCCCACCCAGCACCCCGGCCAGGTGAGTAAGATAGCAGGGCCCCTACCCCAGCAGCGGGATTGTAACTGGTACAGCCGCTGCAGAGAGGGGTCTGGGGATGGCTGGGAATGTCACGAACACACAGTCCCTGTCCCTGGCAGCGCCCCCTGGCATCCCACAGCTGAGTGTGGACAGGTCCGTGGAGACAGATGTACGAACTGTGCTCAGCGGCTTGTCAGTGCGCGAGACTGGGGACAACCGAGTGCCCACGGAGAGCGGCACGTGTACTCAGCGAAGGTTGTGCAGTCGTGAGAAAGAATGAACATGGTTTCCAGAATGCCTGGGGGCAAAGAAAGCAGGGTGTCTGCAAGGTCTCTGAATCCTTTGTCTTACAAATGGGAGGCTAAGACCAAGGGAGAAGAATGAGAGGCAGAAAGCTGCCGCCCTGCCGCTCAAAGGCCCCTGACCCCCACTGGGGGGTCTCTCCAGGGCACACAACTTCCACCCCGGGCAGATGTGGCCAGCAGCCCATGCTCTCCCCCCTTCCCACCCTAGGGCTTAACAACCCAGAGTCAGACGATTCTTTCCCTATCAAATCCGCACCCCAGAGTGTTCTGGCTTTAGTGCGTTCCCTCCTGCATTGTCCTTGGCCACATTGAGGAAGAGGGTGTCACCACCCTCACTTGCACACGCGTGTGCCTCAAACCTCAAAGCATCCTTCCACCCCCTTCCTTCACTCCTCAGAAGATCACACCAGTCAAACAGGACTTGTGCGTTCTAGATTACGGTGGCTGCCCCCAGGACACCCTCCAGTCATGGTCTAGGTCTCCATAGCACAGTGTCTCTTTTGTCCCCCCTTAAGTGGAAAATCAATTTCCAGACTACCCTTTCTTTGGGGGCAATAAGGAAAGCAACATTCTTTTTCTCGGTCTTGAAGGCATGCAGGGGTTATGATGGTGGACACACGTGTGGCATCCACCGTGTGCCCGGCACTGTTCGGTGCTTCACGCGTGTTAACTCATGCAGTGCTCAGGTCTCCCTGGCCTGGCTGCTGCTGCTGTGACTGCCTCTTAGCCAATGAGAAAACCGAGGCACAGCGAGGGCAAGTAACTAGCCCGAGGGCAAACAGGAAGGAGGAAATGGCCCTGCAGGCAGGTAGGCACTGACTAGGGAACTGAGCCTGGAAACCGAAGCCACAACTTGCAAAAAGGCCCGTGCAATGACTCATAAAACAGATAAACGGCACAATGCAGACTAGCTTAACTCAAATGCTTTGACACCAGCTCCTTCACACCCATATGTTCCAAGATAAGACCACAGACAAACTGACTTGACAGCAATTCCGAACAGACTCGCGTGTTCTTAAGATATGACTTCTGACTGTTCCAGCAATCCGCTCATTTACAAACTCTGATCAAGACCGTGCAGGGATTCATTCCAGCCCCCGAACCCCATAAGCGCCCTTCTTTAGTGCCCACTTTGGAGGTGCCCCGCGGATTCCCAGGATGCGTGGCGTGCCTTCCTGCGGCGGGCTGGTACACCTAACTGGGTTTGGCTACAGGTGTGTTCCTGGCGGTCTTGGCTGGTGAGCTGTCATAGGAAAGACCTGGAATTTGAATCTAGGAAGTCTGGCTCTGTGTGCAGAGCGTTTCACCTCTCTGTTCTGCCGGAAGCTGTCGTTACAGATGCTGGGAAGCAAGCCGAAGCCGGTCAGATCAGCCCGAGACCAGCTCTGGCTGGGCAGGTGGACGGTAGGGCCAAGAGACAGCCAGGCAAATGCTAGCCCTTGGCAGATTTCCTCCTTCCACTTCCTCAGTGGCCTCCTCACCGCTCCCTGAAGCAGACCTGAGAGATTCCTCCTGCTCACCTTCCACTGAATCAGCCACCTCTATCACAGTGCCTGGTTCAGCTACCTTGGTGGATCCTGCCTCCTCCCAAGACAGATGTCACCCTTCACATCGGACCCCAGCCCCCTAGCCCTTAGCCACACTGAGCTACTTCCAGGCCTCCATACGTACTCGAGCTTTCCTGCCTCCCACCATCTCCCCAGGAGGTTTCCCCAATCTGAAATACAGCCCCCTTCCCCAGAGTTCCTCTTCGAAGACTTCAGCATTCAGCCACCATCTCACCTCCCCCAGGAAGTCTTCTCTGACCCCCTTCACCAGATCTTTGCCTCCCTGCTGAAGGCACCATCCATCTCTGTGCCTCTCAGTCAGCAAGGTTCCCCCCAAGCAATCTTGTGACATTTGTGATGATGTAATGTCTGTGATGTCACCCAACTTTTTACCAGGGTTGATCTTGTCGACCTACCTAGAGTGTACACGCCTTCCAAGCAGGAGTTCCCTGACATGCCTCAAGGCGTCAAGCCCAGTGCCAGCTCCCGGCAAGTGCTTCCCTGCTCTTAATTTTAAAACTCCAACTATGAATAGCAGAGTGATTCATTTATTTTCCCCATGCAAACCACTGCTGGAGCCACAGGTCTGGAAACAGCCTCTGCATTACAGGGGATTGACCTTCAACTTCGAAACCAAAACAAAAGGCAAAACACAAATTAAACAAGACCTCATCGGCCTAGGGAGAAAATCTAGAAGGAAGGACACCAACACGTTACCATGGCCTTGTTGGGTAATGGGATTAGGAATGATATCTTCGGAAGTTCTTGCTACATGATTTTATAATGGGGGAAGAAATCAAGCCACAGACTAATAATAAAGGTAATATGTACCAAAGAGAGAAGGCGCATGTGAGCAAGCAAGACAGAGCTCATCTCCAGACCAGCCAGCAGTGGCGACACTCGGGGGGGATCAGAAGGGTCAGGAGACTGGCTCAGCAGGGAAACCCGCTACCTCCCCAGGCCTGGGGGGTCTGAAAAGGATGCCCAGGCCGGAGCTGGTCTCCCACCCTGTGGGGTGAAGGCCACGTGCTCCCTGGAAAGGGAGGCAGTGGCCCTCGTTCGCTGATCCCAGTACTTCAAATAGATCTCAAACACAGGGGAATTCAAGGCAGATCAAAGGAAGCCCGACCGTATGCGGTAGGATGCAATTTATAGTCATTTCCCCCAAGAGCTGGTAGAGGCAGGGGCAAGAGTCAGGCTTGAGAAGGTTTTAGATAACTCTTAAATAAGAGCTCCATAAATAGTGATTTTTAAAGGGAAACTAGGCTGTTCGGGGACAGAAGGAGGGTGATACCGGGAAAGACAAGCACGCTTTGCCCTCCCTATCCCCGGGTGTCCCCGTGAGCATCAGGACTCTGGGCGAGATGGGCGAGCGCCTGGAGCTGCGACGCCTGCCTGCACCGCCCGCTCGCAGGTGCCAGCCACGCCCCTCCCCCGCGACAGCAGCTCCGGGGCGCAGGGCAGGAGGGGCCCCACGGCCCAGCATCCGGACTCAGTGTTGTGGGTAGGCTCTGTGCCCAACCTTCAAGTCAGGCCCACCTCTGACCTCTCTGTGGATCTGACGTGTCACCCCGGCACAGAGAGCTCCCCTTGCCCCGATGCTGGCGTTCTACCCCTGACCTGCCACCACCTGGCAGGGTGACCCTGGACAGATCAGGTTCTTATCTGTACAACGAGCCAGAATGAGAGGCTCTCTATGAATTCCTGGAGTTCCAACACTTCATTCCCCTCCGGGGACACTCGGGTCTCCTGTTTCCTGGGGACCTGGAACCAGGGACAGAAGGGCTGTTCATCCTCGAGGGGTTGTGCTGCGGTTGGCCAGCCCCAGCCTGCGCCCCCCCAGCTCGACGGTGACAGGGAGCAGGGAGCTACCCCAGGTGCAGGTCACCTTACAGTGGAGCTGTTCCTCTGCCCGGGGCATGCGGTCACCAGAGGGCGGCCCCTCTCTGAGGAGGCTGGGAAGGGCAGGCCCCGCAGCAGGAGCCATTTCTGAGTGGGAAGGAGAGGAGAACAGCAAGACATGTGTGTGAGGCTGTGGGTCTAGATGAGTGAGTGTGTGAATGTGTACAAGTGTGGGAGTGGGAGTGAGCAGGGGGGATGAGGGGATCGTGTGAATGGGTTGCATGAGTATGGGGGGGGTCAGGGTGCACACCACGTGTGCGAGTGGGTGCTAGTGTGCGGATGTGTATATGAGGGGAGTGTGTGTGTGTGGATAAGTGTGTGAAGGTACACACATGTGTACATCAGTGTGCAAATACGTACAGGTGTGTGAGTGTATATGGAGGAAGTGTGAACATGTAAGGGGACTGGATAGGAATGCACGTGTAAAGGATACATGATGTGTGTGTAAATGTGTTCTAGCATACGAGTGTGCTCACCAGGAGTGTGTGTTGGGTGAGTGTGTAAAGATGTGCAAGTGGGTGGATGTGTGAGTGGGTGGATACATACACGTGTGTGTGAGCATGTGGCTAAGTGTGTGAGGGTGTGCACATGTGTGGAGTGTGTGAGTATGTACACGTGTGTGAGTGTGGACAAGTGAGGACTGTGTGGTGTGTGTGCATGAGTGTGTAAGGGCACACACATATACACCAATCCCAGTGGAATCTCACTGGGTGGGAGAAAGGAATGTTGGTTCTGCAGGGAGGTTTGCTTTGGGGGGGTCTAGAAAACCACTACCCTCCCAGAGGTAACCCCAAATCTCTGCGGCCAGCCCCAGACCCTAAGACACCAGCCAGGGTGCCCCACGGAACTCCTGACACCTCCCGTCCCAATCAAGCTTACTTCCCCTCCCACCTGCTCCCCTCCTGTCTTACCCCTCGGGGCATACAGATCCCATCTGGACCCATGGCCCGGGCACGGGCCTACCAACCTTTCTAGGATCACCTCTCTCTCTCTCTCTCCTGCACCCTTTCTGTCCAATCCTCCATCCACTTGTGTCATTTCTGCCGCCTTCCTCCACCGCCCCAGCTCCCTCCTCAGCTGTGTCTGTGGCCCTCATCGTCCCTTAACTGGACCCCTTGCCAGCCCCACCTCCTAAGGACAGGGTGCCTTACCCTGCACACCCCAGCCTGCAGCCTGCAGCCCGCAGGACTCCAGCCGCTGCGGGCCCCCCTCCCCAGCCACAGGCACCTCCCCCAGGCACCGCTTATCCTGGGAAGGCTTCAGAGCTGGAGAAACCTGGCCTCTCAGCCAGCCCCATAGCTAAAAATTTTCCTCTGGGACACTCAACAAGTCACTCAACCTCCCTGTGTCCCAGAGAGCACCAGCCCAGTCGGCCATACTGTGCGCAACAGATGTGCTCGAAACAGTCCGCTCACTTTAGGAAGCAGATCCTTTGTAAAAAAAAGAATCATATGATGAACTTCATCTTTCTAAAAACTGAATTTTGCCATACGATACTTCTCCAAGTTCCATGCGGCTCTGTCATATGGCGGAGAGAACCCAGCCTTTGAAGCTGAACAGAGCTGGATGTGGCTTCTGCAAATACCCCGCAGACACACTAGCTGCGTGACTTCACTTCTCTGAACTCTTCAGCCTCACTTTCTCCAGCTCAAAAATGGGACTAATAGTCCCTGCTGCATCGAGTTCGAGAAAGAGGGGAATGATATCGTGAATGCTGAATGCATTGTGTGTCTGACGCAAAAGAAGGGCTTACTATCTATTAGCTTCTCTCTGTCTCCCTTTCTCCTGTCCTTGACCTACATCCATCAAATTACTTAGAATTCATTAGAATCAGAAGTAAAAAGAGTAAGGCAGACAGCTGTTCGGCACATTTGCTGGACACACGGCTTTCAGCTCTGTTAAATTATGGTGCGGCACAGGGGAAGGGCTTCCAGGTAAGACCGCAGAGCTACTGAGCAACTTGGGGGAATCAAGAATAGGAGGGGAGGGGCAGACGTTTCCGGCCATGCATTGTGTTTAAATTTTCCTGCAAGGAAAAGAGACGAAATCGAGAAACTTTAAATTGGAATTTAAAACACCTTGACAAATTTTTAATGGATTTCAAAATAGTTTAAAAAGGGAAGGGGGAGCAAGAGGAGTCCGATAATGAGTAGAGGCCCGTCGAGTTCTCCAAAGAATGGGCCTAGGCGACGGGGTTACCTCGGTTGGGAGATGAAGAACACCAGAGAGAAATGGATCTGATTTTCACCAGGCATCTGGCATACCGCACAAGGAAAGATTCTATAAATACTCCCTGAAATGAATGAATCAGAAAATTGAAGAAGAGTGTTATGAAATGTTTGTAGATGAAATGAGAAATGTAGTCTGAGTAATAGATACTCCACTTAGGTAAGCTGGCCCAGGGAGTATTGGTTGTCAACCCACTGGAAGTGGGGGAAGGGCGAGCTCTCTGCAGGGGCACACTGAAGGTGCACCTGTTCACCCATTCCCTGACTTCAGATCTACCAGTCAGGCGTATCAGGTTTGAATCTCTTCTAATCTGGGAGGGATAGACTTGTTGCTTAGTTACACACTCTAGCTTCCATGACATGCCAAATGGCAATGGCCTAGAGGCATGGACAAACCAACAAGATGAAATAATACTGGCACAGATGAAGGAGCCAAGACAGTTCAAGATGCCTAAGAGCTAGTGAGGAGGCCCTCCTGATGGCACCCAAGTGAACGGGAGATCAGCAGAGGCCATGGAACATGAGTTGAGAAAGACTAACCATCTTAACATCGTTAATTACACGGATGACAAGACCAGAGGAGGAGCTGTCCAGCATCCTGAAACACAAGGAAGGTTCAGAACACACAGGAGTGCTGAATTTGTCTTCAAACACCAGAAGGGCTGTTCCTTGGCAGAGGGAACATGTGAATTCTATACAACACAGGAGGGGAGAGCTTACGGTTGCCAGTTAGCAAATAAAAACACAGGATGCCCAGTTAAGTTAAAATTTCAGATAAGCAGGGGCCCCTGGGTGGCTCAGTCAGTTAAGTGTCTGCCTTTGGCTCAGGTTATGATCCTGGGGTCCTAGGGTTGAGCCCCGCGTTGGGCTTCCTGCTCAGTGGAGAGCCTGCTTCTGTCCCTCCCCCTTCTTGTACTCTCTCTCTCTCTTTCTCAACTAAATAAATAAGATCTTTTTTTAAAAAAAAAGAATTTAAGATAACTAACAAATGATTTTTAGTATAAATATGTCACATGCAATATTTGGGACACATTTATACCCCCCCAAAAAAGCCCTATACATTGTTTATCTGTGATTCTAATTTAACTGAGCATCCTGTATTTTAACCAGCCACCTAGTGACACTGAGGTTGGAGAGTTGAATTAGGGAGAGTATAAGGAGAGTATAAGCCCATGGCGTGTAGGATGTTCTCAATAAGTAGCTGATCTACTAAATGAATCAGTCCAGAAGAGCAGAGCAGCAGGGAATAGGCATATATGTGGGTCAAAACTCATCCGACTTTATGCTTTAAATGCATGCAATTTATGGAGCGTCACCTGAACCTCAATAAGCCTTTCTGTATCAGAGTAGGAAAGAATGCATTTCCTCCCGAACAACATGCGAGACCTCCCACAGAGCAAGCCAAGTCCAAGGTCGGAGGGATTTTGTGAGTCGGCCTCAGATCTGTAGCTTCCAATTCTTCTCTGTGTAAATAGGTGTCACTGAGAGTCCCCCCTCACCCGGCACAGAGCAGATGAAAGCTGGTGGCCCCTCCCTCAGTGCAAAAGCCTCACTCTGGCTGGAGATGCGTGTTGTCAGCCGGGCTCCTGGACGGGGTGGGTCTTCCCGCCCTATTTGAGGAGCAGAAGAGGAGACACTTCCAAGGCCTCCTCTACTCAAAGTCCCGTGACACCTGGAAGCCCCCCCCAGGAGGGGCTTGAGCCGCCAGGGCTGCTGAGAGGGTTGCAGACATCTCTTAAAGATGGTTTAGTGGGAAGATGGCAGGATAGAGGGAGCCCTTTGTGCCTTCCTTTGCTCCACCCTCTGGCCCAGGCGTGGTCCAGGAGGAGCGAGGAGCGGGGCCCCGAGTCGCTGGGGGACCGTGGGCAAGCCACTATGCCCGTCCAAACGAGGATAAGGGCTTTGCTGAGTTCCTTTCGTGCCTCCTTCCTCTTGGATCCATTATAGAATTTAAATACACGGAGGCTTCGCTCTTAATGGAATGACCCGGAGAGGTCAGAAAAGCTCCGCAATAAGGAAAAAGTGTCCTTGAAGGAGAGAGTTAGTTGGAGGTGGGGTACGATGACACATGCCGCCCTCTGACTTTGGCTGGAATTTGGTCTGCTGACCCACTGAGTTCGGAGTGGCCCGTCCAGCCAGCTGGCTAATGGGAGGCCCTGGCTGTGCCTGGGCCGGTCTGGCAGGTGAAGCTGCTTCCTAGGTAATGGGCTCACTGTCCCAGGACCGCCCTCTCAGACAGCCCTCCCAGCAGGTCCGCGCAGGGCTCTGGGGACCTGGGCCTAGGCTTCCTGTGCCCTCCCCTCCATGTCACATGGCCCTGGGGCGCTCAGCCTGCACAGTAAGTCAATCCTCATGGGGGGGTCAGGCCTCCCAGCATTTCCACACGAGGCTTAGCTTTGATGGAGGCAATCTGCTTCTAGTAGCTTCCGCATCTCTGGAGCCCATCCCCATCCCCTCCACCTGCCCATCCAGAACCTGCTTTCCCCAGAAGAGCCAGAAGAGTTGGGTCGTACATGCCTCCCTGAGCCCTAACCCTGAGCCCTTATGGGCACATTTCGATCTAACAGAAGACCAAGGAGGGAGAAATGCAAACAGACAAACAGGGTTTGGCCCTCAGGAGCATGGTGCCAGGGCTGCCGATAAGCTGGCACAATTCAGGCTGTGTTCAGAGTGAGGAAGACGACAGACCATCCCCGGCAGACTGTCTGACTCGGCCCACCACACTAAGAGGCGCATTGACGCATTGGGGAATGTTCTCAACGGCTGGGAACTTGTGAGAACAGGGGGGCGTCGACTGCCTAGAAATGACATTATATCGGCAATGTTTTCCCCCATTTCTGCAGGTCATACAATCGTACCAACTTCCCATTAACAGACGGAGGCTCCCCATTGGATCTGAGTCCGTCGGAGAGGGGACAGGGCCATGACAGCTCCCTTCTAACAGGCCAGGAGGAAGCCATCAGAGTCCTTAATAAACATCTATTCACTGGGAGCCTGCTAGGTGCCCAGTCCCTCTCCAGGGGGACACGGAGAAGTGAGGAGTCAGGTGGCTGCCCTCGATGCAGAAACTGCCCAAGTACAAAGACGGCCCCATGTGGTCCGGGCGAAAGGTTCAGAGGAGAGGAGCACACAAGGGGTGATAAACAAGGGTCAGAAAGGCCCAGCCCATTCTTCGAAGTCAGAGCTGGAGCTAGAGAGGGAAACCAGGACATCCACGCCCCTGGGAAATGAAACTAGGGGAAGGCCGAGGTGGGATAAGGGTCCCGGCAGGAGCTTGGGGTGCCCTCTCTGAGCATCGGAGTGCCCAACACCCAGGGCCTGAAGATCGGAAAATAGCCAAGGTCTGGTCCCACAGCTGAGCTCCACTAACCCCAAGGCTCCGTTTCTTCATCTGTAAAGTAGGTTGCTTGCCCCCGTCAACTTTCAGGACAGTGTACACAAAAATGCTTTGGAAAAGCCAACCACAATATCGAATGTGAGGGCTCAGTATCAGGGAACTGGAGAGAAAACCAGAGAAATAGTCCAAGATGGGACAGAAGAACAAGGGCAGGTCCTGGACCAGGAAGGAGGAAGGTGCCCCGATGCTGGATGAGTGGCTACTGAATCGGAAACAGTCTACGCATGTGCCCTCGTCCGCTGACTCATTACTGCGTGAGTCGTTTCCTGTCTCTGCATCTCGGTCTCCTCACCTGTAAAGAAGGCTGTAAAGCCTTCCGCTTTGTGACAGTCCTTGATGCCCAGAGCACTCCAGGGGTCCTCTCAGCCCGTACTCGCCCCCAGGGCTGGTCGCTGGCGGCACTGGACACTGTCATTGCCAGCTGACCCTTCCTTTCATCGCCTCCCCTTCTCTGCCTGTCAAAGCCTGTCCTTCCTGTGTCCCAGGCCCCTGGGACTCTGTCCTCTGCCACCAGTCAGCACCCACAGCACACTAGCTAACCAGACAGAGCCAGGCTCTTCCCGGGGAGTCACATGCCTGCGCCCAGGTCAAGTGCATGTATTCCCAGGAAGCCTCGCTGCCTGACCCAATCTCGTGAGAATATTTGATGGAAAGGGGCCTCCCAGTTCTACCCTCCACCACCTGCTCCTCCTCATGGGTTCCACCGTCCCCATCTGGGAAATGGGCACAGCCGTCTCTGCTCTAGTCCACATCACAGGCAGAGGGGGTTCTGAGGAAAACCCTGTAGTTGAAGGTACTTTGTAATCATGAAACATGGAAGCACTTTCCAGGTCCTCCTGGAGACTTTGCTCGGATCCAGATTCCCAGGCCACTGGGCAGGTTTGCTGCTCCGCCAACTCTGACAGCCGCACAGGGAGCCGCCACTTCACCAAGCACCCCCAGCACAGTCTTGAACACTCCACCCTTTCTGAACTGCTGCCCTCCGCGAGGTCTACACGGTGACTACGTATTGGTGACGTGTCTCATGTGGATGGAGATCCAAGGGGGAAGAAGGGAAACATGCAGTGTACACCCCACCCAAGCGCACCAGGCGGGAAAGGAGGGGTCACGGCACTGGGGGTGTGTGGCCTCTCCTGGCACGGGGACCAGACCCCCTGATGGCAGCTAGCAGGCTACTGGTCTCCACAGAGCCCCAGGGCTGGACTGCACACTCTCAGTTCCACCGTGGGCAGCCACACTGGGCTCCCCGCCATTCCAGACCCACCAACCCCACTGTGTCACCACGGCTCACACACTTCTCTTCCCCAAGCTTCCTTCACCTCCCCACTCTGTCCTTCCGGCCCTGATGTCCCGGCCGCACCACGTGATGCTTCACGGGACACTATCCAACTCGGCTGGTTAATGGTCTCACCTGTGCCAGATTCTTGTCCCCACTCAGTGGGGGGACCACAGAGGCAAGGGGCTACATTTCTTCTCCGGGACCATCCACAGCTTCTGGCAAAAGGTCGGGCCACCAGATGCACACTCAACCTACAATACGTGGTCTCCTAGTATTCGCTCTTCTACCTGTCTCCTTCCTCCTGCCCTGCCCTCGCCCCATGACCACCCCCCAACACACACACGCGGTCCACACACTCTGACCTCTTGACTGAGTAGATGATCTCCACTCTCAGTCACCACTGACAAATCCTGCACACCAGTCTGATCATTTACTGATCCAGAAGGAATCCCACTTTACCTCCCACCCTAAGCCCCATTCCTGACACTGGCAAAGGCTGAAGGTGGAAATGAGAGAGAGGAATGATATCTCATCAAGGCCCCTTCCTTCCTCTTCACGCTGGAGAGCAGGAAGAGGGGACGCCTGGGGCACAGGCCCGCTTGGCCAACACGAAGCCCGGACTCCGGGCCTGGCCGGGGGAGGCTAACCTCAATGACTCCTGGCAGAAGGCAGCTTCCTGTTTCTAAGAATCTGGGGCTTTGAAAGCCTCTTCCATCCCGGCTGCCCTTACACAGACAGCATTGTGGTGAATCTCAAGCACGGTCTCAGATTTCCCTTCCAAAGCTCTCAGGCTTTCAAAGGAAAAGGGAAGCCAGCAGGCTGCCGAGACACCCGCTGGATTTGGCTAAACTGAACCACTTGGAAAATCAGTAGAAAATCCACCCAATCCACATGGTGCCAAGAACCTGGGAAGAGTTTCCAGAGACCCGGGCCTCTTCACGCCCTTCCTTGGATGGGCCAGGCTGTCACAATATGGGTGTGGTCTGCAAGGCCTGTGCTTCCAAGGCTGTCTGGATGCCTTCTCAATCATGTCCCCCACCAGTCGTGCCCAACGTTCTCTTCGTGGTCCCGAGAACCAGGTGGAGGACTGGACGGTCTTCTGACTCTCCTGGATTAAGGGCTAAGCTCAATAGGCACTAGGTACTTAACAAAGACTGCTGGAATCAGGTCACATTGAATTAAGTTCAGGTGAACTCACTGAATTAATTTCATACTTAACAACTGAGTACCTACTATGTGTCGGTCATGTGCTAGATTCTTTGAACTCGGGGGTGAGCAAAGGCCACATCCTCAAGGAGCTCACCATCGTCAGAGGTGACAGGAGACCTGTTCTGCATCCAGGCAACTGGAATTTCTCTGCAAAGCCGAAACCTGCTAACATTTCCTTTCCCTCTCTCACTAACAGGACCTGCGCCCCCAGTGGCCTTCTTTCCAGAAGGCCAGATGAACTGTCTGAGGGAAGGAATACAAAAATGGCCTCGGGTGCCCCCTCCCTGTCTCCACTGGCTTGCACTGTGACTTGGCAGCCCCTCCCATTAGAAGCAGAGTCTATTTCTGCGCCTGAGAATCGGGGCTGACTCGGTGACCTTTTTCGGCCAGTAGAGTGAGGCAGATGTGCCTGTTCCAGTTCCAAGCCTTGGCCTCAGAGGGCCTTGCCCATTTCCTCTCTCCATTTCTGTTCCTCGGATTCCTGCTTCCTGCTCCACCACGTGAGCAAGGAGCAAGCCGAAGCGAAGCAGCTGGCTGATGAGACCACACAGGACAAAGCCGAGACAGCCCCAGGGTCTGGGTGGGAACACAGCTGCGTGAGACAGCCCCCCGGGACAGCAGACCACATGCATATGACTGCACCTGCTGAGGCTCCATGAGACCAGGGGCACTCCCGGGGCTTCCTGGGGAATCGTGAGCCCCAGTAGATAATTACGGTGCTCAGCCACTGGGCGTTCGGGGGCTCAGGACGAGGCGTGACTGTGGCACTGGATACGGACTCAGGCTCCAAAGCCCATCGGCCCCACCGCAGAAGACAAGCAGCTTTACCGCTCAGCTACTTCTTCCCATCCCTGCCTGGCCCTGGAAGAGGCCACATCATAGTTGGGACCCTTGCGTTGAACCTACTAGCTCACTTTTCCCAAACCCAAGCTCCGGCGTTTTCCCCAGTGAATGCCAGCAGACACCCCCGGCTCCTTGCAGCTTCCAAGAGTGAACGAGATCTCATTCTCTGGAGCCGGAACCATGCTTAGAATCATGGTTAAAATCATCGACTTCGGTGGCAGATGGCAGGCTGGGGCTGGGGTCCTGGCTCTGCCATTGCCTGACTACAGAGATATTGCCTAACTCCCCCAGCCTCAGCGAATTCATCTGGAAAGTGGAGGTGATAATCCAGGCTGGTCCCTCAAGGGGCTGCTAGGATTATGTGTGACAACATGTAAAACCACAGTTCTCAAGTGGCAATGACCTTGCCCCTTGGGGGTGACGGGGGGGGAACTTGACAACATGCGGAGACATTGTCACGAAGTTGGGGGGACAAGGGCTGCTGCTGGCATCGAGGGGGATGGGCCAGGGATGCTGCTGAACAACCTGTGAGGCACAGGAGAGCCCCCACTATAAAGAATTCTGCACCCCCAAATGTCAGTAGTGAAGCCCCGAGGTCTCCAGCCCCAGTCCCCGGCACACGGCAAGGGGAGACGGTCACACAGCCCCCAGAGAGGTGGGGCTCCAGGTCCCCTGTGCGCTCCCTGGAAAGTCCCCAGCAGAGCAGCCGTCGTGCCTTGGGTGCCCACGAAAGCCCGCCCACCCTTCACCTTGAGTCCATCCAATCCACACGTCTGTAAAATGGGACCTCAGCTAGTCTGGATGGATGTTAGGGTCCAGTTGGATTTTCAACAGGGGAAGGAGGTTTCGGAGTTTCTGGCAGTCCATGGCCCAAAGGTAGCCATCTCCACAAGCTAAGTGAGGCTTTGCATGGGATTCTAACACCCTGGGAGCCAAAGTTCCATGTAACAGTTCGTGTTAACTGAACGTTGCAGGTTCCCAGAGATACCCTGTACCCTCCACTAGGGCAACTGTTTTTACAGAACTAGCCTGTAATGAAATACACTGGAAGCTTCCTTTGTTAAGTAAGAAGGCCTTTGGCTCCTGCAGGAATAATCATGGGACAACTTATCAGTATCCACAGAGGGCCTTGCACAGCGTGAGGAATGTGAAGGGAAAGCTCTGCCTCCCTGAATTCCTGCTTGTTTGGATTTGGGGTGGGGTGTGGCGGGGTCTGTTAAACCCCAGATAGAAGGAAGTAGGAAAACGCCCCCAGGATAATCAGTTATGGACATACTTCAAGCCCCTTGAGACTACCTTCTATTTGATCCATCTGGATCTCAGCAGAAGCCTCCTCCACAGTAGCCGTGTGAGGAGATGAGCTGGGAGCCAAATGGGGGTGAGGGGATGGGGGCAGCGAAGCCTGGGGACTCAGGACCCACAGAAGCAGAAGTCTGGAAGAGCCATTCGGGTGTCAGCCAGCAGACTGCAGGGAGGGGGAGAGGCCTTCCCAGCAGGGCCCAGTGGAACGTCAGGGCCACCCGGCAGGCCAGAAGGAGGGAGCTACCTCCGTGTTGGGCAGCGAGCAGGTGCAGGGGCCGGGGCTCGCGCTTATGCCCCAGAAAGATGGCCTCCCGTGGTGAAATCAGGGCACGCACTTGATCCCTTGAGGTTCACGTCCTCAGCCTGTTTCAAGTCTGTCTCTCTGTAGGAGTCCCCTCATCAGCTCACCATCCCTAGTCATTTGTACCTAAGAGAAAAGAAGGTTCTGGAGGAAGGAAATTAGTGAGAGTCTGGTTGGCAGCACGGTGTGCCTCCCCACACCCTGGGGATGCTCACGGGCACCGGAAAGCTAAAGGGGAAGTTTGGGGCACCTGAGGCCACTGTCCCTGCTGCCCGTAATGCCAGAAGCCCGTGCCCCTGGAGCCGCCCACAACCCCACCGCCCCCGAGCAGCGGGCACCTTTTCTAAGCCTCGCATCTACGGAGATTCAGAGGCTTCAGTCACTCCACAGCCATTGCGTGGCGGAGACAGGCTTTGAACCCAGGTCTGTCGGACTCCAGAGCCCAAGATGAGCTCTCTTGACTTCCAGTCTCTCAACTGTGAGTCCACCCTCTTTTCGACTTACTGGGCCATCGCCCTGCGGACCACGGCAGAGCGGCGGACCCTCTTAGGAACTGGAAAGTAACTTCGCCGCGTGGGAGGTTTTAGAACCTGGAGGACACACAAGGTTGGACAAGTACTTGGAGTGGGGGGACAGCAGGTCTGAGACCTCGCCCTCTGGTGAGGTCACCGGGACACGGGCCAGCTCCGGTCCTGCCTGGAGGGCAGAGGAGGGGGCCGTGGCCTGGGCAGTGTGTGGGGCCATGGAGGGAGGAGAGAGCCTCCCAGTACTGAGGACTGTGTTTCTCAGACCCCAGGGAGGAGGGAGAAGAGTACACACCGAGGGCGGCCCCTGGGGAGGCGGTGGTTAGGCGGCCTGCCCCCTACGGAGAGCTGTTGGGAAGAAAGAGAGGTTGCCTGGCCAGACACAGCCTGACCGATGCCCCAGGGCCCCAGGCCGCCCTCACACCTTCCCAGAACGGGCTGGGAGGACTCACACCATGACACTCTCCTCAAACTTAACTAGATGTTGTCGGAATGAAACCAGAGGGCATATCCTCTCGACAAATACTAGAATTCATAACACAATGCTCCTTTGTGCTTCTGCTTTTAAATACAGAGCCACAACTGAAGCAAACTTGACCCATGAAAAATCTGAATGTGTGAAGCCCATAGAGCCACCCCCCAACCCCCCGCTGTCGGAAAGGGCTCATCCTGCACCAAGGGGCTGTGCGGCGGGCAGTGAGCTTGGGGGCCCCTGGGTCTCTGTGCCAGCGACACAGGAAGGCTGCCTCGGGGGCTCCGGCTTCCCTCCAGGCTCTTACGTGGTGGTTCTTGCGCTCCTGGGGCTGGACCCAGAGGGCAACAGGACCAGGAGTCACTGCCTATGGGCCAGGACCGCACATCTCACTGTGCCTCCGTGCCACGGAGCCTCCCTGCCTCCCTGCACTCAGGCCCAGTCCCAAGCTGGGTACCTGGCAGGGGCCAGGGACAGTGTCCCCATCAGCCCTGAGGCTGCTGCAGCCCCTGCCAGCCTTGACCTCATTCCAGGGCTCCTCCCCGGTGTACTGACCCGTCACCTCACGCACGGGCTCCCTCAGGCAGGCCCACGGGACAGGGAAACTGCCCCAGAGAGCTTCGCAGGTTCCAAGAGTTGCTCTCGAGCCCTGGCAAACAGTACGACACTGAGCGCTGTCCACTCCCACCAAGTATGGCCAACAAGTGGCCACCGGAGGGCACTGAGGGCCGTAGCCAGGAGGAGCTTACGGGTGGACACAGGGCCATTACGGGCAGCAAGGAGCCCCGCGCTGAACCCAGAAAAATGCCCCGTTAAGCAGTCAGGAAGGTGAGCACAGCCTTGCGTGAGCCAACCATCTCAGGGAAGAGGCAGGGTGAAGGTGAAGGGCAGGCAGGGGGAGGGGCTGAGAGGGGAATGGCATGGAGGCAGGAAGGAAAGGAGGGATGTCTGTGCATGTGGGCGTGCTGTTTGTGTGTATGCGTGTGTTGCATGGGTTCTGTGTGCATTGTGTGGGTCGTGTTGTGAGATGACTGTTGTGTGTGTCGTGGGAGTGTTATGCGGTGTGGCGTTGGGTGTGTGGTATGTATGGTGTAAGCCGTGTGCGGTGTATGTGAGGTGTGTGTGGTGTATGTGGTGTGGTCCCTGTGGTATCGTTTATGTGGGGGGGGTGTTTGGATGGGGGTGGCTGTGTGTGTGGTGGAGGCCAGGCTTGGGAAGAGAAGTAAGCAGAGGATACAGCCTGGAGATTGACATGTCCAAAGCTCTTCACACAACACAGCCTGGAAAGCGCCCAAGTGACCACTGGTCAGTGTGGCGCAAACGTATTTAAATGTCAATGGACCAAGCAAGGCAGGTTAGGTTGAAGGGAAGGTGGGAGAACCTGGCTGTGCCGACCACCCCTTCCCCCTCCAAGGTCTGCACAGGAGGCTGCCAGGAGCCCAGGTCTCCCCAGGGCACAGGTGGGGAAGGAGTGGGTCCAACCCACATCACGAATGAAGACACTGGGGCTGGAGCCCTGGCAGGAACACCAGCGTTGTCACTTCTGGGAGCGTGAGCATGCAGGGAGCCAGGCACTGTGCCAGGCTCCCCGGGCCGCGGCTCTGATTCTCCTCACAACCTGAAGGAGCAGTAATGTCCTTCCCACCCGACAGAGAGACCTATAGGCCAGAGCCTGTGAAGGACTTGCTCCAGGTTACATGCTGCTAGGTAGGCACTGAGTCTAGAACCCCAATCTCCTGTCTCAAGACTAAATAACCTAATTCCCGTGGAATATGACCCGCGTGGAAATGCTAGTGAACAGGGAGCTGGAGCTGACAGAGCAAGAAGCCACGGCCCCCACTGAGGGAGCCATGGCCTGGCGCCATTTTGTCCTCGGCCCTGTGAGGTGGCAGCTCTCACCCACCGCCACCCTGCTAGCCAAAGCGGAGCCCAGTTCCAACCCGGTCTGTCACACTTTCAGACCATTATGAAATGTGAAGTGTTTCCATGGTGCACATTGCTTTCAAGAATTCCAGTGACCGCTCTCCTAAATGGCAAGTCAGTAAGAATCCCCTTTAATAGAATAATCACTGCCATCCACCGACTGCTTCCTAAATGATTCATACCCAGTATCTGGTCTGGGCCTCACCCTCTAGGAGGCGTCAGAACCCCATTCTGCAGATGAGGCCAATCGAGTACGCAGAGCAAGGGCTCCCGGCTCACCAGAGCTGCAAGGGGAGCCTGAGCCCAGGTCACCAGGGATTCTGTGACCGGCGCTTCCCCATTCCCCTCATGTCTCCTTAGTCCACACCGGAAGTGCTCTTGGGGGGGGATGGGCTCACTGTCCTAGAGTGAGAAAAATAGAAGAAACTGGCCTATTTCCATCCCTCAGAGAAGGGTTAGTGTTCCGTTTCACAGGAAGCCAGAAGTCCACAAGCTTGAAAATCGAGCTCCACTGAAAATAGAATCTATATGCCAGAGCTCTGTGAAACCAGCCACGCCACCGCAGGACACGGAGGCAGTGACCCATCTCCAGCCACTGTCACTTGCTGTCAGACAGTGATGGCTGATGGAGTCAGTTTCCTGAGAGACCCCCACCCTGGCTGAATGTCCCACAATGCCCCACGCCGACTCCCCCCGGGGGGAACGTGGGCAGGCAGGACGAGGGGAGAGTCAGAGGGTCTAGCGATGTCAGGGAGGGCTGTGGGGCTTAATCCTAGCGGAGAAAGTCAGGGGAGAGCTCGACTGTCCCTTGCTCCATCAGCCGTGGGCCTCTGACTGGGTGACCCCTGTTCACCCACCTCCCCTTCTGTGCCTCCAGAACGTGAGCCCGAGGACTCTGCCATGCCCTGCTTCCCACACAGGTATGTGTCTGTCCCAGGAAAGGTATCGAGAGCATTCAGAATTTACAGCGATGTTTCATTTATCAGCCTTATTGAGAAAGATTCACATAGGTGAATTTTCCCCACGACACAAACTTACCCACTTAATCTCAATCGTGTAGTATGGAAACCTCTCCTAAGGGCTCCCTTAGTTTCCTAGCTCCTTATAGCGACTAAATGTAATGTATCCGCACCCCCCTCCCATTTCCCTGTGGTCAGAATTACCCAACGGTGAGTTATGCTACGGGATGGAAATGTACTCAGTTGTCTCCAGTGTAAGTTCTGCTGTCCCTGAGCCTGTCCTTCCCCTTTCAAGTGGTTGTTTTCAACCTGTTGTGGACTGAGCACAAAGACTGGTAGAACTCTGTGTAAACTAAGAGTCAGTAAACTATGAAAGAAATCCAAGAACCTATGCCCCAGAGTTCATTTAGCACACGAGCTCCATAATAGCTGTTTCAGGGTTTTTTGGGGTTTTTTTTCTTTTCCTTTTCCTACCTCTGTGTTCTTAGCTCTGTTTTTGACTGCCCCTAAGTGGCATGTTAAATTTTCACTCACACCCACCTCTCCACACAAACATGTCTCTTGGTTCTCTAGGTTTACTCCTCACTCTGAGGAGACGGAATTTTCTTTAATTTATCCCAAAACCACCTTCCAAAAGAGCTGCTTTTTCTTGTGGGCTAGGATTTGGTGAGTCAATCTTACCTAGCCGGACCCAGCCCCCTTGACGAGGGCATCTTATTACTCAGCTACGGTCTCTCGCCTCCAGGCAGGAATCCCAAAAAACCACTGAGCAAGGCTCTCTCAGCCTCCCGTGCTTCATGGCCCAAATGGGGGAGTTCATGGCTCAAATGGGAGACTGGGAAGGGCAAAGAGGCGAGCATGGAACCCCCGTGCCAACATGGAGCTGGGAACATCCCGCCTGCAGTGCTCTGTGAATTCTGAGGCGCCTCCAGGCTTGGGGGAAGGCTGTGTGGCCTCTGAGGATGTCTGTGTTCACCCCTACCCCCTTGGGAACTGGGGCGGCAGCCTGCGTGCCCCATATTGGCTGTTCTTAGAACTAGATAATCGCTAAGGTCACCTTCTGCCTCAAGAGTCTGCTTTGGGGGGCCCTGAACGTGGGATTTCAGAAGTCCTCAATGGCAGACATGGAAAACCTCTCCCCTTCAGCTTTTGCCTCTGCCATGGAAGCCGGTTGGGGTGTTTGTCTGTTCCCATTCGGTGGGCCCTGGCACCCCTCAGTCAACCTGCCTGCTCAGTTTCAGACCTCTTCCGGTTCTGCTGTCCCACTTTCCACCTTCCAGACCTGAGCTCAGGTGGAGTTAGAAGTACAGGACTTTCCAGGTTTTTCACAGCCTCGAGAAGACTTCCAGAACCCAAGTTTGGACAAGTTTTTCCCCTATCAGTCCTGAATACTGCAAGTTCTATACAAATACCCTGTTCCCAGAGCTAAGCGCTGTTTTCATACTGGATTCATTTCCAAAGACCTTCACTGTCTTAAGGAAAGCTGCTTTCCCAACTTCAGGGGAGCCCCCAGAGCACTGGCATGGGGCATCAGGGTCAGAGGGAGCAAGTTGGTTTATAGCAGGAGTTTATTTTAACCTCCCACACCCGCTATGTGACTCTCCTGAGGTGGGTTCTGGTTATCTGTCTTGTTCACGTGTGCCTTGGCTGGACGCTGAAGTTGAGAACCACAAGTCATCAAGAAACTTGTCTGTGTTAAAAAGGCACATCAGGACATCACTGCGCTGAGACCCCCCAGAAATCACTGTTCCTCTGGACCTGACCCACTCTCCTAGGGGATGTTGCAGGAAATGAATTAGATGAGATGTGTTTGCAAAATGCCTGGTCAGCACCAACACCCAGCAGTGCCCGTAAACATCAGTGTCCTTGCTCCCCTTGGCTAGTGTTTAGCTGTTCTGCTGCTACCCAAATCCTGCTCACCATGCCAAGGTTTCTAGAAATCAAAAGGACTTAAAACTGATCTGCTGTGGGCAGAAGGAGAAGAGGAAGTGAGAGAAAGGGAAAACAAAACCTTCCTCTGAGAGCTTCAGGCCCAGGCTTTCACTCTATACCCTGGATCTTTCTAGCTACAGAAAAGATAATCTCCACTTACCTATAGCAGCTAGGGACAGGGAAGAGGTTTATTTTTGTTTACTGCTCTAACCCTACCTACATGCTTGGCTCTTAGTAGTTGGATGGATGGAAGGATGAATGGATGGATGGATGGACGGATGGACAGACGGATGGATCTGGGGTCAAGTCATAAGATACCATGGGAAGAGAGCTGGATTCCAGTTCCGGTCCCAGTACTTATTGGCCTTAGGGGAAAATTGATAGTAAGCCATGACTTCCTGTCAAATAATGATGGTTAAATCTGTCGCAGCTCCATCAAAGCAGGAATTTGTGCTTCAAACAGGATGACTACGTATATGGTGGCTCTTTGGTAAACCACCAGATTATACAAATGCCAGTGGTGATGGCGATGACAGTGACAGTGTTGATGATTAGAGAGTAGCCAAGGTGACAGAGCCCACAGACCCTTGTACGTGGATAGGGAGCCTTTCTGTGAGCCTCTCCAGCATGGGCACCAAGGCAGCCAGGAGGAAGAGAATAAACTGCGGCACGATGGGTACCCATTTCCTTCTCAGCCGGGAGAACATTCCCCCCTGAACTGATGGGCCAAGGCATTTGCTGCCAAGGCCCCATGAGGCTGTGGGTGGACCCCAATACCTCCTTTTGGCAAAACAACTGAGCGGAAGGCCCAGATGGCCTGGAAGCTTCCTCCTCTAGACATGGGGTCCATGTCGCCAGAGTGTCAGAGATGACAGACGCCACCATGATGTCATCTCACCCTGTCCCCTCATTTTACAGCGATGATATTACAGTCTTCTTGGCACGTATTAATAAAAGCAAACTCCTCCAGCCCCAGACACCTCGCTGGGCTCAGCTGAAACACTTGTCACTTACAGAGGGGGAAAAATCACGTTTCCAAGCCAAAGGCAAACACTGATTTATTAATTAATTACCTCCAGGGGGTCCTGCCAAAACCGTAGGAGAAGAGCAAGAGGCTGGGGTGGGGGAGTGGCAAAGAAGCTCCGGGAGGAGGTGGTGGATGTTCAGCTCACACTCCAGAGGGTGAGAACTGACATGTGCAGACGAGGGACTGTGAGGCTTGTATTGAGATTTAGAATTTCTCTCTGTGCCTTTCAAACAAGGCTTATTCCTCCTTCCACCCATCAGTGGAGAGGAGCAAAACCCAGGGGATTTAGAAGCTCCAGGGTGGTTCTCTGTCCAGTAGGTTCATCAGAACCAACATGGAAAGCTCCAAGTCTTGGCCTCAACACCCTTATACATCACCTTCCTCTGTGCGCGTGTGTGTGTGCGCACACACACACACACACACACACACACACACGTTTTCCTGGTTCCCAGAGCCCCTCCAGACGAGACAATCTGTTCTCAGTCATTTACACCCAACTGGGAAGATGCGCCACCACTCTCATTCCCAAAAGAATGTACAACGTAACTCTCCTTTCTGTGCCATTTGATTTAGGGCCCAGGAAGAAATGAAACTCGACCATTCTCTTACACCATATACAAAGATAAACTCGAAATGGATGCAAGACCTCAATGTGAGGTAGGAATCTATCCAAATCCTAGAGGAGAACATAGGGGGTAGGAGGGGCTTCTTCTGGCCCCTGACCTCACATCCCCTGGGCAACCATTGTCTCCAGCTCGAGAGACAAGGGCTGGCACAAGTGTGGGGAGCAGGATCTCAGAGAACACATGCCAGTGTTGATTGGACTATCTCCCAACGAGACTTTGAAAGGTTTGACAACCAAGAGGTTGAAGGGGCCCTGGAGACTACTCTGGAAATCTCTGAAGGGGAGGGAATGGGGCCATTGTATGTGGACGTCCTGTCCGTGCCAGGCACAAAGAGGTCCTGCAAAGGAGTGAGCAGGACTTGAGCAGTGGTGTTTCTGCCCTGGCCCTGGTGGCATCGGCTGGAGGGGTGGGGATGGGGGGCAAGCCATTTTCTAATTCATGCAATGGTGCAGAAGGGGCTGGCCTTGGTCTCAAGTGGGAAGAAGTGGAAGGTAGAGATGGACCCCCTTTTTGATAGGAGGCCATGCTCCTTCAATGCACCTGAGGGAGGGGGTGGCTTTCATGGAAGGTGCCACGTGTGGGCCTCTGTGGTGGGGCAGGAAGAGGGGCACATATGTCCATGGGGAAAAGTCAAGGAAAGAACAATGGATTTGGAGGAGTAGACAATAAGGGCCAGGGTTTTTTTCAGGAAAGAAGAGGCCCTCAAGCCCCAGTTCTTGGCAGAGCCCTAAAGGAGAGTGTCCCTGTGTGTGGAACACACACACACATACACACCAGGTCCACAGGAAGACTGGGTTCCCACAGGGAGTCCCAAATGAGCGCTCAGGCATCTCCAGCCTTCTTGGATTCATGGCCATCATAAAGTGTCCAACACAGGTTGTTCTAATAACCAGAATGGAATGTTCTAGATGAAGGGAGGGGTCAACCAAGTAGGGCCAGGGCCAGAAGAAGGGGGTAGTGGCCTTGGATGGTAAAAAAAATCCTCTGTGCCATCTCTGTCTTGAGCTCTCTCTGGCTGGAATCCCTCAGTTTTACTTCCTGGCTGTTTCTGCCTGCTATTAAGGAAAAATACCCAAAACTTTAAAATATGGCAAAAAAGGAGACTGCATGCTTTTAAGTCATGCTAGAACACAAACAGTCCTGCCTAAGAATCATCTGGCTTTCTCAGGCAAAATAACTTCATCTGACTTACTGTTTACTGTTGATGGAAACTAGTCTCTCTAAAGTTAGATATGATGCTCAGGAACCTGGTAAGGTGCAAATGATTTTCGCTCCATGGAAAATACCAGTTTTATGTCCGATTTAGCAATTTTATTCCAGCATTCCTTTTTTTCCAATAACATGCGTGTGTTTGTATACATATCCTGCTGATTCCCTCATTAACAACTTAAATCTTTGCCTGGTGCTCACCATATATTTGTAGGACAATTATGTTTTCAACATTTTGAAAAGCTGACTTCACTGTCTTGGCCTGACCCTCTGTTTTCAGCCCTAACACCAAGGGCTTCTTACAGCTGGAGGAGGGCTGACTGTGACCCCCTATCAGGCAGCCATCTACCCCCCTCCCAACCTATCTCACATGGTTGCCACCCCCCCACGCCCACACCCCCCTCCACCCAGCCTGCACTGGGCCCTTGGCCTGACCGTGGCCTTGCATGTGAGATAGGGGAGGGCACGAAGCAGGGGGGGGGCACGATCTGGCTCCCCAGCCGGGCAGCCTGGAGTGTGCATGAGGTTCCAGACCTGGGGCCATGAGAGGCAGACATCTCAGCTCTGCTCATCTCAGCCCAGTTCTGCTGCCTCTTCACCAGGAGGGAAGCCTCAGGCCAGCCCTCGTGCTCAGGGAGCCTCTTTCCTTCCTGGTACGGGGAGGAGACCACGCCTTCCTGGGTTGTGGCAATATGGACCGGAGATGCCTGGAAGAGCTGGAAACTCATGCGAGGCAAGTGTCCCCAGAGCCCAAGGCGGTCTTGGAGCGGACCGGATTGTACCTTTAGCAGTAGGGAAAGTAAGCGATGGGAAAATAAGAGACTGACACTAGATGAAGGTATTAATAGCAAAACGTTAAATGATATACATTGTAAAAATAAAAAAATCTCATCTCTGAATGGCACAGGTTTGCAGAAACCCAGTTGCAGCAGGGGCCCAGCCAGGGGGCTCTGAGCTCTGCAGTGACTGAAGCCCAGAGCCAGGGAAAAGTGAGTCTCCAAAAATACTTTCTCCCTGGGGGTCCCTGAAATCCCACCACTGAAAGTGTGTTCCTAAGAGTCTTACAGGATGTGCTCTTTCCCGCCCGGAGGGAGGGGGCGGAGAAGCACAGCACCGCCCAGGGGGCGGGCCGCAGTCTCGGGGGCGGGGCCTGCCGTGCGGGCCTGAGGTGCGGGAGCGTGGTTCATCAGAGCCCAGAGCTGGATCAGCAAGGGGCTAGACCCCGGCCTCAGCCGCGGACCGCAGAGGCGTGCTCTGCCTCGTCTCCAAGCCAGGCTGGCAGCAGCGGCAATCCCGCCTCACTTCAGAACAGCTCTGCTCCCCATCTCTCAGCCCGTGGCTCAGAGGGATAGCATTGTCCCCATTTTACAGCCGGGGAGACTGACACCCCGTAAAGGTCGATCCCAAGGCTTTGCCACACTCCCACACATAGCCAGAGGAACCCAAGAATCAAGGAGGTTCAGGGCGCCTGGGTGGCTCAGTCGGTTAAGCGTCTGCTTTTGGCTCCGGTCGTGATCTCAGGGTCCTGGGATCGAGCCCTGTGTCAGGCTCCACGCTCAGCAGGAAGTCTGCTTGTCCCTGTCCCTCTGCCCCTCCCCCTCCAGTCATGCTCTCTCTCTCAAATAAATAAAATCTTAAAAAACAAAAGAATCGAGGATGTGCTCTATGAAAGATTTTTTTCTGAGGGAGAAAGAAACCAACCCAGGCTGGGGTTACATTCTGTGTAAGAACCCCCTCTGTCCGTCTCCCTCCTTCTGCACCGTGGGGCTGGCTTTGGGGTTGCCCTGAGACTCAGGGGAGCGGGGCTGGGGAGAGCGTGATGATGGGGACCTGACCCAGGAGGAACCCCCCCCCCGCCCCTGCCTTCAGGCCTCTCTCTCCCCCTAGCTAGTGGGGGCCACTCAGGGGCAGCCAGCACAAGGTAGGCAGGCTGCCTTCAGAGCTCCAGGCCCCCAGACACTGGGAGTGCGGAGACCTCAGGAGCCGCCTGCTCCCAGCCCGAACTCGCCTGAGCTTCTCTAGCACCCAGCAGTGAGCACAGTATCTCCCAAAGGCTGCAGATTCAGCAGCTTGGGGATCTACAGATAGACAGGCTGGGGGGTGGGGGCAGAGTTCATGCAGATGGAGCACTGAGAGCCACGCCTGCCCCATAAGAACTGCTCGCAGGAGCCCGTTATTACTATTACTGTTACCCCTGCTGTTGACCTTGTGCTTGTCATCGTCATTATTACTTTACTTTATTCCTCTCAGATTTTAAAATGTAAGCAAGTTCCTCGGGGCTCCTTCAGGCCAGCAGACACCCCGGCACACCCTGAAGGCGGCCCAGGGCACCCGCTCCTCCAGGGCCACCCCCTTCTGGCCCCCAGACTGGCCACTTGAGACCGCAGCCCCTCCCACAGGGGTCCCCGCCCAAAGGCACACGCACGTGCAGGGGCTCAGTGTCCTTTGTGGTCAGAACAAAGAGATGAGGACCAGGACAGCTGGCTCGGGCCAAAGCACTGTGTGACCTGAGGCAGCTTGCTCAACTTCTCTGGGCTTATTCCCTCATCTGTAAAATGGGTAGAGGGTGGGAGGGTGGTGGGAGGGGGAGAAGGAGGGACCTCTAAGAATCTAGAGGGATGAGAAGAAACCAGCATTTTGCGCCATGAGATTGATTTGTTCTCTTAAATTTCAAGTTAAAGGAGAGGATGTTTGTTTGTCAAAGTGGAGACATCTTCTGGACTAGATGCCCCCAAAAGGGAAATAGGGGAGTTTTCTGTGATTGAGTGACTCATGAGGACCATAGCCTTTCCAGCTCTTCTTATCACAGAGTAGAATGTGGGGCAGGGCAGGGGGCCTGGGGGCTCCCAGCAGGGACAATGAGGCCCTTTCCTTCCCCACCTCGCCCACACCCATGCATCCTGGGGACCAGATGCTGGCTGCTGCCCTTCGGCCCTCCCCTAACTAGGAGTGGGTGAGCCCTATTCAGAACCACTTCTCACCCTGTCCCTCCCCCAGCCTGTGTTCAGGGGGACGAATGTTCTAGAAGACATGCCCCAGGTGCTTGGCTTTTAGCCCTGACACTGACCGTGGCAGCTCTGTGCCTTCAGCAGCCAAACGGCCCACAGCCTGTTCTCTCCCCTGTGGCATGGGCAAAGAGGAGGACTCCAGTGTATCATCCTGCACACGACAGCAAGGCCACATGAGTGGGTGTGTGGGGTCCTCATCTTGCTTCCAAACCCTACCCTCAATCTTGCTCCCTCAATACAAATCGATAAATGGCTGGGGGTCCCTTGGAGCATTAATGAAGTCCACACTAGGATCTGGCAGGGCAGTTAGCTAAAGATGCAAAGTCCACGGCCACCTTCCACTGGCCCCATCTCAACGACCGTGACTCAACAGCTGCCAAGAACCACCACCCGATTCCCAAGTGCCCCTTGAAGTGGCCCTGCCTCTCCATTCCTGTACCACCTCCCTCTTGTAGCCCACCATCACCTACTAGCTATCCTACTCCCCAGATCTTTCTCGGAGATGCCCGATCATGCCAAGTCCCACCTCCTTGTGCTCTTTCTCCCAGAGGTGATGGCCTGAACATCACACTCTAAATATAGCATGCATATATTAGCACATGCTTCTCCTTCTGCTCAAAGTGCTCTCAACCTTCGCTTATCAAACTCCTACTCATCCTACAATGCCCCAAACACCAGCCCCTCCCTGAAGCTTTTGCCTAGCTCCCCTGCCTCTGCCCTCCAGCAAATTTAATTACACCCTCCCTTGACTTCCCACACGTTTGGCTCATAGAACCTTTATACATGCTTTTCTCTCTACCTGACACCTTCTCTCCATCTCCCACCTCATCCTCTACCCCTTCACCTGACAAAATACTGCTGTCCTTCTAGTCACCTTTCCCACATCAACTGCGTCACTGCATAGCCATTTTGGAGCAATGCTGATACTGCCTTTTTTTTTTTAAAGATCGATTGATTGATTGAGAGAGGGGTGGGGTGGGCAGAGGGAGAGAATCTTTCAAGCAGACTGTGCTGGGTGCAGAGCCCAACGCTGGGCTCAGTCTCACGACCCTGAGATCATGACCTGAGCTGAAACCAAGAGTTAGACACTTAACTGACTGAGTCACCCTGGTGTCCCTGCCTTTTTCTTTAAGTAGACTTTTTTAGAGCAGTCTTGGTTTGGATATTGTCTGTCTGCCTCACCTCACTATAAGCTCTTTACTCCAGCCTATAGCTAGAATAAGCTTGTGTGTCTAGCACGTAGCAGGTTCCTGTGAGTACCTGTTGAAGATGGGTGCGGGGGAGGGAAAGCGAAAGAAGAAAGGAGGGAGGAAAGGAGGGAGTGATGACATCGTGTCTCAAATATCCAGTCCCAGTTTTATGAAACATTATTCTTTTCATTAAAGGCTATTTACTAAAGATATAATAAAATGTCATCTAATTTATGCCTTCCTAAGACCTTTCCTATACATATATTCATGGTTGAAAACAGCCGTTGTCAGACCACATGCTGACTTGGAGTTCAAGGTGAGGAGCCGAACTTGAACCTCTCGGCCTGCACACCTGATGCGGACTGCAGCTGCGTCCTCCCAGTGGCCAGGGCGCCCTCTGGGGCAAGGGGCTGGGTGTTGCCTCTTTGAGCCTCTGCCATCCCCTAATCCCCCGCCCCTAAAATATTCTTACCCCATGTGTTTGTCGAACTAACTTCAAATGAACTGAATTGAGGCCCCAAAAGAAATTCCTTTCCAAAAAAAAAAAAAAAAAACTCCTTTCCAAGTCACTGGCCCATGATTTTACAACATCCCGCTGTTCTAGCCTACTGTTCCGATGCACAGTTGGGGTCTGGAGTCCCACCTGGGAGGCTTCAAAGAACCCCAGACAAAAATATCTCCCCAAGTTGCTGCATCTTCTGTTTCCTTTATACCTGTGACTTCACCGGACAGGAACAAAGTTGAATGCTGGGCAGGCGAGGGCCACGCTGTGTCCTCTACCATGTCCTGACCATGTGGTCCTGGTCATGCTCCTTCACCACCCTGAACCTCAGTTTCCTTGTCTGTAAAGTGGGCATACTAACACTTGCCTCGCAGAGATTCCTGACATGGAGAAGGTAGCCATCGGTGTCCATTCCCTCCCTGTCATGCTTCTATTTTAGAAAGGGCAGGTGACAGCTTTGCTGTCTAAAAGCTGGGGCTGTAGAGAGAGGAGGCTCAGAGCAGACAGCAGGTACGGAGAGGCGTCTGGTGGTGAGGGTGCTACCCGGGGTGGCCAGGACTTGCTGGGCCTGACTGTGTCGGCCTGGCCCCGGCACTCAGGCTCTATCCCATTGTGTCCCCAGATAACCGTGTAGACATCATGGTCCCATTTTACAGAGAAGAAAATGGAAGCAGAAGGAGTTGAAGTAAAGGGCCCAGACTCGCAGTGTCGTGAAGGGCCGGGTCTCAGGCTGCCTCGTGGTTTCCCCAGCACGTCATCGTAGCTGATGAGCCACAGCCGCGCGGCGCAGGCAGGGCCGGGGTTGCCACGATGGATTTACGGGACACCCGAAGGGACTCCAGGTTGTGTGCTGCTCCCATCCCCAAGGATCGCCCCCACCGAGCCTGTGTGCCACGGGGTCCGAAATTCCCGGTGTGCTCTGGACCTTCCCCGAAACTGAAAACTGCTGGGAACCGAGTCTCTGAGGATCCCAGAGCTCCCGGAGGTGCGAAAACTCATGCAGCAACTAATACAATGAACGCTCACACGTGCTGAGGACCGGGACCTCAGGACAAGGAATTTTTGATGAAAGGGAAAGGAACGATCTAGAGCCAAGATGGATGAGGCCAGTGGGAGCAGAACAGAATGGGGCTTGGCAGCCTGGAAGGAGCCGGAAGACTCTGGGGGCAGGAGAGCTAACAGGTAGAAGAGGTGAGCGGGGCCGGTGGGGAGGAGAGGCAGGCAGCTGAGCCTTATTTATTTATTTATTTTATTTACGTGACAGAGAGAGAGAGAGAGATCACAAGTAGGCAGACAGGCAGGCAGAGAGAGAGGAGGAAGCAGGCTCCCCGTTGAGCAGGGAGCCCAATGCGGGGCTCGATCCCAGGACCCTGAGATCATGACCTGAGCTGAAGGCAGAAGCTTTAACCCACTGAGCCACCCAGGCGCCCCTTATTTTTTTTTAAGTTTAAAAATCAAAGAATGAGAACAAAAGAGAAGGCATTTAAAAAGCCACCTGGCTAAGGAAGGAAACTCTGACACCCAGTAAAATGTGGATGAGTCTGTTGGACATTATCGTGAGTGAGATGCCAGTCACGGAAGGACAGCTATGGTCTATTCCCACTGCTACAAGGTTGTGCGAGTAGTCCAACCCACAGACACAGAAAGTAAAGTAGAGATGGCCAGGGGCTGAAGAGAGAGGGATGGGGTCTTAGTGTTTATGGGGAACAATCTCAATGGGGGAAGATGACAAATTCTGGAGGTGGACGGGGGTGATGTTCGCCCAACAATGCAAATGTAGGTAATGCCACAGAGCCGTGCACTTAAAACAGCTAAAATGGTTACAGTTTTATGTTATGTCTACTTTGCCACCATAAACAGCTACTAATCAATTAAAATAGACCAATTTCTTTTTTAGTAAATTCTATGCCCAACATGAGGCTTGAACTCAGGACCTCGAGATCAAGAGTCGCATGCTCCCTGGACGGAGCCAGCTGGAGGCCCTAAAATAGAATGATTTTCAAAGAAAACAAAAGCCACCCCACCTGGCTGACGCAGCAGCTGCCTGAGGCCAGTTTTCCTGTTTGTGGGAAGGGCTCCAGGCCGGGACACTTGGTAGGGAGGGGAGCTGGGGGACCAGGATGGCAAGAATGCCCCCGCCTGGCCCCACTCACACCGAGGGAAGAAAAGAACACCAGGGGTAATTAGGAACACGAGGGGCCTAAGTTTGCCATGGGAACCGCAGCCCGGGCGCCACACATCCCCTTTGTGGGAGCAAGTGCCCATCTGCTTGGGGAACGCAGGCAGCTGTCGGAGCGCTCAGGGCACGGGGCTGGGTCCGAGGCCTAGCAGGCCCGCCCAGGCACCGCCGCCCTGAGCCCGGCTGCCCTGCACTCCCTCACGATGCAGATAACGGCTCCATCCTCCCGCTCGGATCCTGGGAAGGGTCCGGTCCTGGGAAGAACACACAGGGCTGTGCACACACGGGGCTACTGTAGTGGCTGGTGGCAGGCCTGGAGCCCGTGGAGCTCATACTGGGGAGCTCAGCCCCCTTCTCGGCATCAGCAGGGTTTTTCCAAGGTCCCTGTGTCCCCAGCACGTGCTCTGCCTTGTCGCCACATCCCTTGGAATCGGGTCATCAATGGCAAGAGACACCACCACGTTGACAAGCTCTCTGGGATGCGTCCAACTAGGCCGGTCCTCCCAGCCAGGACCCCGTGGGCCGCTGGGGAGTCAGGAGGCCTGGACAGAGCCCACCCCTCCCTGGCCACCCCAGCCCAGTCCCTTAGCACCCCTGCGCTCACTTTCCTCATTTTTTCGGCGGTAAAAGTAATGCAACCTTAGCAAGCCCACACGATGCTCTGTGGAAATGTGCGTTGTTATTCGCCGGAGCCTTTGGCTGGCATCACCATTCCCCAAGGCTGACCATTAGCCTAGCGCGCTAGACCCAGAGCCACAGCATCAAGGCATCAAGTTCACGGCCCCGGCAGAGCCCGAGGGGTCCACGTCCCCTCAGGAGGCTTGGTGGGGGTACCAAGAAGATGGGGGAGCCCTCTGTGCACTTGCTCCGTTTGGAGTTGGAAGCCCACCCCTTAGCCCATCCTCCACACACACGTGCATACACGCACACACAGGCTTCCTGTTTTCAGAGCAGGGTTGGTTACACCCCCAACAGGCTTTGGGGAGAGAAGGGAGAGTGGAGGCCACAGAAGGGAGGAGTCTCATTTTCCCTCTGCCCCGGGAGGCCTCCTGGACACCACGCAGTCCTTACATAACAGCACTGCAGTGTGGTTAAAATAAAGGAAACATGGATTTTGTCCCTTGCAAAATGCACAAGATTGAACAGGTGTGGATAAAACAGCCCGGCAAGAGGCAACACAAGCTTTCATTCCTGGGGTCAGAGCAAGAACAGGCATGGCTCGGGAGCCCCACCTCCCCTCCACCGAGCCTGCACAGAGAACCCCTATCCCCCCCACCCCGAGGGCCAGCCTCTCCCCAGACCCCTGCCTGCCTGTTGCCATGGAAACATGGACTAGGGCTGCAGACGGTGGCCCTCTCTTCCAGGACCCAAGCAAACTAGACTGTGCGGTGAGTCGAGAGTGAGCATGAGTGCCCCACACGGGGCTAGTGGAAGGGCCAGTGGTGCCCGGACCTCCCAGAGCACTGTTACCAGACTGTCCTGTGCACTCTTGCACTGGGTCCCCACAGGACCGCTGGGCGGGACAGTGGCACGTTTATGGCTCCCAGCACTGGGGCAGGAAGAAGCCAAGAGCTGTGCCTCAGGATGCACTCTAACTAAGCTGCGTCATTCTTCAACCAGGCTCTCTCCAGAATATGCCACCGCACCGATCGGCACCCTCCGCAGGGTCCCACGCAGGACCGGGCTCTCGAGCGCCCCTGACCTTGGCATTGCTGAGACATGGCAGATGGTCCAGGTTTCCAGGACCTGCAGCCACCCCACAGCCCAGCAGCATGGCCCTCGTGGCACACTCCCGTGTAGACAACAGTCCCTCTGTTTTACCTTAAAGGAAATCTGCCTCATCCTCGGTATGCCCCCTGACATGGTCCGTCTGGGCACTAGCCAGTTTGCAGAAATGCTGTGTGGCCAAGTCCTCTTACTTCATAAGTAGCCACTGGTTGAATGGATAAACGAACCCGAGGACACTGAGGTTCAGAGAGGCTAAGTGACTTGCCCACAGTCACGCTGCTGGTAAAGGGCAGAGCGGGGCTTCCACCGCAGCATCATGCTGATGGCGCTCGGTGCAGACCAACCCACGTCTTCATTCACAGCCAGGCCTTGGGACATAGTGGGCGCCATGGGACCTTCGGAGCAACGGGAAAACCCACCTCCTGGAGCTGTCCCGAACAGAACAGAACTGCCGAACAAAATCTCCAAAGGGGGAGGTCCACCTGCCCTCTGGCTCGACAGAGGATGAGGCTGGGGACAAATCCCGACCAAGGCGACCTGGGTCCCCCCGGCCCACAAGGAAGCCAGGGTGCTCATGGGCTTCCTGCTGCTCCTCTATCCCTTGACTTGGCCCCGTCCTGAAGTACTGGTTTCCCACACAACAGCCCTGGGGGATTAGGGTGATGAGGGCAGGGGGTGGGGGGTGGGGGCATGGAGTGAGGGCAGGAAGGGGGGCATATGGGGACAAGAGCAAATGATTTGACCAACATATTTTATTCTCTGTTCAGGACCCCAACCCTATCTCAGCCAACATCAGCCAGGCTCACTCTCCACCTCTAGGGGTAAACCCCTTTAGTGAACCTCCAACAAGCCTCACCTGGGAAGGGTTTCTTTGTGGGAGCACCAGGGCTTATGGGGAGCCAGGGAAGCCGAAGGCATGGGGCTCTAGAGCTAAACCATATAGCTTCTCATTTAGCGGCTCTGGGGAGGGGGCCAGGACACTGGGTGTTTCACAAGCACAGGTGAGGGTGCTGCCCAGGGGGCCACCCTTGGAGAGACTCCACTGGCCTCAGGGAATGGTTCTCAACCTTAGCTGGGCATCAGAGCCATGGAGGGAGGTAGCTGAAAGTAGGGATACTTGCTCTCAATGCTGAGCAGTTGCAATGAATACACAGAAGTAGAGCCCAACCATCCAAGCTGTTTCAAGCACCCAAGAGATTCTGACACTCAGGAAGTCTTGAGCGGCATACCTCTAACCTGATATTCAGGGGAGCTGGGGTCTGGTCTCCACTAAAGCACACATCACAGGCTGCTGGTGGGGGAAAGCCAAGGCCCGTTTGGTGGGGTATCTTGACAGAGGTTATTCGAACACATCATGCTGGAAGCTTTCGATAATGGAGATTTTCAGGGCCAGGTGGAGGGCTACCTTTTCACTATGAAGACACTGCCTGATTATGAAGATACCAAGGTAGTGGTTCAACAGTCTGATCTGTCACTCATGAACCAATTCAACCTGCCTCAAAGAGTGTCAGCACAAGGCTTTAACACAAGTGCACAGAACAGAGAGCCACTTTTCTTCCAAGCAGGAGCCTGCTCACTTTCCGGGTCATTGCTATAGACAAACTATTCCCCATCATGGATGCTAAATATTAATACTATCTTCTGGTTTGAGCTTAGATCCTGAAAATCCCTGGATTGTTGATTTTAAAGCAGATGGAGACCTCAGGGGTCATCTGGTCTACCCAACATCTGGAAAGGGTTGAACCAGTGGAATACAAGGCTAAACCCCAAAAGGTCCTTGGAAATGCCCCCAAACTCTGTATCTGTAAGAAGAGATCCCACATCCCCCACAGATGGGAGGAGACTTTCATCCACCCAACCGCAGTGTCTTCCTGTTGTGTTTGCTTTATAAGGTCCACAGTGTTGTTTTGCTTGGTAATTTATTTCCTTTTTCTTAGAAATTAAGTATATGATGAGTTTCCTTTTGGTGTGAATCCCAGAAGCTCAATAGGAGGACTGGGCCCCAAGCCAGTTTCATAAAATCCATTCTCTCCAGCAGGACACAGAAGGCTTTTTGCTAGACTTGCATTTCACTCTCCAGGACTGTTTTGTTTGCCCTTGTTTCCCTAGGCTCCGGCTCTGCGCCTGACATATAGTGGACCATCCATATGTGTGTTTTAAGTAAATGAATGAATGAGTGAATGAATGAATGGATTCAACCTAATTCCAGGACTAGGAAGAATAGAGAAAAAACTCAAGGCGCAGCTCTACTTGAGCCATTCCAGAAAGAAATGCCTTTCTTCTAGTCTAGAAGCTTTTCAGAAATCCTGCTGTTCCTCTGTCCTGACTCTTGCATCTCATGACTAGGAGGTGACTACGGCTATCAAGCAGTTCTCCTAGAATCCCCCCGACAGCATTGCTGGGCACTCTCATGTACTGAGAGCATAGGGGAATCTAGGAGCAACTCTATGTGACCCCTCACCAAGTTCTCAGGGGCTTATCATAAAATGAACTATAGCATCTAAGGGGACATTGGGAAGAACAGATTTGGGGCTGGGCTGGGCTGGGCTTGGGGTGGAGTGGAGAGAACACTGTCCGTCCTTCCCAGCTCACCTCCCCTAATCTCCCAGCCTGCATCCCAAACATTATCTCTTAATTAGACCCCAATTTGTGCTCTTACCCCATTGTTTGTTCACAAGGTGTGACATTTCCTTTGCAAATGATTGTAACCTCTCTCAGGGTGACCACCTTGATTTACCCCTTGCCTGCAGTCATTCCTGTCCCTTGTTCATACCCTGCACTCTCAGGAAAATCTAGCCACAAAGTTAGAGCTCCCCATCATTGAAGGAAGCCCAGAAGTGAAGGGAGATGTCCAAGTTCACAACATGAGAAGGTACCTGGCCAGATTTCAAAGCCAGGACCCACATGGCAGAAGCCAGCAGCCTTATTAAGAAATAACTACATGTGGTGACTTAGTATAGAAAAGTCTCCTCCAGAAACTTCTCGAGACAGACATCGGTCCCCCAGAACAGAACCCCTGGACTCTTGACCTTATGTGACCTTGAGTCAGGGTGTGGGGTAGATAATTCAGACGAGGGACTGGAGTTTCTGAAGAGCTTACCTGGGAGCCTCAAGGCCAGGACTGAGACCCCCTGTCATCCAGGCCCCTGCCGTCCAAGCCCCTCTCCTCTGACCCAGGGCTGGTTCCAAAGAGCAACTCTCCTTCCTGTCCTCTAACAAGAAGGCACGAAGCTTCTTGGAGAGGAAATGGCAGGAGAAGCAGGGGAAGGTGATAGCATAGGGCTATCTGGGAGAACCAGAGACTCACAGAGTGCTAGATGCAAGGGGAGTCCCAGAGACCCCCAACTCACTGGCTCTTCTCTTGGGACAGAGACAGAAAGAGACACCCAAGAGCCTGGCAGGAACACTACCGGGACCAGAAGGCCCAGCTCTCCTGAATCTGGGCCACAGTTCTTTTCCAGCACCTGAACCGGCCTGAAGTTCCAGGAAACATGGCCAATCCGTCAGCTGCCTGCCATGGCCTCCAGCCTGCAGCCGGGACAGGAAAAGCGCAGACGAATCCACTGGACCTGGTTCCCCCGGTTTCTATGCTCCTGGGGCTGTGTGGTCCTCAGCAAGGCCACACCAACCAACACACAAGGACAGGTGGTCAGAGGGAGCCTAAGGACAACCTTGTAAAAGAAGACTCCATAGTGCCTCCAGCCTGTTTGGGGCACTTCTGAAGAAAACAAAATGCAACTGTAAACCAGTCCTAAAATCCAGATGGAAGAGGGCTACTTTCAGTGCAGGGTGGAGGATGACCCGAGACCACATGCCCAGGAGGTCAGCTCACCTCTCTGTGAGACAGGATCACTAAGGGTCCTTGAGGGAACCACAAAATGAGGCACTCTGTGGTAACCTGAGAGTGCGTGCTCCATGTCCTTGGAGGTTTTACTCTGATGCTTTGTTAGAATACACGAAACACATTTGGGGTAACTCTTGAGGATTTTTTGGTCCAAGCAAACTTCTGGTTGGGAAGGAAGCACATGGGTAGGAGATAGGGAGAAAAGATCCCAGAAGACCTTTTGTCTTTAGGAAAGAGGTTCCAGAGAGCAAAGCCCAGGCCAGAGGGCCTCTGAGAGGTGAGTCAGGTCACACTCTCACGGTGGCCCCAGCTGTTTCGTGTGAACGTCTCAATTCCGCTCAGAAAGTCCAAGGAAACCCAAGACAAAGAGGCAAGTTCCCTGTCCTCAAGGAGCTTGCAGCCAGGCTGGAGAGACACGGCCAGCTCCCAATGGCTATGAGAGTCTTCCACCTGCCCATATGCCCCCCACTCTGGGCTATGGCTTGACCACCTGCTCTCCCCCACTTCCCATCCCCTGCACCCACGATAGGGCTGCACTCAGAGCACGTATCGACCAGCACAGGGGTGGGGGTGGGGGTGTGCCAGGGTGAGTCGGGGGCCCAGAGAAGGCAGGGTGAGTCCTGAGGTGCGTCAAGCTGAGAAGCAGGGACAGGTTCCATGTCGGGGCTGCCATAGCTCCAGTGCAAGCCGGGCTTTGCAAACCGCGGCAGCTCCGACTGGAGGAGGATGAGTGAAGAGCGCTCAGCTTCACAGCCAGATTCAAAACCTCAAGAAGGAGGGAATTTCTCGGCTGACAGCACTGCAAAGCCAAGTTTATTCAGACCCCTCTGACTTAGATTCCTGTTCCTTGGCTCAGCTCATATTTATTGAGCATTTACTGTGTGCCAGGGCCGGACTGGGCCCTGGGGATCCAGCAGGGAAGGAATCAGACAAAGCCCGTGCCCTCGTGAGCTTGCATGCTGGCGGCAGCTGAGGGGCCAGCCTGGGGCCCGCTCCACACGAGAGTCCTGGGGTCTGGCTGGCTCCTTGCCACCACCTCCGAGGCTCTGCCTCCACCTGTGCCAGATGGAGGGCTGAGCGAAGAACCCTCTAAGAGCCTTTCCACTCAAGGACGCCGCGCTTTGGTGGTTTAAAGGAAAGGGCCAGAGGGGGGACTGCCGGGAAGAAAACCTGGTCACGCACTTAGAACACCCCTACTTAAAACACCCCTGACCTTGGGACAGTGAGCAAGCTCCCCCTTGTCTTTTCACCAAAGCGAGTTCCCAGAGCTCTGCTGGCCAAAGCCGAGTTACCCTGAGTCTGTAAGTCACAGCTCCGAGGCTTTCACGGGTTCAAGAGGGAGGTATGGCTGTGCCCCTGTTGGCTTGGGGGCTTCTGTGGCACTCTTCAGAGTTTTCAAGATGAGGACGTGAGTCACCAGGAGGACAGCCGGGATGGAACTGTGGGCGTGGCTAATGAGGGAGCCAAAGTCCTGGGGCTGGTGGGACCTCTCCGCACAATGCATCCCCACCCTCCCCCCACCCTCCACCCCTGCTGACGCACTCCTCTAAGGCCAGCATCTTGTGAAAAGTCTGTTATTCCTTTTAGGAGCCGCCTGAGGGACTCTCCCAGCTGGATCTAAGACAGCAAGCCCAAATTTCAGGACTCTGGGGTAGAAACCAACTTTCTCAAAAAACCTTGAAGGGAATCATGGCATCTTCAAGAATCCATCCCGTGGGCCTCCAGGGGCCACTTCGTGGCCTGGCGAGAAAAGATTGGCCTCAGAGGGAAGTCACTGCCTCCAGCCTCTTGTCACCTTGGACCTGTTCCCAAGCCCGGGGCCTGGGGCCTCCCCCCTCCCCGTTTTTGCATAGGGATGGGGCGGGAGGGGATGCCTTTGGCAGGCCAACCACGGCTGAATCTGAGTTCCATTTTGCTTGTGCTCTGTAAATGCTCCGAAATCCTTCTGGGACATAAGTGAGCTATTATCTTCAATGCTGCCCTATTTCTTAATGTCTTTAAGTGGGGAAATGGGGCATGAAGCAGGTAAGAGACTCAGGGAAATTTGAGCTGAAAAGCATCTTAGAGATCCACGCCCCCCTCCGCCGCAAGTCCAGTAGACTAAGGTCCAAGGATGGTCAGGGGTCATTCTCCCAGGAGCCCACAGAGGTGGGGCTGGAGGTCACCAGGGTCTGCTAGCTCATGTGTGGGTAGGGGACAGGCCTTTCCACCAAGACCACCACCCCGTGCAGAGTGAGGCAGGCCCTTCCCTGGACAGTCAGCCCACTGCCCCTCTCCTTCCATAATCATGTACACTTACTCACCACACTGAGCATACCATCAACAGGGATCAACTGGGCCGACCAGAACGGGGATGACAGCTCTTGACAGCATTCGGAGGTAACGCCAGAGGGCCACTGGGTAGCTGGATACAGGGGAGGGAGCCCCCCCTTTCACTGTGTCCACCCTCTGCCTTTTGGGTATTATGTCATGTGCCTATGATGCCCCGTCAAATATTAATAAACGGATATGCATCTATGTATAACATATACATACCTACATACATACATATGTATACCTACATAGACATACATAGATCATGATTTCCCTATCATAATGTATAATTACTATTTTTTGTTTTTTAGAAGAGCAGGTTTACAAGGATTGAGGTAAAATTTTGCCTTGGAACTATGGTGTACACCTGAAACATTGTTGTCAATTACACTTCAATGACATAGAGATATATCAAAAAATACAAATAAAATCCCCCCCCCCCGAGCCGGTGGTTAGAGCAGCTAGGGCCCTCAGAAGGTCAAGAAGCTAGCACCTAATCCAACTCGACTGCAGGCAGCGTGGGGCACAGTGGTAAGACTTGACACGGGGCGTCGGGAAAAGATGCTCACACCCCGGCTTTGCCGGCCGGCAGCGTGGGCCTCCGGCAAGTGGCTGTGCCCTGCCCAGCCCATCTCCCATCTCCCGTCAGCTGCTCACTGAAGGGCTGGCCAGAGTCTTCAAGTTTTTCTATTTGCTGAGACCTTCCTTTAAATGCCTGTCCCGTGAATGCCCCCTTTGAAAGCCAGGAGGAAGTCTCCGGCTGGGGTTCTGAGTCCGGCCCCTGGGTTCCTCCCTCCTCCACAGCGCTGCGGTCCCCATGGGTCCCTGAGAGCAACTTGAACACCCCCAGGCTGGACGGCACTCCTCTCCCTCTAAGCGCAGTGTCCTGAGAGCAGCCTGGGCCCTCCTGTGCCTGAACGCTGGCAGCACCCCAGACAGAATTCCTCATCCCAACTCACGGGCCTGTGAAGGGTGGTCCTGGGGGCAGGGAGGGGTCCTCCCGAAGCACCCCACCTCCAGGCCCCCAGGGAAGCACTGATAACTTCCTCAGTTTGGGGTCCTTTGCCTGGTGCTCCCTGGCCCTTCGGCCCCCAGAGAGAGCAGGGCGAGGCTGGAAAGCAGGGATTTGCCATGGAAATGTTTGAGAATGGACACAGGCAAACTGGGCCTCCAGGTTTGGTTGTAAACAAACGTTTACGAAAGGAGGGGAGGATAGCCCCTGAATGGACCACATTGGGGGGACGAGGCAAGCTCTGTTGGGGAGTGAAGTGGAAGCCTCTCAATGAAGCCCATGCATGGACTCATGACACATGTCATCATATTCTGGGTTCACCGTGCCCTCATCAACTGACTATGGTGGAGGCTGTGACTTGTCTCCCAATATCCATCTTTCTCTTTCGACAGTAATAGAACACCCCATTTTCAGCTGGCATGGCTATCTGGAATAAAGACCATTTCCCAACCTCCCTTGAAACTAAATGTAATTCTGCAACTACAAGTGCCCCAATAGGATTTACATGGAAACAGTACATGTAATTTCTAGGAAATGCCTTGATTTGGTAAGGCATCCTCACCTCTTCCTCCTTTGTATTTGCTGGAATGAAAACACAAGGGCTGGAGCTTTAGCAGCCATTTTGGGCCACAAGTGACTTTGGGAATGAAAGTCACAAATGACGGAGCAATTAATAGAAGGAGCCTGATTCTCTGGCAGTTTGAAGCACCACGCCAGCTTTGGATTGCTACCTCTAGACTTTAACACAGGTGAGAGAAATAATCTGGATTTTAAACCAAAGAAACTGACAACTAACACAATGACCTTTCAGGTGGAGTTCATGGGGGCTCTGGCCTCAGTTCTTGCATCCCCTTTGCTCTCTATACTCCAACCATACCAGACTGCTTCTAGGACAGGCCATGAGCTGTAGTCTCCAAGATGCCTTTCCCTTTGCAGAGAACTCTCCTCCCATTCTTTGCCTGACTAACTCCTCCTCATCAGTCCACTCCCCTCCTATGTGCTGCCTCCTGGGGAGGGGTTTACCTGACCCCTGCACCAGCTGAGATCCATCCCAGCAGACCGTCCATAACTCTTGCAGGCAGGGTGCAGCCTGCCTTGCTCATCCCGAACCCCCAGGGCCTGGCACAGGGCTCAGGTTGTCAGACCAAATCAAAGTGCACGATTCTAGCTTCGGGACAGCTGCTCACATTTCCTTCTCATGTAAGTCTTGTGAAGTGAACACTGCTATTTCCACTTTACAGGGAGGACCACTGAGGCCTGGACGGGGGAGGCGCCTCACCCAAGCTTCACCTCCCCTCAGCAGCAGTGGCAGGACGGGAGCCCGGTCCTCCTGACACAGTGGTTGTGAGAAGGGCTGGGGGGAGGGGGGGTCTGTGTCTCTGCAGGGACAAGATCTGAGGATGTCACTGTCAGGAGTCTCTCTTCTCACTGTGGTCTTTTTTTTAAGTCAAAAGAATATTTCTTGAGTGCATCTTCTGAGCGAATCCTTTTCTAGACGCCAGGGAACAAGGTGGGTGTCATCCCACCTGCAGCTTTCTCCCTGAGAGCGTGAAAAGGGAAAAGATGGGAAAAGGAGCTGGTTGTGTGGGAATAAGGCAAGGAAGAGATGGTCCTGGGTGTTTGGAGCCTGTCATCGAGGGCCAGAGGCTCTGAGCTTTGGGGACACATGCTAACTCCTCCCAGAAGCCCAAGGAACACTCATTTCTCCTCTCTCTGCAGCCACCGTATCTGAAGGCCAGAGCCAGCAGTCGGGAAAGGTCACAGAGGACACCCCCAGAACCCCTCACCACCTTCAAGGGAGGAGCAAACCGGTGACCTGTAGGATATGCCGCCGGCATGGTAACTGCCATTTTCCGGGACTCATAGTTCTAGAAGGTGGCTCTGAGGAGGTCCTCTTCCCTGTGTGCTCTGTGCATTCCCACCTCTGGACTGTTTTCACTGGTCCACTTGCTCACGCTCCACCCTCCTGCCCACCTACCTGCAGCCCCCCCAAGCCATCCAGCCCTTCCCCTTCCTGAGGCCTGCCCTGCTCTGTCCACCCCAGCCTGCAGGGACCCAGGCCCCTTCTCTGGAATCGTCACCGCCCTCCCAGGATTCATCGCTCCGGGGCCCGCAACTTTTATCCTTGTTGTGGGTTGAGTTGTGTCGTGCCAAAAAGACATGTTGAAGTTGAAACCCCCTGTGCCTATCTGAGTGACCTTAAGTGAACTTATCTGGAAATAGGGTCTTCGCTGATGTGACCAAGTTCAGATGAGGTCACGCTGATAGAGAGCGGGCCCTCATCCAGAGACTAGTGTGCTTATAAGAAGGCCACGCGTAGACATAGAGACACACAGGGAGAAGGCCACGTGATGACAGAGGCAGAGATCAGAGGGATGCATCTACAAGCCAAGGACAGCCGGCCACTGGCAGAAGAGAGAAGAAGCACAGAAGGATCCTTCTCAGAGCCCTCAGAGGGAGCACAGCCCTGTCAGCGTCTTCATTCCAGACTCCTGGCTTCCAGAACTGTGACAAAATAGATCTCTACGGTTTTAAGCCACTCATTTAGCCTTGGGACAATCCTAAGGCAGCCGGTACAATCCTTATCAAGACTGACACCCAGTGTCCCTAAAAGGAAGGTAATTCTGAAACATTGGAAGGAGTCCTGCTCCCCTCTGTACCCCAGACATAGAGAAAGAAGGGAGTGGAGCCCGAGAGTTGCAGGAGAGCCCCCTGGCATCCTGGACAGGACACCAGGAAATCCTCACCCATCGGCCACCACCTCTTCCAGCACAGCCCAGCCAAATGAGGTCACCCCTGCCGTGTTCCCTCCTGAAACCCCATTCCAATCATCCTGACCCTTGTCCCCTCTCACGAGGACGTGCCTATTTGGGGGTCATCTGTTTCTCCCTGTCACTCAACTAGTCTCTGTGCTCCCAGAAGGCGTGACAGAGGGTTCTGTCCAACACAGCGCATGCCCCGTTGAGGGCCACCCTTGCTGCCTAATCCAGAAGGAGAATTAACAACCGTCACCCATGGGGCCAGGGCCACGGGGCAGGAAAGAAGCCTGCTCTCAGCAATGAATCTTTCTACCGCTGACATTTTCCCAGGTGCACGTGTGCGTGTCTCTTCTTTAATGACAAAACAACTCATTTGCTTTTAAAAGTCACAGATCCGTAAAAATATAGATTCCTACCTCAGAAAGGTATCTGGGCGGTGGGGCCTGGGAATATGGATTTGGGCCAGCCCCCCCAGGTAACCCTAATGACAGAGCCCGTTGTCCCTACCTGAGGCCACCAGTGCAGCTCAAAGGCACTGAATGTTGCCCCCCCCCCAACCAGGGCTCCAGCTGGCTCTGGGGGAAGCCTTCCCCATCTTCAGGGTCTCAGTTTCCCCTGAGTGTAAAGCCTAGGTCACCACACTACAGGATTTGACCGAGATCTTGAATGGAGGCCGTGAGTTATGGGGACAGGAGGTGGGTCCATGAAGGGGGCAGAGGGTAGTGCCACGGAGAGCGGCCTGGGGAGGCGGGGTCCGGGAAGGGGCACCAGGGGTCCGGGTTCCCACTCTACTCTCGACCGCCTCTGTCTTGGGCTTAATTCATGGGCATCCTTGGTGGCATGTGCGCCCTCCCTCACGTGCACACACGTGTATAAGCTCACACCTGCCACCTGCCGTGTCCTCGGAGATGGTCCTGAGCAGATGGACGGACCCACAGCGCTCCCACCTCCTGCCAGCCTCCCCCTCCCGCAGCCCTGCCACCAGCCCTGAAGCTCCTGGGCAAAAAAAAAAAAAAANAAAAAAAAAAAAAAAAAAACAGACAGAAGGAAGAGGAGGAGGGAGAGGAGACTCCTGGAACCTGTTTGGTCGTTAATTAGTATGTGGCTCTGAGCAAGTCAGTTTGCCTCTCTGGGCCTCAGTTTCCTCACATCTAGAAGGGGACAGTGAGCCCAGCACTGAGAAAGATCCTGAGTGCTGTGCTGGGTGCTACCCCAACCAGTCAGCACCCCTGCCCTGAGGGGCGAGGGCGGGAGAGGCAGCTGTGTGGCTGCAGGGCTCGAGAACCCCCTGGACCAGGGACGTGACCGAGACATAGAGGGGCAGCAGAGCAGAGAGGTGACAACCCACACTCTGGGGTCCCCTTCCTGCATCTGAGTCTGGCTCAGCCTCTACAAGCTGTGTGGGCTTTGGCAACCTCTCTGTGCCTTGGCTTCCCCTTTTGTAAACCAGGGATAATGACGGAATCTACCGCCCAGGGATGGTAGGAGGGCGGAGTGAGGCTGTGCTCAGTGCCCGGTAAGGGGACCCTCCAGCCCATCCAGGATGCAGGAAGCAGCCAGACTCAGCTGTGCTCACAAGGGAGGCAAGATTCAGTCTGACAGCCTCTGGGGCCCTCTCTCCCTGCCCTCCATGCAGGGCTCGGTAGCATCGCACTGACCACAGAGCTTTTCCTCAGTGTAGATGTAAAGTAAGCACCCTGGCCTCTCCTGGCACCCTCCCCTAGCATCACTGCCCCCCCTCCGTGCCCTGAGCTATCCGGCCACCTAGCCTGTGTCACCTTCGCACACTGTTGACCTGCTTACTGATTTGCCATCTGCCAGCCCCCGCTAGAGCGTCACCTCGGTAAAGTCGGGTGGAGGTTTCTGGCTCAGGGCTGCAACCTCGGTGCCTAGAACACACCTGGGCTGGGGTCAGTCGCTCAGTGGACATGTGGGAATGAGTGAATGAATGAATGATAGGAAGGGAGATAAGGCCATCTCTTTGGCCTTTGATAGGCCAAACTCTACAAGTTTCTGGCACAGAGTAGGGGCTTAATAAATATTTCAGTAATAAATCAGGGAGCAATGAGGGTGAAATGGCTGCAGCTTGGACCTGCCCTGAGCCAACCTCATCCTGACCTAGGGCCAAGCACCAGGGGAACCCTGCCAAGGAATTGCCCATGGCCTTGGTCTCACAGCCCCATTTCATGGCCATGCCTCCTCCCACCATGGAGACCTTTCGTCATCATCTTTATCATCATCATCCTCACCACCATCATCCTCACCATCATCAACACCCAGTAAGATCCCCCACATGGTGGGGCCATCCCAGGTACTTTGGTGCTGGGGTCCCACAAGCATCATGGGGCCATGCAAGGCTTTGGCTCACATGTGCACAGCTGGGTTTAGGGAAAGTCCTGAGGGGGCAGCTGAGTTCACAAGGGGTGGAGACAAGGAGGGGGGTAGAGACAAGGAGGGGAGCTGCCAAGAGCTCAGGCAGACACTGAATTCAGGGATGGCAGAGACCAGGCAAGGGACCTCCCAGGGCACTGGGAATGGGAGAAGGAAGCATCGGGATCCTTGAAGGGTCATCTGACTATCTAGAAGATTGGCAGTCCTCTGATAGACACAGGAAGGGGGCTTGGACAGTTGGTTTGGGAAGAGAGGAAGTTCACATTTTTCCTAGAATATTAACTCTGGGGCAGGTCTGTCCTTTCCAAAGCCCCTGAAGAGTAAGGCAGAAGTGAATGCTCCTCCCATCAGACCAGCAAAGAACCCAAGGCCCCCAGAATTGTTAACAAGGCTGGTCCTTATCCAAGGGTGCCCAGGAATTTTGTCTCCCAATTTGATGACCTCCAGCCCTCCCTGATGTCCTCATCCCGTTCATTCCTGGGGTGAGAGGGGTCGTGAAATGTTAAAAACAAGATGAAGTGGGATGCCTATGTTGAGAAAGGAACCTAGATGTTATGAATCACAAACTGGACACTGACATTTGCCCCTGAGGGTCCTACAGACACATTTGTGATCCCCAAAGCTTTGGGAATGGGGAGCAGAAAAAAGCTGCCAAATTTCATCAGTTCTAGGAAGCCATTAATTGCAAGGTGAACCATCCCTTTATCAACTATGAAAAGATTTTTTAAAGGCAAGTAAGGGGTGCCTGGGTGGCTCAGTGGGTTAAGCCTCTGCCTTCGGCTCAGGTCATAAGCTCAGGGTCCTGGGATCGAGTCCCGCATCGGGCTCTCTGCTCAGCAGGGAGCCTGCTTCTCCCTACTCTCTCTGCCTACCTCTCTGCCTACTTGTGATCTCTCTCTCTCTCTCTCTCTCTTTGTCAAATAAATAAATAAAATCTTTAAAAATAAATAAATTAATAAAAATAATAAAAAGGCAATTAAACTAGAACACACGGGCATTGATCAGGTGCACTCCAGTGTCAGAGATGTGAAATGCACAAGCATGCATACAGTTCAGAAGCCTACTGATGGCTGACAACAGCCGTATGTTGTGTGCACAGCCTAAAGCGTGGGGCAGAGACCCTGGAATGATTCTAACCAACGATGGAGACTCTTGTCAAGGTTTCTCCCGTTTGCCAATAACACTGTTAGATCTCGGAGCCAAAGCATCCTGACCACGCTGCTGCTTCTTCTTCCCATCCTGTGCCTTGTGCCCAAGAAACCTCATCTTTACAGTCTCGATGGACAGAAGCCCTTGAACCTGAATGGCCCCTCACGGGTCACAAACTTGTGTTGGGACCCTGGGAGGCGGGTCCCATGGTGCCCACTCTCGGCCTTTGGCGCACACCCGTGAGCCTTGGGGCTGGTAGCCGAGCCCAGGCCCCCAATCCCTGACCCTGCGATGCCCCTCTCCACCGTAGCTGCTCCCCCAAGAGAGTGTCCCCCAAACCCTGCTCTGCCGGGGCCTCTGCTGATGGGCTTGCCCCTCCCTGGACTGTCCCCAGACGGGTGACTGCAGCGTGGGAAGAGACAGACTACATCATCACTGGGGGCAGACGGCAGAGGAGAGGAAAGAGAAGTGGGGAACCCAGAGGCTTGTAGCTCCTGCCCTCCTGATTCAGGAGCAAGAGCAGAGACCAAGAGGAGGGTCTGGGTCTTCACCCTGGCTGAGGGCTCTTGGCCAAGCCCTTGCCTCTCCCAGGCTCTCTTCCTGTAAAATGAGGGGCAGTGTGATGAACCATGTATCTCTGGGTCCCTTCCGGCCCCGCCACTCCAGGCTTCCAGTGAAAACCAGGAAAGCTGAGTCTTGGCGGACAGGAAGGCAGAATCACCTGGGGTGCAGCCAGGCCACCCACCAGGAGGGCCCAGGAACCGTGTTCCCAGCCCTCGACGTGGGAAGTCTGTGTCTAGTTCCACCCCACCTCCCCCCGCAGAGAGTCCGAGGCAGGAAGGCAGGCCTGTCCTCTACCCCCAGCAGCTCCTTGGCCCCATCACCTCCACTCTGATTCCCAGAGTCCTTCCCCATGTCTCCTCCTACCACCTGCTGAGGGAGAGGAGGGATTCAGGGATTGGTAGGTGATACCCCTTACCAGGGGCGGTGGGCTGGGGCACAAGGAGCAAGCTGGCATTCACCGAGTGCCCACTACTTCCCAGGCACCCGTGCAGAAAGCTCTAGGGATCCCATGTCGCTCATGAAACTTCTCTGGAGGTTAGAGCCTCCCTCTCTCCCAGCAGCCCGACCCGGAGCCTGTGCTCTTGACCCCCAGGCCCTCCTGCCTCTCTGGCAGCCACCATGCCCCGCCCCAGCCATGGCTGGCGGTGGGCTCTCACCGAATCTCCCAACAACTCCAGGGGCCGGCCGTAACGACATCGCCATTTCTCAGATGAGAAAACTGAAGCACCGAGAGGTTAAGGACCTTGCCCAAGGATGCACAGTGCTTGCTGAGGTCTACTGTACACAACCCCTGGGCTGTGATGACTTCCAGTCATCATCTCAGCCTCTGCTCTAACACCTCACTACATTCTTGTGGACAAGACGCAAAATGAGTTAGTCACCAGGACCACAAGAGTCCCGTAACTAAATGAGTAAGTACATCCCATCAATATGCCGCAGGGGCTTGATGTCGGCGTGGAAGGTGGCTTCTCCCTTCCCACCTCGGGGGTTTGTGAAGCCATGGGGGGCCTGCTAGCCCACCCATCACAACAGTAAATGGAAAAGTGCATGCACAGGACAGTCTTTAACTAGGATCATGGCAAGTGTACGGCAACTTGTCTTCCAATACCTATCTTCTCCTTCTATGGTAACAGAAGCCCCAAATTTGCTGGCATATGGCCTTCCAGAATGAAGACTACATTTCCCAGCCTCCTTTGCAGCCACACATGGTCAAGTGGGCCCATTCTGACCAATGGGATGTGAGTGGGAGCCAGGCAGCATCCTGTCTGTGCCTCCTGCCCTCTCCTTTCTTCCTCCATCCCACTGCTTGGAAAGTGGACGTATGGTGAACCATCCTGGACCATGAAGAAAAGGGCCACACCCTAGGGAGGGTGGAGCAAGAGAGAGGAGGTAACTGATGTTGACATTGAGTACCCATGGACCATGCCTGCCAGAGACCACTAACTCCAGGCTGTTCTAGAGACTTGCTACCTCCTTTAAGCCACCTTTGTTTTGCATCGCTGTCTCCAGAGCCAAGCTTACACCCTACCCAATAAACCCGCTCCACTCGGCTAAGACAGAAGCGTCTCCATAGCAGGTGTTGGCAGATTTGAGAGTTCTGGTCCACCTGAACTAAGCTCAGTAAAAGGGTGCTGTGTGCTCAGAACTGCTAATACGAACTTAGACTACATTATCACAAGTGTGGATTCTCAACTGGGGAGGGCTTCTGATGGAGTCTATACTGGCTTTCTTCCAATTTTATGAGCTTTTATGAGTTCATCAAAGCAAGTGTCCTGGATAGGGCCACAGCCCCCGAGGAGAAGGAAATGAGGGTGTTTGGCTTGAAGAAGTCTCAGAAGTCCACCCAGCAGAGCCCTGCAAAAGCTGCCAAGAGCCGACAGTGGGGAAGGGAAGGCCCAGGCCTGGAAGGCAGAGGACATAAAGCAGCCATGGCGGGGACAGGCTCCGGAAAGGCAAGGGGCAAGGTCACTGCCCATGGGCCACTGCCACCCATCAGAGCAAGATGAGGGTTCCTTGTGTGAGTCAGATAGGCCCTTGTCCGCCACAACCCATCTCCCCGACTGACGGGCAGGGACAGGGTCTGCCAGGCTGCCAGAAAAATCCATTGCATTCTGTTCCAGAGACCCTTCCAGGAAAATAGAGCCAGCCCTTGGAGGAAGGCCGCTTACGTCCATGGAGCCTGAGGGCTCCTCGAGCACCTTGCGTCCTTACAGACCCCTACCGCAACACACACGGTCGTCTTACTCTCTGATGAGGGGTGCGGTGTCTGTGTTCAAGGGCCCTGCCTCCTGGTTGGGAATCCTCCCTCAGGTCATAGAATGGACAGCCATGTCCAAGCTGCATTTAAACCCAGGCCTCAGTTTCTAGGCCACGAAATCTAAAACCACTTCTTGCAACACCTCAGTTTTCTTATCATTCAATTGGCTTTAATAAAAGATAACCCACAGATCAACATAAGATGCCTGAGAGGTGGTGCCCACACAGCCCTCCGAGGGACAGCATTCACCAACTAATGCCTCTCTCCTGCTTGGCAAGAGGGTCTCCCAATGCTGGGGGACCCCAGGGGTGTAGGGAGACAGCCTTTGCAAACTTGACCTTTTTGCTCAAGACCCGACCTCATTCTTCGCCGGCCCTTCCCCTGTCCTTTTCTCTTCAGAAATCCAGGGAAGGGAAGACTTTGCCTGGAGCAGGGGGAACCTGGAGGGGGCCACCTTGGCCGATCCACAGACCAAGACTCATCTAGGCAAGAGTATACCAGGCAGGCCTCCTCCAAGAACATTCCAAACTCAGGAACTCCCAAACCCTACCCCTAGGCTGGGGGAATCTGCATTTTTATAAGCTCCCAGATGATTCTTACTTGGCGTAGACTCTTGAGTTTGAAGCTCCTTGGCTGGGTGAACCACCAGCCCCCCTCCCCCGGTGTCTCTATGCACAAGTGGTCGTGTTTCCCCACCTCGCTCCCTGGGCCTGCAGACCTGCCCACCTGCCGGGACATCCCCCTCCCGGAAGTCCCTTGGGAAGCTCCTGGGCCTCCGATCTCAGCGCTGCTGTTGCCTTCCATGATTTATGACTGTGACTCCCACACACACTCCGGAGCAGGAAAACCCAGCGCACTGTTCACAAATTAAATCCAGCCCTCCTCTCCTCCCAGGTAATGGGCCCATCTGATGATAGAAGAGCTTATAAACAGCTATCATCAAATTAATCTCCGTGTCAGAGAAATAATAGCAGTTGTAAATAAGGCTGAGTGTGCCTGGCTTCCCAGCTTGTTAGAACACTTTATAAAACAAGGCAGCAACATTAATACTTCATGGTCTCTAATTCCCCCAACCACGTGGGTGCAGAAACTGAGCACTAAATGAGGTGTCTCCCGGGGCGGCAGGAGGAAACCCCAGCAGAGTAGGGCTACTGGCCACTTCCTGGCCTCACTGCTTCTTCTCCCATCTCTGCTCAAACTGTTCCCATAATCGCCACTGGGGGTCTCTGGGTTGGGGGGATGCCGCCAGCCACGCTCACTCCTCCCCAGGCTCTTCACGTGGCCTCCCCACCTCCCTGTCCTCCCCTCTCTCGCTTCCTGATGACATGGTCCTCAGCCTTCATCCCAGCTTGAGCCCCGTCTCCTCCAGGAAGCCCTCCAGGCCACTCGACATCCAAAAGGGGCTCTCGAGGTTTGCTTTATCCATCACCAGGCGGCTATAGTGGACACCTCTCTACAACTCAGCTGTGACTCCCACATTAGCTCCCACAGACACGGCTCCTCCTGGGCCTCAGCAAGGCCCCTTGGAGAAAGCAGAGCCCCGAGGATAGGGGTCACAGGGCCGAGCTCTGAAGCAGGTCTGGGTCCCTTAAGTGGGCCACACTGACCAGGGCATATGGAGACGCCCAGGCCTAGCAGCTTTATCCTGGCTGAAGGTCTCCATCCCTTTTTGGACTATTAACTGTGCGAACTCAGTGACGGTGGGATGGGGGCTTCATCAGGCACAGGTGGCATGTCAGGGACAAGAAGGAGAAGGAGTTCCCACCTGGAGACATTTAGGTCGCCTTTCGGGAGAGAATGCGAGCAGGTGTCACGGGTGTATGTGTGTGTATGTGGGGGCTCTAGTGGGTATGCATGCATTGATTTGCATCTGTGAGTGGGGGGTGGGGGGGTGCTATACGCTCCGATCCAGCACAGATGTTAGTGAGTATGACAGCGAGTGTGTGCTGTGTCCTAAGCACGTGGGGATGGTGTGTTACACGGGGACCGTGCAGGGCCGAGTGTGTGCTGGGCTTGAGCATCAGGAGGCACTATTATGTGAACAGCAAGTGTGATGCGGATCGTGGATTGTGTGCCAAACGTAGCTGAGGGGCAGGGGGTAAGGGGGCTCCCCGCCGGGCAGGGAGAAAGCCCACCCCGTGGCATCAGGACAAAGTCATAAATACAAAAAGGTAGGAGGGAAGTCTTAAGCAGAGTAGGGCTTTGGTACAAGGCCAGTCCCTCTGCGGCCCGCTCGGCTCCCTGGCCACTGGCAGAGCTCCCCCGGGGCTGGTCAGCAAGGGTGTCGCTGGGAGGGAGTGCTCGGCCCTGACTTCCCGATCCCAGAGATCTCAGAGATCTCAGGAGGAAGCCTTGGGGTTGGGGAAGGACTTTGAGACGGGCAGCCACCGACGGATGGGCCACCTTCCACGGCCTTTCTTAGCCGCCACTTCCCTTCAGTGTAAGGAGTTGCTTGGGGCCAGCCTTGAACTTGATGATCCAGTTCCCAGCCAGCATCTCCCGAACAGTCTCCATGCACCAAGTTCAAGGGCCATTTTAGGACTCGCAAGTGTGCACACACAGAGGTCCGTGGTCGGGTAGCGTGGGGACAGGCTCCCGAGGCAGAACCAAAGGGCTCGCTGTACCATGGGAGGCGGCAGGGCCCTCAGTGCGTTCACACGCACAGGCCTCCCCACCGCAGGGGTGACGCGCCGAGCAGCTTGCTCATTGGTGGAACATGTAACTCTTCTGAACAGCTCAGGGGCCCCAGAGTCTGGTTGGACAGTGTGGCAAACGCTGGCCCCGGGGCCCTACTAGAGGGTCGGCTCCACCCCCGTGTCCTCCAGGCCCCCCCACACACACACACCACATCCCCTCACCTTGCCCTCCTCCGGACCCCTGCGCACCCTCCCAGCAGGAGGCCATGAAAACCCCTGGAAGGTGGGAGAGGCTATTCTGCCCCCTCCTGGCTCCCGGGGAGGCGGCTGTCCAGATGTCAACCTTGTTTCCTAGCCCTCCAAGGGCAGGGCCCTGGGCTCGCCCTCAGGCCCGAGCTCAGGACATACACCTCTGGGGAGAGCGGGTGCCCTTCCTTCCTGACGAAATCCAGCCAGCCAGCCGCCCTGCTGATCCGCGGACAACACTGCTAGGCTGACACCCCGGAGTGACCAAAGCCCAGCTCGCCCCGCAGGACATCAGCCCTGCAGGACATCAGTCCCATCCCCAGACCTCGCGGGCGGCTCTCTGCTCCTCAGCCCACCCTGTGCCCCCGCGGCCCCTCTGCCTGCAACACGCTGCCCCCACCCCTTCTCCTGGGCGAGTCCAGCTCGGGGGCGGCTCCTCCAGGCTGAGAGAGCGCCCAGTACCCACCTGGAACCTTCCTGCCTGCCTGCCTGGCTGGGCATCTGCTTCCCCTCCCACTGGGTCGGTTTAGGGAGGGAAGGAGCTTAGGAAAGTGGCTGGCACAGACAAGTGCGGCGGGAGAATTTGCTGGTGCTTTTGTTGTTGCTGTTCTTCTCGTGACTCAGTGCCGGGCACGTCACCTGGCCCAGGGCACATGGTCCATGCACAGCTGTCCGACGAGCTGAACAAACCCACCGTTGGATCTCAGCCGCATTATAACCCTGTTGGGGGCCAGGGCGGGGGTGGGGGGGGCTGATCAGGATTGTTCCCATTTTACAGATGAGAACACTCTGGCTCAAAGAAGGTTTTCCTCCTCCCCTTTGTTCCCCTTACCAAATTCAAAATGCCTTCCGGAAGCAGGCGGAGGGTTTTGTACACGGCAACTCCCTAGTAGACAGCCACACATGACAAGAATAGCCTCACAGTCCGTGCCAGGCATCCGGGTGGGCATCGTCCATCCCCCACCTCGTTTCATTCTCATTCAGCCCAGCAGGTCGGGAAGAGCACCCCATTCTGCAGAGAATGGAACCAGTGGCCCCACAGGGTTGCCCACTTCACAGGGTGGCCACAAAGCCCCCAGCTCCCCTCGGGCAGCCTCACCCTCTGCAGGCACACCTGAGAGATGGCCTGTGGGCCCACCGGGGCCCTCGGGCAGCCTGGCCGGACAGGGGTGGGAGAGGGGGCAGAGAATTGCCGGGCAAAGGGCCAGGGCCAGGGGAGATAGCAGGGAGGAAGGAGTTGGAATGGGTGGCATGACAGTGAAATGAGAGGACCCAAAGCTCCAGAAAAGAAAAAAAATCAGACGAGGATGACAGCCACAGGACTCTGAACATTCACCTCTTGGATCAGATCAGGGTCTATGTCGGGGGGCATGTGGGGGAGGGAAGGCAGGCCGACCTGATAGCTCCCCCAGGCTGCAGAGGCCAGATCTCCCTCCTGGGGATCAGCTCTGGGTCTACCTCCTCTGGGAGACCCTCCTGGCTTTTCCAGGCCTCAGTGACCTCTCCCCACCCCATGTGCCAGCCCTGACCAGGGGTCTCCAGGCTGGACCATGCTTTCTAGCCAGCATGACCATCAGCTTGGCCCTCTGTGGAGCCCAGTCTGCATTCTCTGCCCACTTCACGTGTGCTCGGGGGTCTCCCCAGAGAGGCTAGGAGCCGGAAGCTGTCTGCCTTGGCTCCCCACAGCCCATCCTCGGTTCACATTTACTGCTTCTGTAGTGATGCTGAAACATGGCCGGCCCTCTCTTGTCTGCCCCTTTTCACTCCCTTAGGACCCTCTAGACTGTTCCAGGGTTCCAGGCTCAAACAAACAGGATGTGTGTTCAGAGGGGACAGCAGGAGCTGGGAACGACCACCACTGGCAAAGTACCGCCCAGGATTCAGTGTGCCTTGTACTCCATCCATACCTCCGTCCTCACCTCCCCCAGCCGCTAGCACCCCCAACAATCATCTCCAGTTTTTCTGATGAAGAGATGAGGCTCGGGGAGGCCCAGAGTCCCCTGGCTAAGCCAGAACTGAACCAGGATTCCTGGATGTTAAGATCTGTGCACTTCTTGCTACCACTTAGCGTCCCCAGTTGCCCTCAAGGGCCGGCCAGCAGAGCCTTGTCCTGCCCAGGAGCAGGCCTCAAAGTCAAGGCAGACCTCTGTTTGGAGCGATGAAAAGGTTTTCAAAGGAAAAAGTGGCGAAAGCGGCACAACGTTGTGAATATACTCAACGCCCGTGAATTGTACGATTTACAATGGTTCAAACAGCAAATTTCATGCTCTACCCTAGTTTCCCCTTTTCTGCAGGAAATAAGTTCCAAGACCCCCAGTCAATGTGTGAAACCACAGATAGCACCAAACCCTATATAGACTATGTTTTTTTCCTACACACACATACCTGGAATAAGTTTAATTTATAAATAAAGCACAGTAAGAGATTAACAATAATAATAAATTACAACAATGGCACTAATACGCTCTAATAAAAGTTATACGAATGTGGTCTGTCTCAAAATATCTCGCTGTACTGTACTCACCCTTCTTCCTGTGATGACGTGAGGAGATAACAGGCCTGCGTGAGGACAGGAAGTGAAGGACACAGGGCCCGAAGACGTAGGGTTAGGCTGTCACTGACCTTCTGACCATATGCCAGAGGGAGGATCATCTGTTTCTGGACTACAGCTGACAGTGGGTAACTGAAACCATGAACTCAAAACCACAAAGAAGAGGGAGCCACTGTGTATAATTTACTACAGTAACAATGAGAGTCCTTAGAATCCTGGGGGGAGCCCTGCTGGGCATCCCCCACAGGAAAGCCTCCCTCACATGCTTCCTTATGGGATTCATGTCCACCTCCCTACTCAGACCCTTGCTCCCAGTCCTGGCCCTGGCTCTCCAGACTAGGGAAACAATATGGCAGATCGGCTGCCATATTGAAATACCATGCTTTTCTCTACCCAGTCAAACCCCACACGGTCTTCAGGCTCACCCAGTCGTGCCTCTGACAAAGCATCATTCGACTACCCCTGTTGGAGCTGCTAGAGCTCAGGCTGCTGCCAACTCGCCTTGACTCAAGAAGAGCACTGGCCCCTCAGAGTCAAGAGACCCATGTCCCAATCCTGACTGGGGCGCTTGGGAGCTGGTTTTGCAACTCCAGCCACTGGACTGGCTTGGGTTTCCAGTTCTGTGCAGAAGAGACCTTGCCTCACCTGGCACTCTTCATACTCTTCCCCAGGAGCTCCTGAATGTCGGAGGGGTGTGAAACAACCAGCCCCCAGCCACAGGGGTGCAGTCTGGCCTACCCACCTGATATACATCATCAGAGTCCTACATTTTCACTCCAAAGTTCAGGTCATGTTTGCAAGTGGTAACTTAAGAGTTCCTTATCGAGTCTAATATAAAACCCCTTTTCCCCCCAGATTTAGCTGTAAAACTGGAAACCATGTTATGTTTATGCTGGGGCAAGGCAAGGCCCTTTTTTGTCTGGAGTCAAGGGTTCTGCCCTGTATTGTGCACCCCTCCCAGCTCCCCTCTGGTCTGGATGCTCCCAGAGAGCAGGCCAGCACCACCCGGCCATGGTGAGCCCAAGCAAGGACTCTGCAGGTACCAACACAGACCTCGTGTGTACTCATGAGATGATGAGCAGTGGGGACAGTGACCACAGGGCATGTCTCTAACTTCTCCCACCTTCTCATCCTCCGTACTCCTTTCCTCCACCTGTCTGCTGGGGGGAGCTTGGACGGGTCAAGGACCCTTCAGGATGCGGTGGAGACAGAATGGGAAAAAGTGCTCCCCAGGTTCGTGTCTGGGCTCCTCACCCACCTTCTCCATCACACTCCCAGCTCACCTGCCCAGGGGAGGGCTGGCTGGCTGTTTTTCCCTTCACCACCTGTGACCTCTCTTCCCCTCACCCCTCCCGTAAGCCCACTCCTCCTGGCAGGGGGAAGGCTGGGCTCCTCAGGCTCTGGCAGGGCCCAAGCTCCCTCCCGCAGCCTCTTACTGCCCTTCCCCTCTTGGCCCGGCTCCAGCCCTGCCTCCCGGGCCGGGGCAGCCTCGGCATCTTTCCCCTCAGCCAAAGCAAGTCCAGCAGGTGCTGCCTCCCAGGCCCTGCTTCCCTCCAGAGCCGGGGACCGAGCTCCACCTTTAGGCCTGACTTCCACCTATGCCCTGAGAGACATGGGTCCGCCAGAGCGGAGGCCAGGGCCACAGCCCATCTAACCTGGGGTTCAGGAGGAGTTCTGGTGAGCTCTCACTAAATCGAGGCCGAGGCTCTGTCGGGCTGCCTCTTCGGTCTCCCTCAGCACCAAGCAGGACACACAGGCTGCTGAGCCAAGAGTGACTGGCCGTATGGGGAGCCTTGAAGAAAGGTCTGTGGACCCCGGTGTCCTCCCTGTCATGCCTCACCTTCCCCAGAGTCAGATTTCTCAGCTCTGCCTGGCGGGGCCCTTTCCTGGCCAGTCCCTTCCAGCTCCACCTCCAGGGATACCCTGGTGGCCGAGGGCCCCACGGGGAGGATCATCCTTTGGGTTAAGAAAGCTTCCTGGTATCTCCAGCCCTGGGGGGGCAGGGGGGACATTAATCCATTACCACCCACAGAGTGCGGGAGCAGGAGCAATTGCTCTAGGAGAGGGGGTGGCCCTGCGCGCTGGGGAGGGGAGGCATGGAGGCCCGGGCTGCGGGGGGAGCAGAGCCCCAGGGAAGCTGGCTGTGGGGGGAAGGGGACACTCGAGAGCGCCTCCCTCCCTTTCCCTCCCACTCGCAGCCCCAGACTGGGAGCAGCAGCTGTTGCAAAGCTTCCTGCCCTTCCTTGAGACAGGTGTTGGCCGAATTCTCACTTCCTCCCAGCCTCGGAGAGCTCCTCCACCCCCTCCCCACGTGGCAGGCTGGTGCTGAGTCAGCAGCTGCCGCTTCCTCTCCTAGCTGCACCCCGCTACCTGGGGGAGTGGCTGAGCCCTGATGGGACAGGCCACCGGGTGGGGGGCTTCCCTGAGCGCTAGCCCCCCTGCCCCAGGGGGAGGTTCCAGGGAAAGGATGCAGTAGGGAACAAGGGGAACTTTCCGCAGGGGCAGCAGAGTGGGAAGCCTCCTGAGCAGGCGCCCCCTGAGCTCAGGCCCAGGGGCCGGGCTCTCTGCCCTCCCACAGCACCACCGGCTGCCTGGAGGAGGTGGTGTAGCTACCGGGCACTAAAGAGTGCATGGCTGCTGCCCCTGTGGAAAGTCAAAGAGGTGATGAAAGGTGTGTCTCATCTTGGGGAAACCGCACTGTTTTCAAGCAGGAAGGGGCCAGGAGGCTATTAGCTGCCTTGGCTGATAGCAAGTGAGTGCACTGTCGGCGGCCAGGCCACAGGTCACCAGGGCGGGACAGGACTGGGAGCCCCAGCTGTACCCACTGCATCCACCCCACCACAGGGCCTTTCTGAGAGAGGCCACTCATTATTGCTACTTTTGCCTTGGGTTGGCTTCTCGCTTTGTTTCCTAGCCATCACTTCATGGGACAAGTCCTGTAAGACAGACACCATGGGTCTGTCCTCCCCATTTGACCGGAGGGCCAACTGAGACCCAGGGGAGGATGCTGACCTGCCCAAATCACAGAAGTCTGTGGCAGAACAAAGACCAGCACCCAGCTCTCAAAGTTTCTGCAAACCTTCTTCCTTCCACAAGCCCTCTCTGACCTGCCCTCCCCTCAGCTGTTTGGGCCTTTTGATGGGAGGGGCTGAGGGGGGCAGAGAGGCCTCGGGGCTGTTAGCCCCGGACCTCTCCTCCCTGGTGGCCCACAGCAGCCCAGTAACCCAGGGCCACAGGAGTGCCCCCCATGCCACTGAGCCCAGGTGCGGACACGGCTCACGGGGAATACAGTGCAGCCAGTAACAGTGATGCTTGTCAAAACAACATAGGGAAGCATGAAAAGGCTGTGACATGTTACGTTAAAAAAAAATTGAAGAATGCAGGGTTGGACACTACTGTGTTTCCAGCTCGACGAAAAGTCTACATATATGTACGCGCAGAAATGTGGGAGGAATTTCACTGGCACGATCTCAGAGGGGTGGACACCTCCGGGATTTATTTTCCCCCTTTCGGTCTATTTTCTAAACCTTCCAAAATGTCATTCTAGTCCTTCCATGATGGAACCTGGATGGAAGTTGTTGAGCCCACAAGCTCTTCCCCCTCACATGGGCAGGGCCAAACTTTTTTGCAAACCCGTGAGGCCGTGACCCTGGCACTTGCCTGCCTTGGAGCTTCTCTTCTCTAGAAGGGTGAGATTGGATGAAAATCATTCAGACTGAGCGCTCAGGGTACAGCGGGACGCAGCACCCAGGGGGTCCACATCGCAAGAGGGGCTACGGAGAGAACGGCCTCCTGACTAAAGATGGCATGCGTACAACCGGATAAGGAGATTCCGAGACTGGAGAGAGGTTTTTGAGGAGTTATCATGGAAACATGAAGAATTTTTACTGAAGTGAATTTCCTAACCCCACCGGGTACTTATTCGAAGTCTTTAATCCCAAGACAGGGCCATGGTCCCCTTCCTTCTGTCACTCTCGGCATCTCAAACCCACTGAACTCATCTCTCCCTGAAACTGACTGGTGCTCCCATCTTCCCAGTTTGTCTTCATGGTCTTACACACTCCCCCATACCTTGAGATCTCCCCGCCCTTCAGTCCCTCTGCCAAACTCAGTTCTGCTCACTTCTTACTTAGGCAAGGCCCCTCGTGGGAACCATTCTTCGCATCCCCCTTTGGTGTAGGCTTCCATCACGCCCGGAAGCCTGTCGTGGCCTCTTCCCTGGCCTCAGCCCCTAGGCTCCCCCCTCTGTCATCAGCTGCCACCATGAGTTGTTGAAATCCCACTCTCCCCAGAGAGCTCCCAAGGGCTAAAGAAGCAAGTTCAAACTCTCCCGGAACTTCTCAAAGCCTTCCAACACTGGCTTCCAAGTATCTTCTGGCCCTTTCTCCCATATTCTCCAGACCTCGTGCTGCTTAACTCCTAGAGCTATGCTCTGAGGAGAACCATTCAAAGACAGACAATGGTCCCGGTGCCTCCTGAGGCCACGCAAGGCAGCAGACCTGCGCACGTACCCCTGCACACGCGCACATGCGCACATACACACCCCTCCCTGTATGCACTGCCTGTTCTCGCCACTTCAGCGGAGCCCCTTGGCCTTAGCTGAAGTCTCACTCTTGCCCGAACCCCACCTAGAGCCCTTCTCCCTCTTCCTCCCTGCTGAAGCACACTGCCCTTTGCAGCACATCTTAACCCCGCCTCCTCAGCAAGGTCATCTCTGAGACTTTATTTGATCCTTCACCAATCAATCCCTACAGTTATGGGGGATGGAGGGCAGCCACCTAGCAGGCCCTAGGTGCCCACTGCATGCCAAGTGTCTTCGAATAGTCTAGACACACCCTATCAGGTACCAGGATGGTCCCTGTTCAGGCGATGCTCAAAACGGTGGTCTAAGTTCACCCTTCCAGGCCAACACAGGGCTGGGACTTAACCCCTGGATGGCCCCAGGCTCTCTCCCCCTCACCCGGTCCGGATGTTCTGTCGTGTGATTCGGTGCTTTGGCATAGAATACCTCAGACAACACCCGATTTCCGAAGCATTCAACAGCTACCCTCGGCATAAGCCTCCCTCGGGAGGGCAGGCACCCGGGTCCTACACTGCTTTCGTATCCCCCTTAACTGGGCCCCAAGTAGGTATTCAGTAAACACCCATTAACTACATGAACAAAAGAGTGAGTGAGCGGATGGACGAATGACTGAGCACACGAAGTCACAGGCATTGCGAGTGGGTTCTGCTGCAGGGTTACGGAGGTTTGCTTTTAGTTCTTAAGTCATCCAGAAAATCCTTAGAGTCTCCCTAAGGCAAGCCGTCCCCACCCTCCTCCCAACTCTCCTGGAAATAGATTGGCTCCTCTGTGGCTAAGCCATACTGGAAACTAATAAATGCTGATTCCCATTCGTACTATGTTAAGCCAGGAATTTTCAAAGAGCTATTTACACCCACAGAAAAACTAAGGCACAAATGTCTTGCACATTCGTGCAAACAGTAGTCAGGTAGGACTGAGAGATTCAGAGTCACACCCTGAGCCAGAGTCCGGGGGCCTGTGTCTGCTGGCCAGAGAAGGGACTTCACCATGCATTTGGATCCAGCACAGACTTCTGGTTTCCTAGCAAAGGAAACCAGTAAGTTTTCCAGGGGACACCTTAGGCTGTTCATTTAAAGATGGGAAGGATATGGCGGAGAAAGGATGGGGCAGGAGGTAAGTAAACTGTAAGACAAAGAGAGGTGACCCAGTCTCTGTCACCTGAATCTTAGAGCATCCGGACCCTTGATGGTCTTTTCCCTGAATCTTGGCTGGTTTATGGATAACTATTATTTCGGAAAACTCATCATTTCCGTGGTCCTTATCTGCTGCTAGTTTCAAGAGCTCTTTTGTTTGAAAAGACTGGTAAACAAGAGCTGTGCTTCATCTCACTACAAAGTCTGTGGTGTAGGATCTAAGTAACAGATGGCTTTTCCAAAATCCTGGAGTCAAAAGTTATTAAAACGGATATGTGTCAGATGGTTGAGAGAGTAGACACAAAGTACAATGGCTTTGTAATGATTGGATCATCCAGTCTAGGGGGAAAGGGCTTCTTCATCTGAATGTGTTGCTTCTGACAATCTGGGTGAAAAGAGAGTATGCATTTGATAAATTGCTGAAACATGACTTCCCATTAACCCCACTAGCTTTCTATATTATTACTAGGTTACGAGCTGATCCTTGCAATGTATCGATCAGCTAATTCTGACATACATAACACTAATCTAGAAAAATAGAATCTCAGAGCTGGTTTACATCAATCTAATAAAAGCCACTGCTCTCTAGGACAAAAACGGGGATCATCAGCTGATTTGGGCAGTAGTTTTACCACTGTTGAGGATGGGTTGGAGAATGGTTGCTTTTGCTTTATCAAACTAGGAACAAAATTAGAAGTTTCATGTCAATCAAAATAAAAGGAAAAGGAGGAGGAGAAGCAGCCATAAAAAAAAAAAAGAAGAAGAAGAAGAAGAAGAAGAAGAAGAAGGAGAAGAAGAAGGAGAAGAAAAAATCCTGAAGGCCTGCATATCTCTTCTTGCACTAACTGCAGCAGGAGCCTCCGCTGGGAACTTCCATGTGTGTCCATGTGTCACAGTAAATCAGCTCAGTTTTCCCACCCAGGCTGGGGAGAGCACAAGAACAAAGGGCCAGAGCAGAAAGGGCAGTAATGGGAGGAGAGGAGAGTCCTACCAAGCCACAAAGAAGGCAAGGCAGCACTGTGATCAGGCAGGGTGCACCTATGTGGGGAAGGAATGTCAGCCGAGGGGCAGAGGGACCCTGGGACACAGCCCTGGCGAGGGAGGAGGAGGTAGAGCCTAAGGAAGAGCAGCTCCAAAATGATGACCCTTGGGAGGAACCATGAATTTCTTTCATCATCCCATTTCCTGGGTGTCTACAATGCCTCATTTAGGAAGACTTATTCTGGGCTGAAACTGAACAGGTGTAATTGACAAGTGTTTGAATTTGGGTTCCACTCTGGGGAGAAAATACCTCTCCACTGGCTTCTCAAATGTGATTATGGAAAACAGATACACTGTTAAGGGCTCTTCTTCCAATTCAGTTTGGGGGTAGGTCCTGACTTCCCTCCTGATCCGCACCCCACCTCCTACACACACACACACACACACACACACACACACACGCACGCACACTTAGACAATGGCAGAAATCTGGCTTTCTTCCTCAAGAGAGGCACTAGAACCACAGATGAGGCAGCTGTCCGGGAACTAGGCTATAATCAGCTTTAACTGGCTTACAGCCTACAGAGGACACAGACCCTCTTATTTCTACAGTAACAGGTCAGGCTGCTGACCCCAGGATAAATGTGGGGGTCATCTGAGTTGGTTTCTGTTCCCAATACCTTCCTTATGCAGGATCTCAGTGCAAAACTTACACTGCAGGTCCCAAGAATTGAAAGAGGCACATAGAAGAGGATGCTTTAAAATTCTAGACCATGGCTTCAACTACATGTAACATGTTAACCCTGGCATGATTTATAAGGACAGTAAATCAATGAGACAGTAAAAGGAAAAGTTAAAACACAACTAAAAATGGGTTTTTCAGGCGAGTCTGAAATGCTACAAGATTGCTAGTTAAGAACAGTATCCCTTTTCTCAACCTAAGTGTTACATCCCCACCTCTGCCCCAGCATCACAAGCTGAGAGCCCTGGAACTTGGAAACTGTGGTGAAATGTGCAGGCTGCACAGGCGGCCAAAGATAGGGGTGTCTCTACACAGCTGAGTTGTTTCGGTGTGGCAGGGCACCTGACCTTTCCCATGGCCCCAGATGTCTACTGTAAAAAGATACGGACTAGTTGGGATTAAAGTCACCATATCATCTGTACCACCAAAAAAAAAAAAAAAGGAAAAAAAAGAAAGAAAAAAGAAAAGAAGAGAAAGAAAAGAAAACAAGAAAAGAAAAAGAAAAGAAAGGAAAGAAAGGAAAAGAAAAAAAAAGAAAGTGAAAAAAAAAAGGCATTCACTCGAATCTT
>LNAC01000015.1:1450887-1557317 GCA_002007465.1 Ailurus styani | reverse complement strand
GGGGGGCAGGGAGTGAGTGGGGAGAGACAGGGAGGAAGGAGGAGGAGAAGAGGAAGAAGAAGGAAAGGCAGCAGTAGCAGCAGCATGGAAAGAGTGAGGCTACAGGAGAGAGCTCTGTGCTCTGCACCGTGCTGGGACAAGGGGTGGAGGGAGGGAGCAGTCGGGACAGGACTGTCCCGAGATTGGGACAGGACAGGGACGCTTGTGTTGACCAGAGCTGGTGCACCAGGAGCTTGCGTCAGCCCTCCACCAGGGATGAGCCAACGAGAAACGGAGCAGGAGCTGGGGGCCACGATCCCCTTCTCCACTGTAAAAGGGAAATTATCTGAGCCCCCTGGCTGCCCAGGTTAAGGGCTGAAGGTCCCAGACCCCCTGGAGGTGAGGTGGGGTCCTGTGACTAGGTCCTGGGGAGAGGGATGGACGCAGGAATTCTATGGGATGGCTTTCTTAGAAAATAGAGCTGTTTTGAAGGATACCAGGAAGTCACTTAAAACAGGCAAATGAACAAACAAGTGGTAAATAGAATCAAGCGTGCATCTACCTTTCCTCTATAGGCTCTACTTCAGGTTGATGAAATATCTGATGAGGGGAAGTTTCTCTTTATAGAAGTATTGGCTAATAAGTGAAGAAGAAATGCTATAATGAGAATACCATCATAATGAAATAATAGTTCTAGGCAATGGCCATCGACAGCTGTTAACGTCACCAAAAGAGAGACAGTAGGAGATGACATGTCTCCTAATAGAAGAACAGCCCCCTATGAAGTTGTCTTTTCAGAAAATGGAACTTGAACGTAATCAAACTTCTAGATCTTCATTCCCAATTGATAGGAAGCACAAGAAAGTGAGAAACATATTAAAGGATACCACTGGGGGCGACGGGGTGGCTCAGTCGGGTCAAGCGTCAGGCTTCGGCTCAGGTCATGATCTCAGGGTGCTGGCTCCCTGCTCAGTGGGGAGTCTGCTTCTCCCTTTCCCTCTGCCCCTCCCCCCACTCGTGCTTGCTCTCTCTCAAATAAATAAATAAAAATAAAAAATAAAAATATTATTGGATGCAATGAGCAGAATCTAAATCATGGAAATTCTACAAGACAAACCAACCATTTTCTTCAATAAATGAATCATAAGGCAGGAAAAAGGAGACAGAGGGGCGACCTATAGGGACCTATAAGGGATACATCAACCAATGCAGCATTTAGACTTTAGTGCAACGTGATTAGAACAAATAAGCTATAAAAATAATTGGGTGGATGCAGACATCGGTATAAGGATATTAAGGAATTGGGTTTTTTCAGATGGGATAACGGTATTGCGGTTATGTTTACACAAGGCATCCTTGTATTTATAGATGCTTTGCAGGTAATATTAAATGACGTTTGGGGGGATACCTGACTGGCTTAGTTGGTGGAGTGTGCAACTCTTGATCCTGGGGTTGTGAGTTCGAGCCCCACGATGGGCATAGAGATTATTTAAAAAGTATTTATGTATTTATCTTAATAAATACATAAATAGAGTCTGGAAGTTTCTTACCTCTCCTCAGGGGAGGAGTATACGTGAAACCAAGTTGACATTGAGATGATAATTGTTGAAACTGAATGACAGACACATGAGGATTCATTATATTATTCTTTCTACTTTTGTGTGTCAAATTGAGGGGGATGCCCAGAGGGCTGGTGAAACACTATTTCTGGGAGTGGCTGTGAGGGTCAGCATTTGAGCTGGAAGACAGAGTAAAGGAGATGCTCTCCCCAGTGTGGGTGGGCATCATCTAATCCCCAGAGGGCCCCAGTAGAACACAGAGGTAGAGGAAGGGCAAACTTGCTCTCCAGCTTGAGCTGAGACATCAACTTCTCCGGTCCTCAGACATCAGTGCTCCTAGTACTTGGCCTTCACACTTGGCCTGGGACCTACACGATTGGCTCCCCTGGTTCTCAGGCCTTCCGGTTTGGACCAGAACTCCACCCGCGGCTTCCCTGGGTCTCCAGCTTCCAGAAGGCAGACCGTGGGACATCTGGGTCTCCATAACCACATGAGCCCAACCCTTATAATAAATCTCCTTCTCTCTACCCGTCCTATTGGTTAGGTTTCTCTGGAGATCCCTGATCAATACAGTTTATATTTGAAATTTTTCAAAAATAAAAGTAAAACACAAAACACACACGCAACAGCCAGCACACATCCTTGTACTCTGCAGGCGCACGAAAAGCTGTTTCCTTTGGCTGGGCAAGTTAGGAAATGGTGCTTGTTCCTCATATTGGAAACAGGTCTAGGCCAGAAGCTCGGCCGATTGTCAGTCCGCAGGCATGACCTCGACCGTTCGGGTCAGCTGGATCAAGTGCTTGGCAACACAGACTTCTCTGGCTCCCCGCTCCTTGGCCTTCATATGGGAAAGAAATCAACTGGGATCTTACTTAAGCCACTGTTTCTTTGGGTCTCTGCGTTCATAACCACACCTGATCCTAACTGAAGGGAGAAGGGACCAGTACTGTAAAAGATGCACTGAAAATACTGCAGCTATTCAAACTGAATGTCTACAGTCAGGTGGATGAGTTAGGAATTGCTGCAAAAATATTACATAAGACATAGTCGTAAAATCACAAAGGCACCCAGAAGCATGGAAGCATTTATTCTCACAGATCTGCTGGTAGGCTGCCCCGCTCTGCTCTGAGGCATCCGGACCAGCTCTGCTTCTCCCAATGGCCAGTCTGTGTGTTGCGGGGTGGCCCTGCTCCACATGCCTCTCATCCCCCGTGAGCAGGCCCAGACAGGTTTTTCTCTGGCAGGAGCCAGTGGAACCAGGCAAGGCCTCATATGGAAGGCCAATGGTGACTGGCTTAGGCAGAACCCCAAGGCAGCCAAGACACATGGTAAATCAGGGAAACAGCTAGTGGTTTCATTTGATGAGAATAGAATGTGCGTGTGTGTCTGTGCGCACATGCGCGCGCACTTGCCCGGTGAAGAAAGTAAGAATATATTTGGTAAGCTTCGGGGAACCCTGAAGGTTTCGGAGCAGAGGGGTGAGCTAATCAGGAAGAGAAATCCATCAATGCACAGAATGAATGGGGGTGGGGGCAGATTCTAGGTCCTAGGGAATCAAGGGGATTAGGAGTGGCACATTGATCCAAAGTACAAGAGTGTAAAGGAGGAATAGAGGACACCCCTGACATTTTTAACCAGAGAAAGAATGTTCTGTGAATACTCCTCCCCTTATGAGGATGTCAGATTCCAAAGGTGGTTCCCAAGCCCCATTGCTCTCGCAAATCCAAAGTAATTACATATACCTGTCTCTGAAAAGTTATGCTTTAGTCTCATTCCCTTTGTAATTATCTCATTCTTTTACTATCTTTTCCACATTTTCTCTGATTGCATTCTTATTAGACATTAGGCAATTATATGCATTCATAAATCAATTCAAATGTAAGAATCACCATAGCAAACATGCCCCAGATTAAGGAAAACTACATTTGTGCTGAAAAGTGCTAGCAGACCTCATTTTGTGTTCTCCCCCTTTTCCTTGATCATACGTCTGACTTTTCATTGGACATATGCCCACCTGGAAGAATGACTATATTTCCCAGATTCCTTTGCAGCCGTGTAACTAAGTTCTGATTGATGGGCTGAAAGCAAAAGTTCCTGTGCTACTCCCAGGAAGTTTTCTTTAAGGCAAAGAGATATGCCTTTCTTCTCCTCTTTATCATTCGTACTAACTGGAAGATGGCTGTAAGGGCTGGAGCTAGAGCAGCCGTTTAGGACCATGAAACGGACAGTACATAATGAATCTCATGCAGCTGGTGGAGAAGCAAGTCTGAAAGAGTCTGGACACGGGATGATTGCATAAAGCCACTCTGCAAGCCCCACATGACCTCTCGGTGACTTCTTTAAAATAGAAAAGAATTCAATGTCTATTTCATTGAAGCCATTGTTACTTTGTAGTCCTCTCTCACTTCCTCCCACATGTAGGCAGGTATAAAATCACCACGTGACCACTGAGTCCTGCCTATGTGATTACTAGACAGAGGTGGCATGCAAGGCTTTGTTCAGGCTTCTGAAAATGTGTAAGTTCTAAGTTCCTAAAGAGAGGCACTACTTTTCATGCCCATCAGGAGGCCACGAGGAAGAGAAGAGCAGGGGGGAATGTACCCGAATGTAATCAGCAAATATTAAGGGTAGTTGGAACAAACTGGGTGTGACAGGATGAATGGTTTAGCCTGCTCTTGCAGCGAGGGGGACATTACGACTTTATCTCATTCCTCAGTTCCCTCATTCTTCTTTCTTGGTTGGTGGGGTTGCATGAGAGGTGGAAAACCATGTTGAAGGCAGAGGGCAGTTCTTAGATTCACCATCTCGAGGGGCTGATTCTCACACTTCGGTGTATGTAAGAATCATATGGAGAACTTGCTCAAAAGGTCCCAGCCCCCGAGAGTCTGACCAGGAGGCCCCAGAGCAGGACCTAGGAGTCTGCAGCCCTACCTCCCCGCTGGTGAATCTCATGCAGATGGTGAGGGGCTAGCCGGGAAAAGCCCAGCTGTGAGGGCTAGACTGTCAGCCCCAAGGGCAGCTTCTGCTGTGTCTGCTTGGCACAGCCCCCAGCAGAGCGCGCCTCGGCCTTCAGTGTCTACCTATTGGCAATGGGGAGCTGCTGTGCCATCTTGAGCAAGAAAGTGACTTTAAAAACACTCCCACTCCTGGCTCTGCTGCTCTGGGCCTGCTGAGGGAGAACAAAAGAATTTCTAATCCAACAGGAAGTGAGGATTTTCTTTTTACAAAAATCAGATTCTCAGGCCAATATTTTGATCCTCAACCTACTTTCTTTTTTTTTTTGTTAAAGATTTTATTTATTTATTTCACAGTGGGAGAGAGATCACAAGGAGGCAGAGAGGCAGGCAGAGAGAGAGGGGGAAGCAGGCTCCCTGCTGAGCAGAGAGCCCGATGCGGGCCTCGATCCCAGGACCCTGAGATCATGACCTGAGCCGAAAGCAGAGGCTTTAACCCACTGAGCCACCCAGGCGCCCCTCAACCTACTTTCTGACTTTGCAGCCAGAGTCTGAACGGCCCGCAGTGAACCCCGTGTTAGTGTTACGTGACCCATACTTTGAGAGACGGCGCCTGGGACGGTGCTGAGGGAAGAGCCTGGGTGTGGCGATGAGGTATTTTGGGGCCTGAAGCCTCCTGTGTGCAGAGCCCCCCAGGGGCATCGTCACGCCTCCCCTCACGGTGCTCCTCATCTCTCCCTGCAACAAGCACAGAGGGGAAAGCAAGGCTCCAAGAAATTAGGTCACTTCGTCCAAGTCCACGGCACAAAATTTATACGCAGGCGTGCCACCTAGGCCTGGTCACCCACCACAGGACACCGCACACTGCTGGCATCAGTCACTCTCAGTCCCAACCCCCAGAGGCCAGGCTGGCCCCTCGCCCTGTTGGAGGCACTGGCCTCACTTTCCAGTGGAACTTGAGGGACCCAGACTTCCCAGCCCATCGCCTCTACATTTGTCCCCAAATCAGGCACACTGCCTTAAAACACCACCGCCCCTCACTCCTTTGGCTTCAACATGGGGAAAAGCTGTAAATGTTCTAGCAAATCTATGCAAGAGCCCCTCTCTAAGCTGTCACCCTTGCAGAAGCTGAGTCTTCCCACTGCTCAGGAAGTGCGTGCTCAGCCCTTCTCAGCCAGCCCTCCTCAGCGGATTTACCACATCCTCTGAATTGACCAGCAGAGCCTTTCGTCTCTGTCTCCCTTCTCCTGGGTCCCCCGTCCCTGCTTCTCTGGGTAGTATGGGTGCCCTGGGCCAGGCTCCAAAGGTAAGAGTTGCATGTTTGGGCCTGGCAGAGGGGTGGATTTGACAGGCTGGTCCTCAAGACGGGGAAGGGCTTAGTTGGGGCTGAGGCCCAGCCCCTACCCCCTAATGGGCCCAGAGGGAGGTAGGAAGAGGTCAGAGGCCAGCCAGACCTGGGGATGTCCCGCTACGAGGCAGCTGCGGTCCAGGCTTCACCCCACAATGTGTTCAGGTTACATCATTAGGGCTGAATTGATGTTGATTACAAATAATAACTGTTCCAAAGCAAAGCCAGATGGGGAGTGTTCAAATTGAATGAAAAAGGAAATGAGCTGCCATCCGCAGGGACAAGGGCTGCATGGGAGGCCTTGGCTCAGGGTGTCTCAGACCCAGAAGGGAGAGTTTACAAAATCCAGTCCACCCCCCAACTCAGGCAGGGGATCACCCACGAGTGTCACTCAGCAGGAATACTTCCGGTGACCAGGGGCTCCTACCTCACGTGTCTGTCCTTCTGGGGCCCATCCATGCCTGTGTGTACATCAAGGGGTTCATCCGGGTGCTCTTCAGTGTCCCTGCCTGTGCCGATGCTCCCTGACCCTTGGGCCCTTAAACCCTTTGGACATTTGACCCAGAGGACTTGCCCCTAAGTGAGGTCACAGCAGTAACGGCTGACAGGAGCCTGAAGTGCGTTGCCAGGGGTCTGCAGCAGGTTTATCCTAATTGTTTCCATCCAAGCCTGCAAGAGTGAGTCCCAGGTTCCTGCAAGACCCAGGAGGACAGGGGACCAAGAGACACGAGGAAGCTAGCGGAGGTGAGAGTACAGGGGACGGCAGCATTTCCCAACAGCCAGGACGTGGTAGCCGCAGGACGGACAGGGCTGCAGAGGTGGGGGCTAGACAACCCCCTGCTCCCCCCCACCTCTACACCCCCCCCCACCCCATACTGAGCTGAGCATTGTGTTCAGTCTGTACAGCGGCCACTTGTGGTAGGTAGCGGTATTACCCCCATTATACAGATGAAGGAACTGAGGCTCAGAGAGCTTCAGAAATGTTTTCCATAGTAACCTAACTAGTAAGCCTCGGATCCCTGAGCCCACATTTAATCACCTCACAGGTAAATCAGTAACGACTCTTTCCTTTCCAGCCTAGAATAAAAGGATGTGCTTTGGCAGAGAGAAGAGGAAGAATGCTACAGCGATCTGTCAGTCAACCGGCAGCTGGTCAGTGGGTGGGTGAGCCGCTGGTCATCCAGTCAGTCAAACAAACACAGATTCATTTCGTCATTGGCTTGCCCTGAGTCAAGAGCACACGACGCTCTGGGGACGTGAGACTGGGGGAAGAGCCCGTCCCTGACCTCAGGGCACTTACAACAGATGGCTAGAAAGACAACTGGACAAGGGCTGTGTGCCTCTGAACACAAAGGAGATCTTGAATCAGGAGATGGGCAGAGAACTGGGGACTGAAGCCTCACTCACAGTGGAGGGCACATTCAGTGGATGTCAGAGTAAGGCGAAGGAAAACAGTGTGGTGGTTTCTTAAAAAGTGGAACGTAGAATTAATTAACAGCACTACTAGGTATTCACCCAAAGGATACAAAAATACAGATTTGAAGGGGTACATGCACCCTGATGTTTAGAGCAGCATTATGAACAATAGCCAAACTATAGAGAGATCCCAAATGTCCATCGACCGATGAAGGGATAAAGAAGATGTGGTAGAGGCACCTGGGTGGCTCATTTGGTGAAAGCCTCTGCCTTGGGCTCAGGTCATGATCCCAGGGTCCTGGGACCGAGCCCCGAATCCGGCTCCCTGCTTGGCAGGGAGCCTGCTTCCTCCTTTCTCTCTGCCTGCTTGTGATCTCTCTCTCTGTCAAATAAATAAATAAATAAAATCTTAAAAAAAAAAAAAAGAAGAAGAAGAAGAAGTGAAATCCTAAACCAGGGGGAGAGAAACTCAGACAGGATCCAATTCCAGGGCAGAGTTCTCCATACAATGGAATATTATTCGACCATCAAAAATAATGAAATCTTGCCATTTACAATGACATGGATGGAACCAGAGTGCATTATGCTAAGTGAAATATATCAGTCAGAGAAAGACGAATACCATATGATCTCACTCATATGTGGAATTTAAGAAAGAAAACAAATGAACATAAGGGAAGGGGGGAAAGAAAAAAGGAGAGAGGGAAACAAGCCATAAGTGATTCTTAATGACAGAGTACAAACCGAAGGTTGATGGAAGCAGGTGGGTGGAGAGGCGGGCTAGATGGGTGGTGGGTCTTAGGGGGGCACTTGCTGGGATGAGCACTGGATGTTGTTCGTAAGGTTTGAATCACTGAATTCTACTCCAGAAAACAATATTGCTCTATACATTAACTAACAAAATTTAAATTAAAAAAAGAAGAGTCATAAGAGAGCTTGCTTCCCCTCTGCTGTCTGTCCTGCGAGGACACAGTAAGAAGTTGGCCTTTCTACAACCCAGAAGAGGGTCCCCACCAGAACTGGACCATGCCGGCACCTAATCTCAGACTTCCAGCCTCCAGGACTGAGAGAAATAAATTTCTGTTGTTTAAAAGCCACCCAGTCTGTGGCACTATGTCAAAGTAGCAAACTGACGAAGACAGACTTTTCCCAGGAACCAGAAGAATCCACCAACATATGGGAGGACATCATCATCGGGGAGTAGTTAACCTGATAAAGAGTCAGCCCCAGTTCTGAAAAGAAGGGTCCTAAGCTCCCAATATGATCTGGCTTCGGAAGGCAGCATCTGAATGAAGCCCAGAAGGAATAATGTCGGTGTCTTTCCAGCGCGTGGCCCGTCCTCCCCGCTCTCTGCAGCCCCAGCCACGTGGATGCCGAGGGTGCTGCCCACCCAGGCCAGTGGGTTGGGTTGTCCTTGGACAAGCTTGGCTGGGCGCCATTCCTTCTCACCCAAGTAGTACCCACTTGCCCATGCCTCCCTCCCTGTGAAGGGGCCGCAGGTGTGGGGGCTCTGAGAGACCCCGAGAGGTTGGGGCTATGGGTATCCTTTTGGAGGGAACCTGTCTCCACCTCCCAGCTGTAGCAGTTTGAGCCCTGAACTGCCTTGTGGCAGAGAGACCAAGTCAGCAGGACCAAGCCTCTGCAGCCTGCTGATCACTCGGTAGACTGGTTGGAGAATAGCAAGGGAGCAGCAAAGCGGCCGACTGAACATGGGCATCTAGGCTTGCTCCCTTCTAAAATTCACTACAGCTATGAAAAGATTTTTTTTTTTTAAGATATAAACATACAAGGACAGAGGAGACAAGATGGAAGTTTGCCGGGATAAATTTGGGGGGGCTGGAAATGGACAAAGTGGCAACTGGACATGGACAGCCCCAAGGGAGTGAAATCCTAAACCAGGCGGAGAGAAACTCAGACAGGATCCAATTCCAGGGCAGAGTTCCCGGTGCGCTCGAGTGCTGATGGCAGCCCTGGGAGGAGCTAGAAGTAAGGGGGGTGGAGATGGGGAGACCTGCGAAGCAGAGGGTCCTGCAGGCCCCTCCCCGACTCCACAGGGCTGGGCACCTGCCCTCCTCCCTCAGGGCAGGGGCTGGAGCTTTATTCTTTGCAGAAGATAAAGCAGAGAAGACAGTCTTCGGGCGGGGATTCTGTCTTGGCCCACCCACCCTCTAGTTCTCCTTCCCAACCCAGCCCCCACAGAACTGGCACCGGGCTTTGCCCCCAGGCAGGAGATCAGAAGACAACTCCCTGGGCATTTGACCATTCAAAAGGAAAACCTAAATAAAGACATTGACCCAGAGGATCCACAACAGAAGGTCCACCAAGATCACCCTACAGAGAGGCTCAAAGTCAAAGTGGGCCAGTGACTACTCATTTTCCAATGAGCCCTTGGTTTCCTCTCCATTCACCACTACACTTAATTATGAGCAGACAGCTGAGGGTTACCAGACCTCCTAGAAAGACCTCTAATAAGGAATCTAGAGAGGACCTGAGGCAGCAGGAAAGATAAAAAAGATTTTTAAAAGATCATTAATAATAAAAAAAAAGATCATTAATATCCCCAGAGAAATAAGACACGTTGCATACTGAGAATGGAAGGTTGTTTTTTAAAAAGACCATTTAGAGAACAACAAAAAAAGAATGGCTGGAAATCCTGAACATGAGAACAGGCGTGGGGAACTCAGTGGGAGCGCCTGAGACTCCCGTGATTCCACAGAGACGTGTGCAGGGGCCGGGGAGCAGTGGGGGCGCGGTGACGTCTGGTCGCAGGGGAGGGACCTCCTCCTCACGGTCAGTCTCCCTCTCATGGACAACTGTGGGAAAGCAGCTTCGTCAAGGGGGTCATCATAGGCTACTGGGCGCCAGGCAGACGATTACGGGTACCTGATGTTTGCCGTTGCTGGGGAATGCCGGCTGCCTGGTGTCTGGAGACCTTGGGGTCTCCGGGGATTTGTAGGTCTACGCCGAGATCCCCACTGGGGGGGAGAATGGGAGAGAAAGCTGTGCTGGTCCTATAAGAAGCTAAGCTTCTGTCGCTCCAGGAGATGGAGGCCCTGGCTCGGGTCTAGGCAACCCACAGTATGTTCCCAGGATCTTCTTAAGAATTCTGCCCCATGTGGGACGCCTGGGTTATTCAGTGCGTTAAGCATCCGAGTTTTGTTTTCGGCTCAGGTCATGATCTGAGGGTTGTGAGATCCAGCCCCAAGTGTCTGCACTCAGTGTGGACTCTGCTTGATATTCTCTCTCTCCCTCTCTGTCTGTCCCTCCCTCTGCTCATGGTCGAAATACAAACATACATACACAAACAAAATCTTTTAAAAAGTAATAATGATGATTCTGCACCATGGGGGCACCTGACTGGCTTCGTCAGAGGAACCTGTGATTCTTGAGCTCAGGGTTTTGAGTTCAGGCCCCACGTTGGGCATAGGGATTATTTAAATAAATAACAACTTAAGAAAATAATAGTAATTCTGCACCATGAAGACTCAATAGCCCACTGAGCTTCCAGCATAGTGGCTGAAAACAGTTCCATCCCAATGTATACCACTGGGAGTTTTCAGAATACTGAGGACAGGGGAAAAATCTTGTGAACTTCCAGGGAGTAAAAGTGGGGACAGTACTTCTAATGGATTGGAGCCTCTCAGCGGTCACACTGGCAAAGAAGATGATGAAGCAAGGCCCTCAACATTCTAAAGGAACGTGATTTCCATCCCAGAATTCTATGTCCAGACTAATTTTTAATCAGGTAGGAGAGGAGTATTTTCCAGCCATGCGAAGTCTCCAAATATCACTAGTGCACACCCCTTTTCAGGAAGCTACTAGAAGTTGTTCACCACTAAAACCAAGAACGATGGTGCAGGAAACAAGAGATCCAACCAAAAGAAAAGCCTGGAGGACAACAGAGGGAGACTCAGGAGGGCAGAGAAACCAGCCTGGAGCAGTCATCATCTCACCCTCTGCTGCTATACATTGTTCACCTGATGAGGTGTGTTACCAGAGCAAGGGGGGAAAAACCGAGGAAGAAAAAGCCACAAGATCCAGGACACACAGACTCCCAACTCCAGAGAGAGGCGAAGCGAATTTTAAGGATGACAGCAAAAGGAAATCCCGAGACAACAATTGGGTGGTTGGCCTAGAGAACAGCAAGTCCAGGCTGAAGGGAAACAAAGGTCTGCAGAAAGGATAGCTCCAAGGAAATAAGGAAATGCTAGATTACCTCCTATGATTGACCCCATGGAAAAGTATCCTGTGGAAAGAATATGCAGTGTCTATAAAGAAGATTAAGCAGGGGCGCCTGGGTGGCTCAGTTGGTTAAAACATCTGCCTTCAGCTCAGGTAATGATCTCACGGTCCTGGGATGGAGCCTCATGTCACGCTCCCTGCTCAGCAGAGAGTCGGCTTCTCCCTCTGCCCCTCCACCCACTTGTGCATGCTCTCTCTCTCTCAAATAAATAAATAAATATATCTTTAAAAAATAAAAGAAAGAAAAAGTCAAACAAATGAAAATAACAAAGCAAGTATTAACTTTGGGAAAACAAAAGCCAAAAAAACCCAGAAAGGAAACAACAGCTCAATTACAAAGTTCAGCTGAGAATAATTTTTACATAGGCATGATACTGTGGACGCTGCATATTGATTTCAGCAAAAATTGTAACATAACCATATTGGAAGGGCGCCTGGGTGGCTCAGTCACCAAGTGTCCAACTCTTGATTTCCACTCAGGTCATGATCTCGGGGTTGTAAGATCGAGCCCTGAATTTGCTTAGGATTCTCTCTCCTCCTCCCTCCTCTCTCCTCCTCTCCCTTGGCTCCTCCCCTCCTCTCACCCTTTCTAAAAAACAAACAAAAAAACACCAAAAAACACATTGGAAAGATGGGGAGGGGAAAGAGAGAGGACATTAGTGTAAGAGGAACTAACTTCATCTATCATAATAAGAAATCAATCGATAATGCCTATAATTAAGTAATCAAGAGACAGCAGCATAGGCATATTCTTCAGACATATAGAGATGGGTAAATTCCATAAGAAACGGGTAACAGAGTTTGGTGGTTGCCTTTAAGGAAGAGAACTGGAAAAGTGGGGAGAGGTGGAACAGGGAACCACCACACTGTCATAAGACTTGTAGCACTATTTGACTTTCCAAGTGTGTGTGTGTGCATCGTATTGGCTTTTAAAATTAATTAAACAAATAAAAGTACAGCAATACTGGAAGGCTATGACTTGAAAATCGTTCCAATGTCTGACTTGTAAACACTGCACGAAGCTCATGCATTTGCTCTTACTTAATAGCTTTGCATCTGAGCTTCTTCCCAAGAGGGTGAATACTTCTAAGATATACAATAAGCATTTGTGGAGTGAACAAATGAACCAACAGAGGAACTAACAAGCCAGACAACCTCCAGAAGTAAAGCATGACATACTCATAAGAATTCATACTCATGGGGGCGCCTGGGTGGCTCAATCGGTTGAGCATCTGACTGTTGATTTTTGGCTCAGGTTGTGATCTCAGGGTCCTGAGATGGAGCCCCACGTGGGCTCCCCACTCAGCGGGGAGTCTGCTAGAGATTCTCTCTCTCCCTCTTCCTCTGCTCCTCCCCTGCTCATACAAGCAGCACTCTTCTTTCATCAATCAATCAATTAATCTTTTTTTTTTTTAAGAACTCGTATTCATAAGATGCTGGTGTCATGGAAATAGATGCCATGTCTGAGGGCCCATGGCAGACGGTTCCAAGTGACCAGGTGGCCTCTTGGTGAGAAAGGATTCCTGGAAACCCCACCTCTCCACAGGAGGTCTGGCGGTCCTAATCTCAGGCCCACATGGGACAACTAAGCCCATGGCCAGGATGCCTGTGTCCACAGGAGCTTGGGCTTTGTTAGTAGGACTAATATGGTAGAAAGAAATCTAGACTCGGGCTGCCTGGGTGGCTCAGCTGTTAAGCATATGCCTTTGGCTCTCAGCTCTCAGGGTCCTGGGATCGAGCCCCACATCGGGCTCCCTGCTCAGCAGGAAGCTTGCTTCTCCCTCTCCCACTCCCCCTGCTTGTGTTCCCTCTCTTACTGTCTCTCTCTGTCAAATAAATAAATAACACTTAAAAAAAAAAGAAGAAGAAATCAAGACTCACCTATACCACCTTAAGAAAAGAAGACATAATGGTCAGGTGTGAAGACTGAAACTGGAACAGGGCAGAACAAACGGGGAAAGCCCCCAGGGGCAGCCCTGGGCACCTGCTTGCTCCTTTCTGGTGCCCCTCAGACCTCCACCTTCCTCTCTCCGGGTGCCTCTGATTCTCTGGGAAGTGGACATCACTGAACATCCCTGCTAGGTTTGGGGCCATTTCCATCCTCGTGAGCCCTCCTCCCCACTGCCGAGCCCTGAACCCTGGCCTCTGCAGCCTCCTTGGCAGTAAGGCTTCAGGCAAGTGGCATAGACTCCATTATTTAGTATCACTCACACCAGGCTCGGACCAGACATGAGCAGCTAAAGAAGAAAGCACAGATGGCACCGGCATCTAGCTTGGGGACAGTGACCCTGGCTTCCTCTAGGCAGGCACCATCCTTCCTGGGAGCAGAGCCTCAAGTCTGACTGCCAGCTCTCCAGATGATTCTGCACGGATCTTGGTTTAGGTTCCCCCAGAGTAGACAGTGATTCAAATATTCACGTGCAGCTAGTAACTGTTTCTCCCCGGAAATAATGGTAGAAGAGAGGAAGAGAGCCGGTGAGGGAAGTTAATAAAGTGTGTGTCAGCAGGCGTGCTGGGCTGCTTCATGGGCCCCCCTTGGTCCCATCCAGTACCCAGCATGCTCCCCCTCGGGGAGGAAGTGTGTTTCTCCGCCCCGCGGATCTGGCTTTGTTTTGACCCACAGAATAGAGGCGGAAGAGGCACTACGTGAGTCTGGAAGCTTCGCGAAGCCCTGCAGCTTCTGCCTGGGCCCTTTCCGAACACTGTCCTGAGACACCTCACCAGGAAGCCAGTCTAACCCTAGTGGAGGATGAGGGGTCCGTGGAGGGGAGCTGAGGCGCCCAGCCAACCGCCAGACAGACGAGGCTATCTTGGACCTTCTTTCCTACGGACGCGACTGCACCAGAGACGACGCCAGCAGTCAGAGTCGCCATCCACCCACCGAATCCTGAGAAACACCTCATCACTGCTGTTTCACACCACACAGCTTTTGGATGGTTTGCTCCGCGGCCATAGAGAACTGATACGTCAAGCTGGTTACTGCTCCGGGCACCTGCAGCTCGGTCCTGCGGGGGAGAGGGTGGCACAGGCCTCTGAGTTAGCTCAGTTGGGGGGGTCTTTTTTGACCAGCTCCCCATCCGTCATTGGCTCCAAGCTGCTTCCAGGGGCACGGACTCGCCAGCACTTCCAGTTCGCCCTGCACACCGGCCCAGCACGCCCTCTGTGGTCAGACATCCCTACCCTGTCGCCACCAGCAGACTGGGCGGGGGGCCACGCATGCAGGGAGCTCTAGGCAGGGCACTGACAGGGCCCGCTACAGCGTGTATCCCAGTGTGGTTTTCAGACACTTCATTTCGCTTTAATCGGTGAGAGCCGGTGCCTGGGGCTTGCCTCCTAGAACCCTGCCTGATGAATGTGTGTCTCCATTCCGGTCCTTCCTACCTACCAGCTGACCCGGCTGCTCTCTGATCTACAGTCCAGATTCTGGAAGCGGCCGGGTGGATTGGCTCTGCATGCCTCCATGGCCCCTCACGGGCACAGCCGCTCCAGCCAGATGGCCACCAAGGGACCCGCACGTGAGCTGCCTGCAGTCAGGGGCCTGCTCGGGCCAGTCAGGGGTCAGCCCCTTTCCTGAGCAAGGCCGTAGGGTACGTGCCGATATGACTTATCTGCTCTGACAAGGTGGGGACAGCCTCTGGTGTCTGAATTCCTGCTGCTGCCCCATCTCGAAGCGGGGACGTGACCCATTATTCCTCAATTCGGGGCCTCGGGGCATGGAGCCCTCTGTCTACAGGGGGGGCAGAACTAAGGAATTCCTGGTGACCGAAATACTTGTCCCATCCCTCCGTCTCCCCGAGGAGCCTCCAGCCCCTTGATACCACTTAGAAGTGAGACGTTATGCCTGCATTCCCCACTGGAAACTGAAATGCATTTTCTCAAACAAACCACACTGTAAAAGGTGGACAGGGCACCTTGTACTGTTAATGACAAACTTCAGGAACATGATGAGTTAAGTAGAGGTTTGTGGACTGGCCTGAAAAACCAACCACCATTTATAACTTGGTTTCTATGGGAAAACGCGTTCTGAGCTTCAAACAACTGGCTCACATAGAGATTTCTGGAACACAGCCTGGTCACCACGTTAGGAACTGTAGGTGGCTTCTCAGTATACCCAGTTAACATGGTCATTGTGGGTAGTTAGTAGTGGGTCCTTGCTCCAGGCTCAGAGAGCCCTGAGTGAAGATGTGGGATATTCTGGGCAAACTGTGGGGTACCCAACCCCGTCCTTACGAAGCTGGAAGGGTGTCAAGGGGCATCTGGTCCCACATGCTACCCAGGGTAACATTCCTGACAGTCTCTGCTTACATGCTCCCCATGTCACAGAGATTTTCTAGGGCCAAGTATCACTGGCCAACAATTCTTTCTTCTACTGAGCTGAAATCTGCCCTCCCATCCCGATTCGACCACCACAATTTCTGCTAATCCTTCAAAGCTTTCTCAGGTTTGAACATCTCTGGGAAGGCTTCCCTAACCCCCTGCCTTCCTGCACATTAGTTAGAGTTATCCTAGCTGCTGTAACAAATAAACCTCGAACATTTCAGACTATGTCACTCCTTATCAAACAGTGAGTGTCTTAGCCAGCTCGGGCTGCTGGAACAAAAGACCACAGGCCAGGCAACTTAGAGAGCAAACACGTATTTCTCCCAGTTCTGGGCCAGTGAAGTCCCATGATCTACAGATGCCGGCAGATTCGGTGTCTGGTGAGGACCTGCTTTCTGATTGGTGGATAGCCATCTCCTCGCTGTGTGCTCACCTGGCAGACAGAGATGGTCTCTCTCGGGGCTCTTCTTATAAGGGTACTAATCCCATTTGTAAGAGCCCCACCCTTATGACCTACTTACCTCCCCAAAGACCCACCTCCCAATACCATCACAGTGGAGATCAGGGCTTCAGTATATGAATTTGCGGGGGAGCGGGGGAGGTGGCGCAAATGTTCAATCCACAACAATGGGTGCCCCTGGGTGGCAAGCGGGCAGCATTTCCCACCTGGTGATTTCGGGTCCCATCAGCAGGTAGGAAAGAGGGTGGCGAGAAGGCATACCTGCTCTTTAGCAGCTGTCCCTCTGCTCAGTGCCATTGGCAAGAACAAGGCCCGTGACCCCACCCAGATGAAGACAGAGCAGAGGCCTGGAAACATCATCCGTAGGTGGACAGGTGTTTCTAGCGACAACTATAGACCAACAAAGCAGAAGTACGAAGACATCAAGTTCTGTGTGTGTGTGTGTGCGTGCGTGTGACACACACACACACACACACACACACACACACACACACTCCAGGCCTGCTCTCAGCTGATACACAATTCCCAGCCAATCTGCATGTGCTCAGCGATACACGGAGCTCCGTCTCGCTGAGGCAGAAGACCAGACTCGTCCCCCTGCCCCACGCTCACCCATGGGTCTCTGCGGTCACAGGACACCAAGGAGCTTGAAAAGGAATGCTCCAGGCAATCCTTCCTCCGCTGGAGACACAATGGGAACAGAAGGCTTTCTGACTGGGGCAGGACCTACCTGCTACCAGACAAGCTTAAGAGAGGCGAAGTGTTCCCTGCGGGCAGGTGCCCGCTGTGTCGCCGCCGTGGGGACCGCGTTGCCGTGGGGACCGCGCTGCTGAGGCCTCGGGCGCTGGGGGCTGTGCGGGAGAGAGGCGAGCTCTAATCAGCGCTCACATTTACTGGGCACTGAGGACGTGCCAGCATTGTTCTGAGAACTTGACACTGCTAACTCCACCTTCTTGCAGCCTCTAACTGAGGTCTATTGTCCTGCTGCAGATTACAGAAGCGCAGGCGGAGCACCCAGGCTGTCCCTTGCCCAAGGCCGCAGAACCACAACGGGGTGGAGCTGAGCTACAAGGCCAGGCTCCTGCTGCAGAGCCACAGCTTCAAGAAAGCCCGGGACCCTGATGCCCAGCTGGGACCGTGCAGGCGGCCCCCAGGCTTTGCCCTTCTTCATAACGCCGTCCCAGCTCCCTTCTGTTTAGGGCGAGGAGCAGAGAGCGGGCAGCATGAAGACTCCAGGCTAGAGGCTGGGAAGCTTCCTCCCATCCCCTCCCACGATGCCCCAGTCGGCCACCTGTCTCGCCTGCACCGCAGAGCAGCTGTGCCCCCGAGGCCAGCACCCGGCCCCCACCGTGAGGAGGCCCCAGGCGGGGGAGGAGAGGCCGGCCAGGCCCAGGACTCCCTGTGGGCCTTTCTGCTGGGCACCCAGCTGCAGGGGAAAGTTCCCTCCCCCGGCACGTGGGCCTCCCGCCCACAGGATCCCCCTTCCTCCACCGCTACACCCCTACCTCCACCCCCCACCCCTGCTCGCTGGGAGGCCAGGACCAGGAGCCTGGTTCCCACCTCCCTGTGATGGGAGAACTCCCCGGGGAAGCTGCCTCCCAGAGAGGACCCCTCACACAGGTGCTGGAGACTGGAAACCCTGGGTTCCAGTCTCCTCTGTCAATACCTGGAAAAGAGCTCAGAGGACACATCCCCATTTGGGGGCTCAGTCTCCTCATCCAGGGAATGGGCTTACTATGCTCGGTCAGCGCCTCCTGGGGCTTCGCATGGCGTCGGATCCTTACTAACCCGGTGCCCTCATTGCAGCCACCCTTAAAACGATTTGCTTCTCTAGAAAAAAAAAAAAAAGAAAGAAATTCCCATGTGTGGCCTTCTGCAGCCATGAAAATGAATGTCAGAGAAAAACGCTTCATATCGTATCTGTGGCGACTGTCGGATCGGATGGGGGCCCCCAAATGTGCGGTGATGACTGGGTGGGAGCCGGAGGCATGGGGGCTTGGTTAAGAGATTCCACCTGAGGCAGAACACAGGAGACAGAAGTTTATCGAACGCCCACAAGGGAGCCACGGAGAAGAGGCGGGCTGCAAGGAGGCGAAGGGTAGGGGCTGTATTTAAAGGGGGAAGGTGAGGAGGAAGGGGGGGAGGTATAGAATGTTCCCATTTTCGGTAACTGTGCCTGGTGGCGAGCAGCCCATTGGTCAGTTAGGGCCTAGGGCTATTTCGAGGTGGGTCCCCTGACGGGCCTGTGTGGATTCAGCCAGGTTGTACCTTGGTCAAGCTTCCGCCGCTCAAGCCTGTTGTCTAAAAGCGGCCTCTCCAGTATCTATCCCTAAAAGTAAAAAGCTACCATAATGCTAATCGGGTGGAATAATTATGGGGAGGTTTAATTTTTGAGATGTGTGCGTGCGTGCTTTCAGCTTTTTAAAACATTAATTTTTTTTTTCAGGTCCTAAAACCCTAATTTTCCTGTGTTCATCCCCCTACCCCTAAAATCCCGAAGGCTCTTTCCAGCAGATATACTAACATCAGTGAGAGGCCTTTCCTGCTGGAAGCATCTGGGGCAGTGATTTTTAACTCTTTGAGAGCCACCGGCCTCTCAGATGGAAGCCATGAGCCTGTCTCAAAAAATAAATAAATAAATAAATAGAAAATACCCACGGATGCAAATCTTCTGTGATCTGGCAGGAGGTTCTTGGACTCCGTGAGGTCTGTCCATGAAGTTCAGGTTAAAGTCTTCTGCCCGGCGTGCACATACCCTCTCTCACTCCCGAGCTGCCGTGAGCTGCGCGGTCTTCCCCAGGGTGGATGGCCTGGTTTACTCAGCCAGCCTCCCTGCTTTGATATTTAGACAGCTGCCTCTGTCTTAACTCGCTGATCCTGCTGCCCTGAGCCGCCTGTGCTGAGCTCTCTCTGCCGGGCTCGCAGGGGTGAAGGGCAAACGTATCCTCCGTTTCCTTAGGTCTTGCCAAATTCTTCTCCGGGGACGGTGCGGTGTTGCCTCCCCAGCAGCACCGAGTAGGACGGCCCATCTCCCCACAGCTGCACTAAGAGCCTGGATCGCCGAGCCACTGACTCTCTGGCCATCGGATGAGTGAGAAATGGTATTTCAGTGTCGTTTAAATTAGTATTTTTCTTAATAGTTTTATGCTGAAGGGCTATTTTTATGTTGTGTTTTATGTTTGAATAGTCTGTTCCTACCTTTTGTCCATTCTATAGAGTTTTAAATGTCTTTTGTTCCTTCAATTTTTAAATATTCTTTATATATTAGGGCCATCTTGTTGTATTATTATTGTCTGGCATTTACCTCATCTGTGCCAGGCGCCATACGGACGACTAGGGATCCAACCCCTATGGTCGTCATGGTTTAGAAGGAGGGAAGAATTCCACACGAGGTCCTGAAGGGTTCACCGAGACATGAAAAAGGTGGGAGGAACTTCTCTGCTTCCTAGAATCCAGGAAGGCTTCACAGAAGAGGTGACTTTTAGAAAGCTATCAAAACTATCAAAACATAAAAAAGCAAACAGATGCACGTGGGGAAAGGCTGGGAGAGAGGCAGGTGTGGCCTGGGCTCCAGGGCCTTTTCTAGAACCTTCTGACCCCTAGACTTGGAGGCAGAGCTCTGACCTCTTCTACTCAGCCCTCTTCCTGGGCCATCCCAGCATCCTTCCACGGAGTCATGGTTCTGCCTGACCTGCGGTCATCTAAGGCCTGCCAGCTGTCATGGCTACGCTTACCCTAGTTGGTTGGAGCAGCAGGGGGCAGTGGGTTTGCTCTTTCCTACTGTGGGACCCAATTGCTCAGCTGTTTCAGGCACAACTGGCCTGGTGGTCTTGAAGGTCTGCAAACATGTGTGTGTGTGTGTGTGTGTGTGTGTGTGTGTGTGTGTGTGTGTGTGTGTGTTTGTGTGTGTGTGTGAGAGAGAGAGAGAGAGAGAGAGAGAGAGGGAGAGGAATGCACAGTGTATGGGGCACGTGCCCAGGAACACCCAAGAGAAATTAATCCATTAGCGACAGGCCATGTTTCCACCATGTGCCTACAACCGTGTGTCTGTAGTTGAAATCAGCACTCACTTTCCTGGGGGCCACCTGCGACTCTGCCACCCCGGGCTGTCCGGAAAGGGGGGGACAGGGCTCTCAGAGGCTTGGCCTCAAGTGCTCAGGGAGGGCCTCCAGCAGACACAGGGTCTGAACTAGACCGTGAAGGTTCGGTGCGATTTCAAGAAGCTGGAGGAGAGTGGGGAGTATAGGCAAGCCAAGGAAAAGACATGGGTCGGGCATCTGGCCCATGACACACATCCAGCGAGGTCAGTGGTGGCCACGGAGACGTGAGTTAAGACAGACCCGACAGGGGTAGAGAAGCGTCCCTGTGCAAGGATCATATGGGGAGGGCGGGGCAGGGGAAAGGCTGTGATCTCAAAAGGCTGGAACACAACAGAAATCCGTTTCTCAAGTTGTAGGCCAAGGCACAGTCCAAGCCTCGTCAGGGACCGCCCTCCCTCCTGTAGAGGCTCAGGTACTGACGCCCGTTCCCTTCTGTGCTTCCGGCACCCCAGACCTGCGGCCTTCCTGTCTGCAGCTGCCAGGCGCAAAGAGACCTTGGAGGGGGCACGCCCACCCCTCAAAGCCCCAGCCCAGAAGTGATACTCGTCATTTCCACTCACACTCTGAGGGGTGGCCACCCTCCCCCCAGGGACTTGGGACCCAGAGCCTATTTCCTTTCCTGCGCCCAGCTGGAGTGAGAGAGCTCAGCGCCCCCCAACCTCCCCCGCCCCCCGGCTGACCCTGGCCTCTGCTAACCCAAGCCTGCCCTCCCGTGTCCCTGTCCTGGGATTCGCTGGTCAGGAGCTCTGTGGTTCCTGGTGACCAGAACCACAACCTTGGGCTCTCTGCCGGAGAAATTTGGACCCTGACAACACACGCACACATGCACGTGAGCACACGCGCTCACGGCCTGGCTCAACAGGGAGCCCCAGGCTGCCCTCAACACCTGTCCCTGGGGGAGCCTTCAAAGGGGATCTGATCCCCACAGACCATGAAGAATGACCTGTTCCAGGTTCAGCCCCAGCCCTCGGCCTCATCCCCTTTCAAACGTGCTGAGAAAGGCTAACTAAGGGAGTGTGCCTGGAAAGCTGGTCTCACTCGTCTCCCCGCAGCTCAAGGGGTCCAAACCAGCTACCCTTGCTTTCCGAGACAATATCTCCTGTCCAGCCAGATCAGCCTCTGGCTTCCAGCACTCACCTCCTCCAGGGAGCCTCCTGGACTAACACCCTGATCACAGCCTACCATGCAAAGTCTCCGTGAGGGCTCATGTATTTGGAGATACTTGATCTGATCTGTGATCAGAGTCATCTAGGCTACGAGGATCCTCTCCCTCCTCAGAGCTCTCTGGAGCAGGTGTACCCAGCTCTGCATTCTCGTTTCTTCTCTTTTCCACCTGGCTCCCTTCCCACTGCCATGTACCTTCACATGTTCCAAGTCTAAACCTCGCTCGCAGCGCTTCCAAATGGCTCTGACACCAGGGGAGCATGGCCAGTGGCTGCGCCTCTGTGACAGGTTCCTCAATGTGCCCTTCCCTTCGCTTACACAGAGGAGACTTATGGCTGCTTCTGCTTTGAACTACAGGTTAAACCAACATTGCGGCTGTCCTTTGTTCTTGACCGTGGCTTTCGGACAAAAGGGGTTTCATTTTTGTTCCCTTCCACCCCTTCTTAAGAACATACAAAAGTATGTTCTTAAGAAGTTAGATATCAATACATTTCCCATTTTTGAAAATTGTATAGGCCTTATGTTTTTACATGGAAAAATATACATGTTAAGTAAATCCAAACTTTATGGAAGTTTCTGGAAGAAACTCCCAGAGGTGATTTGTAGAGTATTCCTCCCTCCCTCATGTTCCCTCTTCCTCCTTCTCCTTCTCTCCCTCTTTCTGCCTCCCCTTCCCTCTCTCCCTCCCTCCCCTTCTCTCCCCTCTGTTCGCCCATTTCCTTTGGACTGTGCTGCCTCATCTCTCCCTCTCCCTCCAGAGGGCACCTTCCTAACAGCTTTCCTATTTTTGACACATGTACATTCTTGTTTGGGCCACATGTAACTGGGTTGTGTTATGGATCTTGCTCTGACTTTTTCTCTTGGCTCTGTTTCAAGCACTTCCGTTTGGCCGTATGCACATCAAGTCTGTTTCCTCTGGTTGCCGTGCGCCCAGCGGCGTGAGACAGGCCTCGAGGCTAGGACAGGAGGGTACGACGTGCAGGACCGCAGGTCCAGAGTCTGATTGGAAAGGGCCCACCCTAGGCCGTGGTACGTGGGATTTGTCGGACCTGATCTCCAGTGGGGCCAGTGGCTGCCCTGTGTCCCCGTCCACCGGGTCAGGCTCGGATTAATGCCCAAGATGCTGGCCTCTGTTGGGGGTGGGGGACGGCGTGGGGACAAGTGTAGTGGGCCTTCCTGGGGCAGGGAGGGGGTGACGGTAGGGGCAGGAGGGACACTGCGGAGTCACAGCTCATGTTTCCCTCAGCGGGGCTCTGGGAACTGCCTTCTGCCCTCCCTGTCTATCCCTGGTCCCTGGACAGGGGAGGCACAGTGTTGGGGTCAGGATTTCATTTTTGTTCCCTTCCAGTTCCCAGGACTGGGGAACAGAACCGTCCAGAGAGGGACTGTGGACCCCGGGGTTGGGGACAGAGAGGCCTGGCCCTGAGCCCTCACCCCAGCATCCAGGAGGGCCCTCCCGGGCCGGGAGCCTGGCTGGGGGCCCCCTTCTCTGACTGGCCTCAGGAGAGGAGGAGAAGAATGGCTGGGCTTCTCCAACGCACTTGGCCTTGGCGGCCCACAGGGACACCTACCTGGAGGGGGATGCCGAGACCCGGTCTCTCTGAGCCTGAGCACTGGAGAAAGAACATTTGAAGAACATCACTACGGGGCATTGCCCTGTCTGAAATGAAGTGCATGCAGTCATCAACGCCTTTGTGAAAATGAGTTTATTAAACCTCTATCCTCCTGAACGGGTTCTTCGGTAATGCGAGGGCCTGAGCACCCCGGGGATCAGGGCAGCCAGAGAAGAGGGAAAGGGGAGGCTGGGGAGCCTGAGACAGACAGCCTCCAGCAGTGCCCTCCCAGCCCTCCCCCTTCTTTCTCTGGCTCGGTTGCCCACCTGTTCCTGTTGAAAAGGAACGACTGTCTGCAGGCTTCCCCGCACCCCCAGGACACCCCCAGCTGTCTGCAGAAGGGACAGGGAACGGGTGACACCAGAGACTATTGGTCTCCCCACACCGGTCTCCCCAGACAAAAGAGGGGGATCCCGACTGCTCTGAGCTGAAAGGAGATACTGGCGAGCCTGGATTTCAGGATGAGTCCCTGGCCTTCGGTGGCTGACCTCTTGCCTCCTCCGTGGGAAGGAGGGAGGGAAGCCCATCGCTAGCTTGGGCCTCAGGGAAGGGAACACTGTCTACCTCTCGCTTCACGCTTGGCTGATGTCCACGGAGGAAGGAAGGAAGAGGGCAGTGGTTCACATTTTTGAGCCGTATGGGTCAAATTCTGTGCTAGATACTTTCTGTGCCTTATCACATTTCAGGTAAGGTGCTCCAGTGATTTCCATATTACAGAGAAGCAGGCAGATTCTAGGGTCAAGTGACTTGCCAGGATCCAAGGGCTAGTGAGGAGGTGGGTCAGGGACCCCCCAGGCAGTCTGGTTTTGTGAGCCTCTAGAAGCAGGTGGCTCCATCGGCAATGAGAACATCAGGGCCCCCACAGGCTCCTGGTTACCAGCAGAAGCCCCTCTGGCCTGGTTCTCATCCTAAAAGTGGGGGGGTACCAGATTTGCCTGGAAGTTTCCAAAAGGCACCTGTCCTGTCTGCACTGTGGCTTGCATCAAAATAGGCGGGCTGGGGGTGCACAGAACATCATTGGGAAAAACTCCCCCAGTGATTCTGATACTGCCCCCACCTGCCCCCGAGCCTGCGGTCCAGGAGGGAGAGGATCCAAGAGAGGTAACCTAGGTCCCATTTCGTGTTCCCAAAGAAGCCTCACGGCTATGGCTGGCTTCCCGGAGGGGCCCCGTGGGCCAGAGGTTCTGCCTGTCTCCCAGCCTGGCAGAAGGGCACTGATGTGACCGCCTAACCATACGTGCCCAGCGTCTCGAAGCGAGGGGGTGGCGAGGAGAGAGGATGCGGACCACAGAGATTTACCTTCTGGCTCCTCCACTCGTTAGCCCAGGGCCGCCGGACCTCACCAAGGCTGACCCTGCAGCATGAGCTGTGGTTGTTCTGCCTCCTTTCCTGGAAATCTGAACATTCCCATAACAAAAAGCGCAGGTTTTTTTTCCCCTAATGGTTTGCAATAAGGACCAAATGTAATAATGGAAAGCGCGTGCGTTGGCTGTCTGCGAGCTGGAGGGATGCCAGCCGGAGGGATGCCGGCAGGAGGAACCAGCCCCGTCCCTAAGACTTCCTGGAAGGAGGTCTGGCCGAAGGTCAGGCCACCAACCCTGACTGAGCGGAAAGACACAGCGGCCCAAAGAGAGGCCCATGGACGGGCAGGATAGGGACTGGTCTGGGGGCCCAAAGCTTACACTGCGTTTCTGGGGCTGGGGGTGGGGAGAGACCCTGAAAGAAGAAGAATACAAAGTGACAGATACAAAATGAGTTCAAACCTGAAAATGTATCCAGAATGAGAAAAGAAAGCACAGCAAATTTACAAATGTTAAAAAGCTAGTAAACACCAAAAATATCACAAAGTCCAGGGGAAAAAAAAGTTTGATCAATTTGCAGCCGAATCCAACTATGCTGTACAGTATTCCTTTTTTTTTTTTTTTTTTTTCCCTCATCCTGGCTGTTGGGGGGGCCCCTTNGTCTGGTTGGGACCATTCTGTAATGGTTTTCCACAGAGAAAATGCAAAAATGTTCTAGTCTTTCCTTTAGCGTGGTTGATCCAAATTTGTTTTTCTATTCTGGATAGCTTAAAAAAGGTTCCCGGCCACAAATTATTATTGTTATTGTCATGTAAATGTTTAGGATTGTCGCAAACCTTGGGAAAACTTCTATCCCTTTCTTTTGTATGTGAACTATGGAATTCAGGGCATTTCGAGTTTTCTTGTTCCAATCAGCCAGAAGTTTAAACACAAAAAAATCTGATATATTCAATTGCACGTGATTCCCACTTTAAAAAAAGTATTGTGTGTATTATGTTAAAAAAATTATTCATGACACTTGTGAGAAAGAGGGTAAGAAATACTTTATTCAAGTGGGCTACTAGAGCGGGGTTTTGTAGTAGAGACAGGTCAGGCTCCACCTGCAACACAAGGAGGAAACATGGGAATTTCGAGCCAAGGAGCAGAGGGAGGGTCCGTGGGTGGAAAGTCATTCAGAGCGGCCACTGAAGGTGAGAACGGACGCTGGCTAAGCTGACGTCTCAGGGCTCTTGCTGAAGGCAGCCCTGCGGGTCAGCTGTCACCTGGGTGCTGGCAGAGGATGATGGAGACCAGATCTGGAGGCTGGAGCATTCGGGCTCAATTCACTTAGCAGGGTTCTTGCTAAAATTGGACCGTGCCAATGCGAACGTGGAAGCCCAATAGTCAGCACCCAGCTGAGACTGAGTAGAGTTTGGGTGAGGACAGAACTCTGTCCATTATAGGATCGATAAAACCAAAGTTTCTGGGGTCCCTGGGTGGCTCAGTTGGTTTAGTGGCTGCCTTTGGCTCAGGTCACTATCCCAGGGTCCTTGTGTCCTGCTCAGCGGGGAGCCTGCTTCCCCTTCTCCCTCTGCCTGCTGTCCCCACTGCTTGTGCTCTGTCTCTGTCAAATAAATAAATAAAATCTTTGAAAACGAAAACAAAAACACCCCCAAAGTTTCTGATTTTACGTATCCGATAGCCAGAAGAACCCATCATTTCAAACCTTTTTCTCCTGCACTACCCACATATTCCCTAGCCCGGCCCCAGACGACGGGCTCCCGTTGCACTTGGGTGTCCCAGGGCTCACGGTGAGCCTCAGGAATATTCCCAAAGCCATGTCTACACTGACTATGGCTGTAAGTGGCTGCAAACCACATAAAGGGATCCCACCTAACCCGAACTAAATGAACCTTCAACTCCACTTCCCCTTAGCTAGATCCCCGGCTACTCAGAGTCACTCCAACACCATCCATCGTGACAGGAGGTGACAGAGGGAAGGAAAGGAAAAGAGACAGTGGACTTCCCCCTCAGAAAGGAAAAAGACAGTAGACTTAACCAATTACATTGAAAATTACCTCACTTTTGCAAATTCTATAAAAACATATAGCCATGTGCACACACATTGCTAGGGCCTCCCCCAGGACCCCATAACGCCCAAATTTACACTGACCTCAGGAGACCAATGAGACTGGCCCTGGGAGCTAGTGTCCCGACTCCAAATTCCCAGGGAGGACCCTGAGTGGTCCAGTTTGGTCACAGCCCCATCCCTGGACCAGTCAGCTCTGGCCTGGTGGGCAGATATGTGCGTGTCCTCATGACACGTCTTGCTGTGACTGTGTTAGGTGGGGGTGGAGCAGTTTTCAAAGAAGGGGAAGAGGGATTTGCCTACAGCCGGACAGAGGTATGGGCTTGCAGGGGTGGAGTCACCCTGGAGGAAGAGACAGAAGTAAATGGACCACAAAGCCGACTGAGAAGGACCTTGCCGTTCCCGGACTGTACTTTGTACCCTGCTATTTTCCCATATGCTGGAAATTCCTTCTACCCACCTTCTTGCAGTCTCCTATAACCATTCTCACTGTTTATAGCTGTGTCTCTCTCCCCAGTCAGATTGTCCTATTGTGAATCCCTCTAGGGCGAAACTATGTCTCACCTTGGCAGCTTCAGCTTGGAGCAATACAGCAGCAGGCACGTGGTAAACACTCAGGATATACTTATTGCAATGAAGGATTCACTTCGTCAATAAGTGAATCCCTGTTGATCGTCTGGGGTCCAGTTCCAGCCCTCCTCCCACCATAGTCACATTCCCATTACCTGCCAAATGTTTGTTGAATGCCTCCTGTGCACTCTGCCCAGCGGGGGAGAGGGGCTGAAGAAGGACCCCAGGGCAGCTGCGAAGCAAGCAAAGACTCTCTCGAACTACCACCGGAAGTTCCATTCTTACAACTCCTACTCCTGAGACTCAGAACCTCTTGCCTGGTGTGGAGGGACCCACCAACTGGCCGTTTTGCCTTCATCTTCTGGTCTGTCCTGCTCAGCTCCCTGGAGACCTGCTCCCATCAGGGTGCACACCTGTACAGCTAGAGCTTAAAAAACCTGAAGCAACTGAATGAATGAATAAGCAAATGAGTGTCTATCCCTTGAGAATCCCACCAGTCTCCCTATTTAACACTGATTTTCCAGGAGTTCTGCAACTTTAATCATTGTGATGTGTCCTCTCATCCCCATAAATACGCTGTTACCTATTGAATTATCAGTCCTGAGTTTGGGTCAGCAAATAAGGTCATTACCATTGCCATTGCAATGACCAATTCAACCGAAACAATTCCACCTGTATTTCAAGGTCCTCCACCATCCAGCCCCAGCCCCAGGCCTGGACTACACTCCCTCCTGCCCACTCCCTACTCTATTGTTTCAGTCAAGAAAGTGTCCTCACACATGCTGGGGACACATTTACTTTACTTTAATATAACATTTATTGGATTTTAGAATAAGTCAAATGTAGAAAACTTGGAAGAATCAAAAGAGCCCAAAAGGTGAAAAGCATGTCCCGAAGAAGGATTAACACTTTCTTGCTATTACTTTTCAATGAATGTATGCTTAATTGTATACTTTCAACAAAATTGAGAGCCTGCCGTTTTGCACCATGCTCGTTTCCCTTGTCAATAACTGAAACGCATTTCTTTCTGCCTCCCGGTCTTCAGGTCTAGATGACTGAGCCTGGTGGTGGGTATTAAGGAGGGCATGTATTGCATGGAGCACTGGGAGTGGTGCATAAACAATGAATCTTGGGTCACTGAAAAAATTAAATTAAATTAAATTAAATTAAAAAAAAAAAACGAATCTTAGAGTGGAAAGGAACCACTGCAGGGCAGGGAGCCTCCAGTAACATTCAGAGAAGAGCGAAACTAAGAACCAGCTTCTGCTAGAACCTCCCCGAGAATGGGCGCCCCACCCACCCTGGGCACCTGTCCCATCGGTGCAAGGAGCTACTTGCTGGAAGCCGCCTTCCTTGTCTTCGCGCGGACAGCGGGCCCCAGCCCCCCAGTCCCCAGCCTCTGAGCACTGACTCTGCGCTCTGGAACCTTGCAGGAGAGCCTCCAGTCTCCTGACAGCCCATCCACTCCGCATAGACTGCACCAACCCTTTCCTAGTTTCCACAGTCCTGAATTCCTCATCGTCTTAAACATCACCCAAATTTCATTCTCAACCCTCATCGTAGCTCATGCTATCAAACTGTGCCATTCGGGGACAATTACAGGTGTCCCTTAGGTACTTCTTTATGGTCTTTTCTGTTTTCCAAATTTTCTGCCATGAGCTTATATGACTCCCATTAATAGAAAAAAAATAGTATGCCTTCTCTGCTATTCTGCTATGAATTATGTTTTGCTCTTGATTAGCTGAATCCGTAAGTGCCAGCTATGCGCCCTATGATGCCATTGTCCTCATCACATGTTCCGCGCCTCCGAGACAGGACTAGAGCCCGGGGGCCTGCCCTAGGGGACCATGAACGGATGTCCATCCATCCTCCAGCTCCTGGGGGGAAACGGTTCGTATTGCTCCAGACCTCACCTAACCATCCACCACCCTGCTCACGTTTCTCTCTCGTGTTCACACGGAGAGCATGGAAAACTTCATTGAGTGCCTTGCCAAGATAAGCTCTGCTTTTCCGAACATGATGACAATAAATATGCTGAGTGAATGAAAAAAAAAATCCTTTGCTGATGAAAGCCACTGCAAGTTTGGTTTGACGTGATTTAATGAATTAATTCCGGAAAAGCATGGTTCTCTGTAAAGTGCTCCCAACCCATCTGTTTGATAATTCTACAGTGCTGTTGAGTGACATTAAACTTACATCCCAGCCATCATATTCCTTCCTTTTAGAAAATCAGAACATTTTGCTCCCTCTGGCTGGTTAGTCGTTCCTCTCTTCTCAAACCCATCCTTCATGTCCTGTCTTGGGCCATTTGGGGGCATTCAGTGGATTCACCCTTTCCTGAACTGTAACCAATCACAACCAAGCAAACAGCAGCAACAGTACCAGCTTCCACCTAGCAGAGCTCGCTCTGTGCCAGATGCTTCGCTGAAGGACTTTACATCCTTCAGCACAAGGTATCACTTAGTTCATCTGTATTGAATATTTGAATCTATATAATTGCAGTTTTAATCACTTGAATAACAGGTGCTACTGTGACCCCCGTTTAGCAGGGGAGGAAACTGAGCTCTGGAGAGGTTTGTGTTCCTTCGTTGCTCGCCATCCCTTGGAGGGTGGACAAACCCAGGTTTGTCTGCGTCTGAACTCTCACTTCCTTCCCTCCCCAGGCATGAGTGTCTGTGTTACCCAATTCAGTGGTCCCTTCTCCTATTGTTTCTGGGGGGCTTTCGTCTTAATATTTCTGGTGTCTCTTGGGGAGCACCTAACAGGGCCACAGGCACACAGTCAGCCTCCTCAGAGGCTAAGTGGTCTTGCTTGAGCTGCCCCTGGTCCGGCCCCTTGCTGGGTGCTGGCTGCACCCCTCACCACCCCCAACTGCCAGGTGCTGGGAGAAGCTTCCTCAGAGGGGCCCAGGTGTGGCTGCCCCTCGCCACAGGATGAAGGAGGGACCACATCACAGAAACAAGAGGGATGTGCCTATAAACCCCTGGAGACACCAGGGAGGGGGACACCGAGAAGTTTCCACCCTCTGTTCTGGGTTTTCCTCCCAACCCAATCAGGGGGGCTTACCCCCCACATCTGCTCAGCAAAACACTCGGCCGAGCATCCTGAGACCCTCTTCGGCCTTCTGGGGCTTCTATTGCAGGTGCCACAGGAGTGTGTGTGTGTGTGTGTGTGTGTGTGTGTGTGTGTGTGTGTGTATGAGGGAGCAGATGGATTGAAAGCAGGATTCTGAGATCCCGGAGAGAGGCGGAAGCACGGGCGAGCTCTGGAGGTGGGAACATGTGTGATACATCCGAGGGACAAGAGATGCACCTGCCCAGATGGGCCTTCGCTCCCCTCCGTCAAGGACGGCTCCAGAATGTGAAGGGGTCAGCCGTGCTCGGGAGGAGTGTGTGTGGAAGGGGCAGGGGGAGGGGGAGGGCAAAAGGCCGGTGTGGCTGGCTCCAAACGGGACAGGACCTCATCTCCGGGTCCCATTTCACCATCTTCATAGGCCTTCTAGCAGCCCCCTGTGCCAGGCTGGCAGCCATCCCCCCACCTGCCCCGGAGCGCTGTGCCCCTTCCCTGCCCACACTGCCGTGGCACGCTGTTCTCTAGTACATTCTCCACACACCTCTCCCCATGGCTCCCCCGGCACCTGAGCCTCCCCGAGGCTCCCCAGAATCTGTGGGTCCACAGTGTGGTGGTAAAGCCTTCCATGGCTTTGACCCATCTCTCCAGTGTCATCTCCTGGGATAATCTGGCTCGTGCCTGGGCGTTTAGCTCAACTTACAGTTATAGCCTCATCCAGACAGTGATAAGGAACATTTCTTATACGAGCTTGACCCTCACAGGAAGCCCACGAGCATAAGAAGCAGAGAGGTTCAATGGCTTCTGTCTGCAGTCCCACTAGCTAATCGGTGCGCAGCAGGACGCACCTCCAGATGGCTGGTGTCCAGAGCCCAGCTCCTTCAGCACTGGATTACAGTCCCTTTAGAACGAATGTTCTGTGGGCACAGCAACCTCTCACACTCCATGTTCCCCTCCAACTCATGTGTGCTCACAAGCCACCACTGCATCGAAGGTTTCTGCCTACAGGACACCACCTCCAGGAAGCTCTCTCAGATGCCCACCACCACCCCAACACCACCCCCATGTGCCCAGGTTTGGGTTGGAGCGGTGGTTCCCCTAGTTTGCTGTACATTGGAATCACCTGGGGATCTTTTTAAAAAATGCGTGCTGCCTGGCTCCCACTCCCAGACCTTGTGGTTAATTGGTAGGGGGTGACTCTCAAGTGGAGTGAAGTTTGGTAGCTGCTGGCAATCCTCCTCAAACTGGGTGTGCACCAGCACTGACCCTGGGCTTCTGATTTTATCCGCCTGGGCTAAGGCTGAGACTGCCTTTTTTTTTTTTTTTAAGTTTTTATTTATTTATTTGACAAACAGACACAGTGATAGAGGGAATACAAGCAGGGGGAGTGGGAGAAGGAGAAGCAGGCTTCCCGCTGAGCAGGGAGCCCGATGCAGGGCTCGATCCCAGGACCCTGGGATCATGACCTGAGCCGAAGGCAGATGCTTAACGGCTGAGCCACCCAGATGCCCCAGCTGAGACTGCCTTTCTAACAGGTTTCCAGCTTCTGCTGCTGCTGCTGCTGCTGCTGGCCTGGGGACCATAATTGGAGATCAGCTGAGCTAAGGAGTCCTCCGGGTACCCATGTGCTCCCAGAGGGCACGGCACTAATCACCACCTACGCCCTTGTCGCGTCTGGTGTAATCGTCTGTGTGCTTCTCGGCCACCTCTGCCAGGCCCAGTTACCTTTGGTAACCCAGGCCGACGCATGTTGGATGAGTGAGTCCCTGAGACACCAGGCAGGCTTAGCATGGCGATTGGCACTGCAGCAATCTTTGTTTCTGCATGGGAAAGGAGCTGTGACTGTTGAGCCAGGCTGCCTTTTACTGAGCACAGAGGGGTGGAGTCCAGGCCACAGTTGGAGGAAAGGGCAGAGGTAGGATTCCATGAGGCAGCCTGGCTCCCAATCCCACACCTTTAACTACTGTACTTCGAGGTCCTATCCTAGGTGACCCCAAATCTATCCCCTCCCCTCCTCCATCCCCACTCCCCGGGCGTAGATTCCCAGTGGGTTTCAGAGTACAGGTCTCCATCTATTGGTGGGTGTGAGCAGCATTTTTTAAATGACCAAATCTCTGACAGAACTGAACAACCTAGAAATAGATCAGAGTGCACCCATGAAGTAAGAATTTTAAGTACTGCTTAGCAAGAAAAACATGCGCAAACCAGTACTGATGTAAAAATGTGCGTCCAACTGTGGGTCATGGTCAAAAGAGTCTGCCAAACCCTCACTTAGAGAGCCTCCGCCAGATCTCTGGGAAGCCCGCAGTTCTCCACTGAACTGGAGACGGAGAAGAGCTAGGCTGCCCCCTGCTGGGCACTTCCAGAATTGCACCAGGAGCCCTAAAACTGCCCCTTGGCGGGAGAGGGTGTGTGGGTTGGGGGGAGGCAGTAGCAAATTCCTCGTGACCGGTCAAAATGCAAAATAATTTTTTGATGAAAAACGAATTCATTTTACTCCAAAATAAATACAGACCTCGTGGCGAGGGACGATGTGGGTTGCTGTCGGACGGACCAACATCCAAGTTGTAGAGGGCCACCAAATATTTCACTAATGATCTGAGCGCCCAGACGAGAATCTTTAAGACTCGCATTTTTTTGTTGTTGTTGCAGAAGCAGGGGGAAAGGGGCATCTAGAACAGACCGAGTAGCTACTCCGAGGCAGGAAGGCATGGATCCTATTTCATTAAATCTCTGTTCTTCCCTCATCGTCCTCACCGCACAGATGGGAACAGAGAGGCCAAAGCTCGCAAGGCTGACAAGCAGGGGAACAAGTTCCAGCAGCCAGGCCCCCTGACCTCTAAGCCCACCCTCTGGAGACCGGAGGGGGTTAGGTGGGTGGCGATCCTTTTCCCACTGGGACCTCTTGTTCCCCTCTAGCCTTGCTCTGCCTTTCACTTCCTACACGGTCCCCAAAAGAGCTAACACACTGCAAGGTGAGAGTAGGTCTCAGAGAGTGGAAGTTTAGACCGAGCAGCTGCAGTGGGTTTGGGCATAAATCGTCGGGGCCCCCACACCCCAACTGATGAAGCTTCCAGAAGGCACCCTTCCATGCGTTTTAACCATAACCACCTTCTTTTGGAGGCTGAATCTAAGAGGAGGCTCTCTTGTCTACTGTGCACCTCAATGGTTTGGGCGAAGCCTCGGGGCTGGGGAACTCGGGAGGGCTGAGTAAATAGGGGGAGAAGGATGGGAAGAGGAAGAGCAAGGTGCTCACACAGCGGCTCGAGGGGGGGCGCAGCACGACCCAGGCCCGGCCACGAACCAAACGTTTGGGGTGAGGTGGTTCTGCCCAAGGTGAGAAGGGTTTCGCCTCTGAGTCTGACTTTGTGGCAGAACAGAGAGCACATGCAGACCCAAGAAACAAGAGACCCCAAAACCTAAACCCCAAGTCCACGAACCTCCCAGGAGAGAACTCTGGATCGCCACAGGCATTCCGCAGAGCAGGGGGGCGTCAGCTGGCCTCTCAGGGGACACCTGCGGGCTCACACCTGCCCCACATTAGAGCCCCTGCGCCCTACGTCCTGGTAGCACAGACCCGCAGGGGCCCTGTCTGCCATCTGTCATCCCTGTCCCTGGGTCCCTCTGGTCCTTGATCATCGCATACACAGGACGTTTGGTCTTTCTGGGATCTTTTCAAACTCATCCTCCTCTCTACCGCTCCTGCTCGCTAGTCCCAGCGGCCCTTCCTGTCCTTCACCTCCAAGCTCCTGGCAAGGCTCTGTCCTTGTCCTCACTAACTGCCTTCCACTCGTGCCTCCCTCTACACCAGCTGACTTGGGGCCTTCGTGGCTGGCGGAACTGCTTGGGCGAAGGTCCTTGCTGATAAACGGGGCAGGTGGTTATGGGTTCCATCTTCCCCGGACCCGCCGGCAGCACTGACCCGCCTGCCCCCCGGCCCCGTGAGACTCTGGCTGTCACAGCACCACTCTCTCCCGGCTTTCTTCCTTGCCACTTGGGCTGCTCCTTCGTAATCTCCTTAGGACAGTTTCTCACCCTTGGCACTGTTGACATTTGGGGCCGAGTCGCTCTTTGTTGTGGGGGTCTGCCCTGTGCCTTGTAGGATCTTTCCATTCACCAGACGCCAGGAGCAGCATCAAACCTGCTCTACCCTTCCCTGCCCTCCGTCGTGACCACCAAAAATGTCCTCGGGCATCGTCAAATGGTCCCTGGGGGGCAAAACGGCCCCTGGCTGAGAACCGCTGCCATTAAAGGGCGCTTCTTTTCCACTGACCTTTTTTTTTTTTTTTAAGATTTTACTTATTTGTTCATGAGAGACAGAGCATGAGAGACAGAGGCAGAGGCAAAGGGAGCAGAGAGCCTGATGCGGGACTCAATCCCAGGACCCTGGGATCACGACCTGAGCCGAAGGCGGATGCTTAACCATTCAAGCCACCCAGGCACCCCCACTGACCTCTTAAATATGGGTTTTCCCTGGGCCTGTGATTTTATCGGCCATCTTATGCTAATATATAAATCTACATCTCCCCAAGTCCAGGAACCTCTGCCTGCCTCCCATTTCCTAGATGCCTCCTCAGCCTGTCGGATGCAGAGTGAACTCAGACTCCTTCTTCTTGTCTTCGTTTGGGTTCTCCCAGAAGCAAAGTCTGAGATGAGGACTGGTTGCACGTGGTTTAATCGGGAGGTGGTCTCAGGGAACAGAAGCGAGCAAAGGAGGAAAAGCCAATGTAAGGTCCAACATCAAAGTCAGCGCTGAGAGCAGTGAGGGCTGGCTTCCACTGGAATCTCCGGAGAGGCATACAGAAGGGCTCCCGGAATTGTCCAACCAAAGGATGTAAGCCCCTGGCCAGGGCACGTGAGGGTGGGGGGACCTCTCACCTGTGGCTCCCACACTGTGCTGTTGAGAGCTGTCCCAAGGCCATTAACTCCCCGAACTCCTGGGCTCCGTTGAGCCGTGCAAGCCAAACAGACCTCTGTGGTTTCGAGGAAGGTGTTAGAATAGACATGAGAACAACGCACTCTCTGCGCTTCAATGGGGGGTGCTGTCCACAGGGGCGGAAGCTCACCAGGAACACCTACCGTGGCTGCAGCTGAAATCAGAGCGTGACCAAGAGGATGTGATGCAGGGCACCCAAAATTGTCTACCCCCGTCCTCCCCTTGCACCACTCCAACCCACATACGTCCCACATGAAGTCCATTCCGTCAGAGTCTTCAAGGTGGAGGCCAGCCATCATCTAGTGAAAACAGTGTGTGCAGGAGTCAGTGGGATGCGCCCCAAGCCGCCCACTGTTGCTCAAGTCAAGGCTGAAACTGCTGATCATTACCTTCCTTCTCCACCACCGGTTCTAGAAGCTTCTGTCAGCTAGTCGAGCTTGTCGCCTGACGGGGCGACTCAGACCCACAACCCTGAGCACTCTGAGCCCTCCGCGGGCGTGGCCTCATCAGGCCATGGCTGTTGCAAGGGGCGCTTCTCTGACATCACCAGGCCCGGGAGCCCTGCGTCCCGGCCACCCTCTCATCCGGTGCAAGTGGAGAACAGAGTGGCGGAGAGAGGGACCAACCCGCCCTCCACCCTGGGCTCCTGGACCCGTGTATTCCCACGCCTGGGGACACAGCACTGTCGACCGGCTGTGTTCCGGTGACTGCGCCCAACCTCAGTGTCATCCTCGAGCTGGGGACCTTCGCTGAGTTTCTGCAAACCGTCCCATCACTCTCGTCGGTCCAGTGATTTGGGATGTACCCGACCAGCCGATCCCGCCGTCCTGCACCCACGGTTGCACTTCCCTTGGCATAAACGGGCCTCCTGGATCTGAGGTGATGAGTCATCACATGTAAATAAATCAGGCAGTCTGTAAACGCTCAGATTAACACTAGAGTAAGTACCGATCCCCAGAAGGAGGGATTAGCCGCTCTTTCGGGGGGGAGGGGCCAAGACAATCAACTTCCGACAAGCAGCTGGCCGGTCAAGGGCGCGGGACCTCTGTGCCCACAGATCAGTCAGCAGTGGCAGTGGCCAGACCGCCTTCGAGAGGGAGCCGGGGCTGTTGGGCCCCTGCCTAGCCTGTTGGCACAGCTTACTTGGGCCCCCTGGCCCTGCTGACACCTGATTCTAGATGTTGCCGTTTCCATCTTAGAGTCGACTGGATTTATAACATGAATGGTACAAAACCTCGCTCTTGAGCAACTCCAAGTTCTCGGTCAACTGATGTCCTGGTCAGGGCCCAGGAGCATGCTTCGAGCTGCTCTTCAAATGGGGAATAGAAAGAACAGTCCTGCTCCTGAACCTGGAGGGTCCGTGATACACGCCTCCTCCTGGGGCTTGCCAGAGACTCCACGCTGCACCTTTGCCCACCATGGATACGTCTAGCACCTGCTGGGTCCACACACGGCAGCTTGCCTGGTAGCCAAGCTTGCTGCAAAGCCCTTCCTTGCTCCAATTCACTCGATGAATGGACTGGATTAATATTTCCAAATATGCTACGTATGTGTCCCAAAGCCAAAGAGGTCCATCAAGTGCTCTGGCTCCTTTGTAACAGGAGAGGGTACAACAGGCAATAACTTGTCCTCATCTTAGAGGGTGACATGAGACACCCCAAAGCCTCTGCTACATTCTCCACTCTTGACTCCTTCCTGCATCTCCTCCTCAGTGGGTACAGTAACTAGGAGCCCCTCCCTTCCTTTTTCTTCCTCACTCACATGCTCTGCACCACCTCAAACCCTCTGTTACCAAGTCCTGAAGACTCTACCTCTTACGTTGATTTCTTCAGTCAGAACTCTCCTCCCTGTTCTCCTTGCCGCCACCTTGATGCAGCCTGCTTCGTTTATCTGCTCAATTCCCACAGAAGCTTCCCAATAGAACTCCCCACTTCCAATCTCTTCTAGTTCATTCACCCATTTTACCACAAGGGAGAGGTGCTCTCATTCCGCCCCTCCTCACAACACCTTAGTGCTCCCATCAATTCAGATACACCTTGATCGCATTAATGCCTTTCACTGTAGGTGGGCTGAGGGCAACGTACATGTTCTTCTGGGGAGACCAGTACGCAGAGTGCTTGTGGGATGTTAGCGTGGCATTCAAGGCCCTTCCCCGCAGGGCTCCCAGCTAGATCTCTGGCTTCCTCCCCACCACTCACCCCATTTCTTCCAACTGGCAGCTACTCTACTAAGCCAAACCTGCTCTTTCTCACCTTCATGCTTCACCCAAGCTTTGTGCCTGGAACAACACCTACCACACCCTCCATTCTCTACTTCCTCAGACCCCACAGCTGCTACCCCTCCCTCGAACTTAGCTCAGCCATCACCTTCCGCAGGAGCTCTTTCCCTATTTGCTCATTCTGCCCCAACGCTGGCCTAGGCAGCCTTCCTTCTGTCCCCACTGCACAGAGCTCTGTCTTAGCACCTGTCAGGCTTTGTGGCAATGATTTGTTACACCAGACAGAGCAAAGCTACTTGAGAATGAGGACTGGCTTCCAGTCACCTTCGTGCCTCTGGGGACTGGAGCAGTGCCCAGCATAGAGCGAGCATTTACTCAGTGTTTGCTGAACCAGTGTAATTTGCATGGTACTGGGGTAGCAAACCAGCAGCCTACAGGCTAAATCAGACCTGCAGGCAAGTTCTCCTTGGCCCACACATTTCCTGGCTGAGTGAGGTCAACTAGGACTGATCCAGGCTACAGGGCTGATGACACGGAATTGGCCTCTATTTGCTTTGGCTGACTGCCTAGCCAACCAAACAGGTACTCAGGCAACACACCAGACCAAGAATGCAAGTGACCACAGCCCCCTAGGGAGCACTGTCCCCTACAGCAGGGGCTCACCCGCAGCCTCAAAGGCTCAGCAATCTGTACAGAATAAGGATCGAGCACCAGACTTACCCGGGCTCCCTGCTTTTTATCGCATGAAAAAGGACTGGGGTGGGAGTAGAGGGTGGCACGGGTCCACCTTATTTTTATTTCTTCCTGACCCACAGATCTACTCAGGTTGTATCTTCAGCAGGTCTGACCATGGCTGTACAAGAAGAACATACACAAATCAGATATTTCACATTTGCATTTTTAAAATCCTGATTGCCTCTCTTGAAACAAATCCACAGACCTGGCAACATCAAGCCTACACTCATGACAAGAGACGCAGCTTCCCCCTTAGACAACGCACTGTTCTCTCAGCACTCTGCCACACCCCCACTGGTGTGGCCCAACGGATGCTTCCATCACCAGCCCTGCTTTGTTACCATTCGAATCTGTAACTTTTTTTTTTTTAAGATTTTATTTACTTATTTCACAGAGGGAGAGAGATCACAATTAGGCTGAGAGGCAGGGAGGAGAGAGGAGGAAGCAGGCTCCCTGCTGAGCAGAGAGCCGGATGTGGGCCTCGATCCCAGGACCCTGAGATCATGACCTGAACTGAAGACAGAGGCTTTAACCCACTGAGCCACCCAGCCGCCCCAAATCTGTAACTTCTAAAGTGCTTCGAATCCTCCTCTGCTACTTTACGATCTTCTTTGATTACACCCCCACCCCACCGCCCACTGGTGGGCGTGTGAATATCCTCCTCTCATAGATGAAGAGGCTGGGATCCAGAGAGAGGGCTGATGGTAGGTCATCACACAGCCTGTGAGCAATGAAGGGAGGACTCAAATCCAGACTTTGGGACTTTTTCTGCCCCACCCCACCCCCGGCCCGTGCCAGTTAGACACTAACCTTTGCTTGCCTTCTCGAAAGTACTTCACTTGTTTCAAGAATATTTAAGGATTTAGTCTCACTGCTAGGAAATTATTAGCAGCCTGCCGCTAGTTTCATTTGACCTACACACTTCCTGGTTGAGCTAGCCAAATGACTGGAGCAGGGCTGGCGAGGCCGAGGGCACAGCTTGGACTTCACTCACTCGCTCCTCATGACAAGCCCGTAAGGCGGGTATTATTATCCCCACTTTATGGGTGGCACAGAGAGGTCCGACGGCCGGGGCCTATGCCGACGGCATTTGGACGATTGCATCAGAGGGGGAGGCTCACATCTGTAATGTCACAAACTAAGGTACTCTGCCAAGGGCCCAAAAAGCTGATCGGGAGAATTTAGTCACCCACTTTGGGGTGCGGGAGACTATGAATGGATGAAAGAGAACAGGTACTACCCGGCACAGTCTAAAAGCCAAGGTCCCAACTCGTTTTCCGCCTCAACCCCTCTAGGGAACACCGGACTCCCAGCCGGAACAGTGACAGCGACTTAGAGCCCATCACAACCACGCGGGATGGGGACTGCTGTGGCAAAACCTCGCAGGGCAGGGGCAGGTACGGAGAGTGAGAAGCCCCCCTGAGCCTGCCCACTGCGCCTCGCTGCTCGAAGGATGGGGCGAGGGCCCCTCTGGCAGGGCATTGGCTGTCAGACACGGTGGCAGACACGTGGCCGAAGGTGGCGGCAAGCTTTATGGGCCGGGGACTGGGGGCACGCACTCCCACGTCAGAGGGGAGGAGTTGGTTTCTTTCATGATAACCTTCATCCCCAGTGGCAGATCTGATCTGCACAGAAACCCCAGCACTCTGCAACTGTCTTCAGAGGATGGGTCCTGTCTTAAAGCTGCATCTCGGGGGCAGAGCTGTCTGCACGGAGGAAGTTCGGCCTGCCTGCCTTCACTTCCTGCCACGTTGGTCTCCTGGGTCCCTTTTCATTGCTGGGTTGTAACTGACCTAAACCCAATTTCTGCAGTGCGTGGCACCCATTCATGCCAAGACAGTAACTGCTAAAAAAGCATGGTCCCCTCAATTCCAAAGGATTTGGTATTTTTTCTATTAACAGATATACTGAAATATCATACACATACCATAAAATTCACCCTTTTAAAGTGAAATAATTCAGTGGTTTTTAATATATTCAGAGTGGTGTGCCATCACCACTTTGGAATTTTAGAATATTTTCTTCACCGACCCAAACAGAAACTTCTTACCCATTAGCAGTCACTCCCTATTTCCACTTCCCCTCCAGCCCCTAGCAACCACTAACCTATTTTGTTTTTATGATTTGTCCATTCTGGACATTTCCCATAGATGAAAGAGTATGTGGGCTTTTGTAACTGGCTTCTTTCATATAATATGCCTTCAGGGTTCACGCCTGCTCTACCACGTATCAGTACCGCATTCCCACCTCGGGCTGGGTACCCAACTTTGCGGCTAAATCACGCGCTGCTCTCGCACTCACTGGCTGATGGCCACTCGCGTTGTCGCCACCTTCCGGCTACAGTGACTAAGGCTGACAAGGTTTTGTGTGAACCTAGGTTTCCATTTCTTTCGGGATACACTTAGGAAAGGAGTGGCTGAGTCGTATGGTAACAGTCAAACCATTTTTCAAAGTGGCTGCAACATCTCACATTCCTACCAGCAACCTAGGAGGCTCCCGACTTCTCCACTTCCTCACCGACACGTTATCTGCCTTTTTTGATTCTATCTATCCTAGTAGTGGTGAAGCGGTATTTCACTATGGTTTGGAGGTGCATTTCCCTGATGAATAATGATGTTTAACATCTTTTTATGTGTTAGTGACCAACGGTGTGTCTCCCTTTGAGACATACACCCATTCAGATCCCTTGTCTGTTAATTAGTTTGTCCTTTTATTATTGACTTGTAAGAGCTCCTTATTTATTCTGGATAGAAGTCCCTCACCAGACAAAGGTTTGCAAATATTTTCTCCCACTCAGTGAACTGTCTTTTCGCTTTCTTGATGGTGTCCTCTGAAGCACAAAATTTATTCTGATGAAGTCCAACTTACCAGTTTTATTTTTTGTTGTTGTTTGTGTTTTTGGTGACACACACAAGTGCTGAGGGGGAAGAATAGTATTGAGGACACCTAAAATGAATCAGCTTCAGATCTTACCCATGCCCCCCAATATCATCTGGGAAGTCATAGGGAGCTTTTGTTCTACTTGAGACAGAAAAAAAAATTTAATTTTATTAAGATTTAAGATATATAAAAAAGTACAAAGACTAACATATATCTGTGTCCCCACTACCCAACTTAAGAAGTTTTACCCATAAAGTTGAAGTCCCTGTGTCCCCTCCCTCCCTACCTCCCCTTCTGGAGGCCGCCATTACCCTGATTTTGGTGTTTATTATTCTCATGGAATTTCTTTATAGTCTGACTACACACGTGTATGTATCCTTTATCAATATGTAGTGCTTTGTTCTTCTAAGCTTCATATAAATGGCATCGCGTAACACACAATCTGAAGTCCCTTTTTCTACACTGACATTGATCTATGTTGATAAAACTGCTGTAAGTATATGAATATAGATCTAGTTCATTAATTTCCACACTGGCTAAACATTGTATAAATACAGTTTATCCATCCTATAGATAAACATCCATGTTGAAACAGCCAAAAACTGGGGAAAATGATACCAGATTATTTCTGAGCACTTAAGCTAGTTTCTCTAGAACCATGGCTTTCCATATCTTAACTCCACAGTAAAAAAAAAAATGCGCCTCTGCACACATACAAACATTTGAGCGTAGGTGTGTATCAGTATATAATAAGTTTCGTATAACAATACTGTTTTCTCCTGTGTTGTCCTATTCCCTTAAACAGATAAAGAAAAGATGGTTTACAGACACTTGATTTCATGAGTTCCCTATACAGACTTCCCCCCAAAATTTAAAACCTGCTCAAGGGGATTATACCAAGGTGTGGAATTTGTGGGTCATGAGACACCTTAGTCAGCTCAGGATGCCAGAGCAAAATACTATAGAGTGGGTGGCTTAAACAACAGAGATTGTTTTCTCACAGTTATAGAGGCTAGAAGTCCAAGACCAGGGTGCCAGCATGGCTGGATTTGGATAAGAGCCCTTTTCCTGGCACACAGCCAGCCTCCTTCCTGCTGCGTCCTCACAGGCAAAGCTCAGGTCTCCTCTTCTTCTTGTAAGAACACTAATCCTATCACGGGGACTCCCGCGTTATCTAAATGTAATTACTGCCCAAGGGCACCACCTCCAAATATCATCAAATATCATCAGACCGGGGAGTAGGGCTTCAACATATGAATTGGGTGGGGGGGACAGGACGGGGAACGACATTCAGCCCATACATGGGGTATACACATATTCAGCTTCACTAGACAATTCCACTGTTTTCCAAAGTAGTTGTAGCAAATTATGCTCACACAAAAAAGACAAGCAAGTTGTCACTGTTCTGCGTCCTGGTTGGATTTAAATGTATTCCCGATCCTGCCTATGTAAAATGGCATCCTGTAAAGTTAAGTATGCATTTCCATAATTAGTAGTGAGCCCAACCAAGCATCTTTCCTATGTTTACTAGCCATCTGTAGTTTCCCGTCCCACAAACTATGAGACAGGGAATCTATCTATGGAAAAAGTTTCCATGGTCACTCCAGAGCCTGCGCCGGGACGCATACTCAAGTGTGCGGTTCTAATGTTTAAATCTTTGACCACTTACCTAAGAGAAAAGGGAATCAATCAAACATTACCTTCTCAGGAAGACTTCCAATTCTTCTCAGGCCAGAGCAAAGCAGAATCAGCAGCAAAAAGAATGAAGGAAAACCAGGTGGAGAAAGGAGGTTTTGTTTTTTTTAAAGCTAAAGAGTCCTAATTTGGACCATAGGAAAAAAATCTGTTCTTGCAAAGTCTAGCCATGCAAATCTGGAAAAGTTGTTATTCTTCTGTTCTCAGTCTTCCAATCTGCAAAGTTAGGATAACAATCTGTACCACTTCTTACTCCCATGTGGAAATTTTGAAATAAACATTCTTTTAAAACTTTGAAAATAAAGAGATTGTTGAAAATCAAGGTTCTGTGAGTGTTAGTCATCCAATGCCTTCCGAAAGGCTAATAAGTAAGAGGGCAGAACGGTAGTCCTTTAAACAGCTCTCCTGGAGTAAGCCGCTCTCCTGAATTCTTGCCTGAAAAGCCCGAACGACAAATTATCCCCTAAAAGGACACGGCACTACCTTTCATTGTCAGGAAAGAGATCTAAGAAATTCTTCATTTTACAGGTATAGAAATTAACTCCCTTAGGTGGTCAGATGGTCTTTCTTGGGGTCTCCTAGTCTCTGGTTCAAGCTTTTTATACACTAGCCACCATACCCTCCCCTCGGGTCTAACGGCCCCTGGTGCTTCAGGTCCCAAGGTCCATCCTAATGTCAGACTTGCTTGCTTCAGGCCCCATCACAGGTGTGAGGGCTCAAGGGTGAACGGTACTTTACCCTTCCACTCTTAGGATGGAGTCATCATGGAAAGGAAACAGAAATGACTCCTCTCAGGTGTCATTTACCAAAAGCATGAAGGAAAAAGCTGGTATCATATAGCTTCTTTCACCAAAGAGTAAGAAGCTTGATGGATATAATTTATAAGCAAAGGATATTCCCAACCAGCTGGCCAGGCTCTGAGGCCACATGGCTTGCTGCTGCCACACCTTCCTTCTGAGGTCTGACTTCACTGCCAGCACTCACGCTGACCCTTCACTCACCCATCCCACCAAATGGGATCTCAAGGCTAGGCTGAAACAAAGAAACAGTGACTCCTCACCACACAAAGGGATCCGTGCCTAAAGCCACCTCCGTCTACAAGGCCAGCGCCCGTGCAGAGATGTGCCATGGCAGCACCGAACCGAACAGTGCCAAAGCCTCCGGAGCAAATGGGTGCTCTTTCTGCAGCTCTAGGATGCGTACAATCATCCTCTGCCTCTTTGTCCGAGCTCGCTGTTCCTTCTGGTATTTTCTACAGCTCTCTTATGCTCCAAGCAGATTCTCCCAGCCAAAGCTCCACCATAGCCCAGGAATTCTCAGCCTCTGTGACTCGGTGCTCTCAAACATGGAGTCAAGGAAGTAAAGAAAATCATACCTACCAACGACCTAGGAAGATCACTCCTTCCTAGATGAGTAATAGAGTTAAAACAACCAAACCTAAGGGCTCCTGGGTGGCTCAGTCGGTGAAGCATCTGCCTTCGGCTCAGGTCATGATCCCAGGGTCCTGAGATCCAGTCCCGCATTGGGCTCCCTGCTGAGAGCCCGCTTCTCCCTCTGCTACTCCCCAGGCTCGTGCACACTCTCTCTGTGTTAAATAAATAAAATCTTAAAAAACAAAAAACAAAAAACAAAAAACCCCACAACTAAACCTAGAAGAGATTCACTTTATTTCAGCTGCAAAACTGGAGCCAAAGAGCTATTTATATATTTGGTCAAGATTTTTCTATAATTTTTCTCAGGAGTAAAGTTATAAATAGCTGTCACCTACCATGAAAAACACACCAATTAGGCAAGGCGAGGCCAAAAGCCAACCAGGCACAGAAGTAGGAAGGCAGAATGAGATCAAGAACTAGCCACAAATTATTTTACTTACTCATTCTACAAAAGCAGCATCCAAGGGCAAAAGGGATCAAAAGCAAGGCCCTAGATAAAGTTTTCTTCTGGAGTGCAAGAAAAGAAGAGTTTCTCACAGGCACTAATATGTCGAGGTCTCAGATACAAGGTAGTACAATAGAACCATTCCAGAATGCTGAAAACATTTCCCAACTATTAACGGTGTACTTCCTCATTGTTAACGGACCCCTTTACAGTCCAAGAAGAACTAAGAATTCCTGAGGAACATGAAGAGACCCAGGAGTGGTATTTTAGGAAAGACGGGCCTCATTCTCCCCAGTTCCTTGTTCCCTTTTACATGAAGGTAAATGTAAAAAGTCACAAGATGTAAATATGGTAGTTCCTGTAATTTTTACAGCCAAATAAAACCCTGAAAGTAGAACCAAATTAAAGGACAAGTTCTTCGGGCTGTTTTAAAACCCCCTATATTTGATTCGATGTTCAACCACGTGCAAAGTGCATGCTGTTGGGTGTCTGGTGCTAGTCCCTGGGAAGTAATTGGGAGTTTTCGGCCCAGAAGCAAAGGCACCTGGCGCTAGGAAGCTTTGGGCTCTCTCTGAAACCTCACTGGTCCTACCTGGAAAGGGAGGCGGGGCTACAGGAAAGCCAGTGCAGAGCTACTTTTACTCAGATCTAACACACCACCGCCACGTGCAAAACATCTTGGGTGTAGGATACAGCTATTGCTTGGAAAAAGTCGGCATACCAGTAAGATCTGTTAACAAAACATAATCCACTTTCACATTCAAAAGCTAACTCAGAAGCTGCTCCAGGCACCATCTAATTAACTGAAGCAGATAGAAAAAAAATCCTCAGAAATTATCATTGTTTAAATACACTCTATTTTATTTTGTCTTAAAATAGTTTAACCTTTATGCTACAGACTTATTTCAAAAAACAGAAAATCTTATCTTGCACCAAAAAATATATATATAACACTCTGTTTTATTATTTTTTTCTCCAAAGACCATTAAATACTAAATGGAAACAAAAACTAAATAATGAATGTAAAGAAGAACCAAATTTTGTTTTAAAAACTAGAGTTGCACATTTTAAAACATTAATTCTAAGCAATGATTTGTCGTCACTGCATCAAGTCCACGCTCACACTCCAGCAACAGCAGACCTGTTAACCACCAAGTGCATTGGTTCCTAGCCATACAATGGCTAACATTTCATTTTCATGGTAAGAGGAGCAAAAGGCTTCATAGGACCTTTGTACTCTTTAAAAAACAAAACAACAACAAAAATATTTCCTAGTTATCCAGTGATTTTTCTTTTACGATCACTACCCTTTAAAATTTGTTAAAAGAATAAGAAGTATGTAGTGTTTTAAATAAAATGGAAAATACACAGCATTGGACTAAAATACGTGATTATTTTAAACAAACAGTGCACAATCTGAGGAAGTTTGGTTAGGGCGCATTTTTATATACACATGGAAGTCACATCATACACATACTGGAAAACAGAAATTAGGGGCTCCTTGCATTTAAAAAAAAAAGTTTAAACTAAAAGACAAAATTGTGTCCCCAGCTCTTTCAAAAACCTTGTGACACAGTATAAAAAGCAGGTAACAAATTCATTTTTAAGTTACCTACGGTGCTAATCTGCTAAAAGTAACAGTGAACAACTGACTAACTTAGCAAATCAGACGGTTCATATTCACAACTGAGACTAATAAAAGCTGAGTTTATGCAATGCTCAATCGTAATGACTACTGGAGTCCATTCAGTCTGGCCCCTTCCATCAGAATGAAAGAACTGCTGCTGGTGAGCAGCACGTACGTGTTCCAGGGCAGCCACAAGGATGAGATAGCCAGTTCCTGCTTGTGGTTTCAAACTGGAGGGCAGGGAGGCACTTAACTGAATTTGTGCCACAATCCAATCTGTGACCCAAGTATACCCAAGTATACTTGAGCAGAGAGATTACGAACAATGTTCTGTGAAGCATAAAGAAGTATTTATGCTACCAAATGCAACACTTTGGTTAACAATCCCTTTAAAAGAAATTTCAAATGTCACAGGAGTTGTTTCCCACAGAATTTTATCAGTAAAATACCTTGCCAGAAACCACACCCCCACTCTTCTGGATCTGGCAATAAAAGAAGAGTTGAAACAGAGTCTCTCTATAGATAGTTAGTAGGTGGAAAAATCCCAACCCTGTAGGGGAAAACAGCTGTCTGTCTCTACCATCCCTTCCCCTCCCCCTTTTGCATTTTAATTTCTAAATCCCTGTCCTGGTACATCAAGTCAGGTTAGTCAGGATGCTGGAACGGGGGCAGGTGCGGGAAAAGTGCAACCTAGCATAAAAGCAAAAGGCCACAGAAGAGCCTGGTTATGACTCTGTTCTCTGCTCCCAATCCACAGCGCACACAGCACACCAGCAGAATTCTCTTTAGAGGATGACTATTAGGGGCTAAAGAAAGTATGTCATGGGAAATCACCTGCTGTGTGGAACTGGACAAAACACACTATTAACATAAGAATAGGTAATGTGAAAACATTCTTTAAAATGGGGTTCTGCCCTGATGCTGGGGGAAATAATAAGTGGCAAAAACTTCAAGTCATAGAATCCACTCTATTCTCTTCCCAATGATTTTCCTGGAAAACACAGACCAGAAATTGTACATTTCTGCTTTGTCTAGCATTTTAATTCAAGTCAAAAACAATGTGTAACAGTAAAATTCAATAAATTAATCCTAAAGTAAAATATGAAGGTCCAAGGATCACCAGTAGTGAATCTGCAGAAGGTCCTATTTCGCTCTGGCCTCTGGATCTTTGGTTTTTGTCTAGAATTGTGGCCACGTGAGAGACTTGATATATGAGGTGCTAAAACTGGAGGTTCATGATCTTTTAAAAGCCTGATCTATTAAAAGTAGATTGATGGAAAAATAAAAAGTTGATAAAGAACAGAGGCCAGATCAAATGAGATGCTACCAGAGAAGATCAAAGAACACACACACTTATATCCACTCCCATGGAAGAGCTACATGGAAGAACTAAAGCAGCAGGAAAAAGGGTAAAGGACTAAATGAGTCTTTACAAAAAAAAAGAAGAAGAAGAAGAAGAAGAAGAAGAAGAAGAAGAAGAAGAAGAAGAAGAAGNGAAGGGTAAAGGACTAAATGAGTCTTTACAAAAAAAGAAGAAGAAGAAGAAGAAGAAGAAGAAGAAGAAGAAGAAGAAGAAGAAGAAAAGGCCAGACAGGTGGAGCCAGGGAGACTCTGACACATGAGCACATAGGGGCGTCCCCATCTGTCTTGGCAGCCCCAACGCACCTACCCTGCACAGTGTCTTATGCAGGACAGACACTTGGTACATGTGTGTTCACTGAATGACAACTGAAAATGGTAGTTCTCATGATATTATAAGGAAGGGCCACCAAGGCATCTAGGGAGGGAAGCAAAGGGCTACAGCAATGCCATACGGCAAACATGGGGAGAAAAAAAGGCAAACAAAAACCACGGAAAAACAAAAGATGAGGTCCTCTAAGCCAATAGTACTTCACTCCTCTCTGTGCACAGTACATAGTGTTCTAACTAGGTATTGCTTGTAAAAGAATTCACTAGTAACTACAACATGTTATAGAAAAAAAGGTAGTAACTAATGCCACAGAACTCCAACACTGGCATTTCCTGAATTCCCTGAAGCTCCTACTACCCTTTGCTTAGTTAGAGACTGTAAAACCTACAGTGTCATTTATGTGCTTTGCATCTGGTTTCTTACGGTGCATTTTGATTTTTCCACTTTTAGATCGTAGAGGAGAAAAATACCCAAATACAGCATCAGGTCTATTTCAGCTCAAGTGTTAAAACAGTTGTTATATCTCCTCTCTGGAGAGACCAGCTATGAAAGAAGACACTGTCTTCTCAGACTTATAAGTGCCCACAGTCTTGGAGGGAAACAAAACTTTTCATATTCTACCTAAGTAATAGGTTTCTGTGTTCTCCCATTATTTGAACAAACCAGGGAAAAAAAAGTTGAGGGAGAGAGATTTTCCTACTGATCTCTCAATACTCTCCTCACATGCCCAGAAAACCTCATGGTGGGTATCTATCTGAAATGCCTCTGCTCCAAAAGCAGACATTTTCCAAAGAGTTATGAATTATTGCAACAAGGAGACCAACTAAGTCACCTTAGCAGTATTTATAAACACAAAGGGCCATATCAATTATTTGTGTTGTGGGAAGTCAGCCAGGAGCAAAGTCAGGAAAGAAGGCAGAAGACTTAAGCTAAAAGAAAAGTAATACTTCTGTCTTCTATTTTTAAGGACAGGTTTTCAAATGCACATGCCCTACTAGGTGCCAAGAAGGACCTGACTAATTGTGTGCAAATGCCCTAAGGTAGGAGTGCCAATGGGTGGGCTGACAGTGGTCAAGTCTAGATATTAATTTTATTACACAGAAAAATAAATACAAGATTCAAAAACTGAAATCCATTTTACCTGGTAATTAAAATATTATTCTAGAAGGAAGGAAGAGTTTCCTAAGATCAAAAATCACCAAGTAAAATGAAGCTGTCTAATAAATTCATCATTCTCATATTCCTACTGAGGGAAAGAAGAAATTCTTTTCTCTGTGCTAAGTTATTTTCCTAAGTGACTCGTTTTAATTTAAAAAGGGGGGGGCAATTTTCCATGAGTTTCGATTATACAAATGCCACAAACAGCTTCTGAGGCTGAAGCTATGACAATGAACTTCCATGTCACAAAGAGGAGGAGGAGGAAGTGGAAGGGAACAGTGCAGAGGAAACACAGTGACATTGTATTACAGTAGGTATTTACGTCTGCTATCCTCATCCAAGGTAAGATCAACAACTTCCGCAGGTGAAGCCCAAGTCTGCTGGGGAGTCACAGCAGTCCATGACTGTGTTTGTCGGGTGCTGACATACTGTGTGCCAGAACCATGCTTCCATGACGAGACACTCTGAATCACACCTCCTCGAGGATGAACACACCTGCAATTGAGATGAAGAGCAAAAGCATAAGCCTGGTTAATCCCACCACGGGAAAAATAGAAGGCAATATGGCTTCAGCAGCTCCGATCGATACTTATACAAATATAAGCCTACCGTGTGAGTTCATGAAACTCACAACCAATATCCCTCCCTTCTTCCTCCTTCTGTGTCTCCCTCATCTCTCAATTTAGCCTAATAACAGTAGGAGTCTTGTCTCAGAAACTCCTGGGTTATGTCTAGATTGTTACTGAAATGGATAGATAAATAAGTTTCTCTCAATGCAATTAAACCTGTGGGGTCTTCAGGACAAGGCAGAATATAAATCTAGAGCAAAATTAAGATACCTAAACAATCTTAGTCTAACCAAATGAAAACAGTAGGAAATATAGGTACAAGCTGTACTCCCAAATAAGTTCTATGCCATACGAGAATAATACCTTCCAAGACAGTAATAGTAATACTCCTTTACAGATTGGATTTCTAGAAGTCTGTAAGTACTAGGTCATGCATAAAGGATCAACTTCCCTTATGCTGAAGGTCACAATAGAACACCTGACTCATTCATCTGAACTGCTTATGTGTTTTAGTTCAGGAAAAGTAAAAAGGCTGAAGTGCTCAGTTAAGGTCCTCTAAAAGTGTTTTTATCAGAGAGACAGAACTGCCTTGCTGATCTCACCAAGAGTTCAGTGGAAGGAAACTGTTTCTGAAACAGTGACATAATGAATTCCACATTCCAATAAAGTGATAGAACTGTGAGCCTCCCGGATGAATCACTGAGTGATTCTGGATTCAGATGAGAGGAAGGTAGGCCACTCACGCTTTCATTGCTACTTTTGTCCTCGGATCTAAATTACTGACGAGATCCTATGTAATATAAGTGAAAGTGGCTGCTGGCAGCATTCTAGTCACATAAACCACTACAGTGGGTCTTGAGTAGCTGCTGTAACAGGCTGCGTACAATGAGTGGTGCTGGATCACTGAAGAATTCCAGCTTTGACCCACTGCTACCTGCACTACCAGATGCAAAAGAACATTAGGGTAACAATGGACAAGATTTAGTTGCAAAACCGCTGAAGGACTCTTAAGATCCTGCAAAGACACCTTGCTCCTACAAAGGTAGCCTGAAAGTTACTCCCTTACCAAGAGAGGTGCCAAAAAACAGATCCACGGCCAGAGCAAGGGGCAGGATGTAGATTTGTTACTATACCAGAAGGCCATTATCTGTTCAGAATGGGCTAAGTAGCTATTAACCCAGAGGCTACTATGTTTTCAAAGATTAGCTAGTGAAAGCACTAAAATATGAGACATAAAATCCAAAGACTAATCCAGATCTGTCCAATCCATTAAGTACACTCAGATGAAGGGATCTTGTAATCACAGAAGAATGTCAGCCAAAGGAGTCCATTCAACATTTATAAAAATGGTTTTGATGACTGGTGGCCCTAGCATACTGAGTTTCTTAAGCAGTCTCACCTCATTTGACAATCCCAACAGACCTGAGGCAGATGTGGAAGTTACTATCCATACTCAACCGAAAGGGAAACTGAGGATTAAAGTGGTTACATGAGGGACGCCTGGGTGGCTCAGTCGTTAAGTGTCTGCCTTCAGTTCAGGTCATGATCTCAGGGTCCTGGGATTGAGCCCCACATCGGACACCCTGCTCAGCAGAAGGCCTGCTTCTCCCACTCCCCCTGCTTGTGTTCCCTCTCTCGCTATGTTTCTCTCTAGCAAATAAATAAATAAAATATTTAAAAATAAAATAAAATAAAGTGGTTACATGATTTGCCCAGGGTCACACTGCTTGAAAAGTGGTGGGCCAGGAGCTTTAAGTCAGGTCTGATCTTGAGTCCCTGCTTTTCACATCAGGTTGTCACCTTACAAATGTGTGTATTAAATTAGGTAAGGCAAAACACACTGAGTGCAAAGCAGAGTGCAAAAATAGGCCCAGATTAACAATTTAAAAATATAAAGTTTTTCAACAACTCAAAATCTCATCTGTACAAGTACTAATTAAAGGAGGCTAGAACTTAGCAGAATTCAGAGAATGAATGACTACAGAGAGAATCAGTGTAATCTTTGGCAGAATTCCCAGAAATATCTCCAAAATAAAAGGGATATTTAGTCCCAACTGTTACTCTGCACTGCTCCCAGGGAGTGGCTTTAAAAAGGATCTGATCCAGGGGCTCCTGGGTGGCTCAGTCAGTTAAGCGTCTGACTCTTGGTTTTAACTCAGGTCATGCTCTCAAAGTTGTGAGATTGAGCCCGATGTTGGGCTCCCATTTCAGAGGAGGCTGCTTAAGAGTTTCTCTCTCCCTCTGCCTTCCCCACCCGACGCTCACTCTCTCTCTCTTAAACAAACAAATCTCTAAAATAAACAAATCTCTAAAAAATAAAATAAAAGAGATTGGATCCAAATTGCTCATTTTATGGAAGAGAAAACCAAAGCCAAAAGACAAGTGCCCAGGGTCTTAAGCAAGTTAAGCACAGGACCCCCAAAAAGGTCTCCAATGGGGAGTTTATTTTCCACTAAGTAACTATGCCTTCCTCAGACTGCACCTAAAGCACTATACTATGTCTCATTGTAAAAAAGCACGGCCCCTGGGAATCATTCAATAAACAGCAAAGCAGATTCTAGAATATACGCAGAGTATGAAAGCGAGAGGTGTAGAGACACCTTTGTATATACCACTGAGGAATGGTGGACACAGAGAGGAGAATAAGGAGATGAGGCACTTCTTCAACTATCTGAATTAGATCACTTCTGTAGTTATGTTACACATGACTCCAGTTACTGGAAACCAACTCGGACTACCTTAAGCAAAAAAGCAAATTTGTTGGAAAGACACTCGAGCACCTCAATGAACCTAAGGATGATGGAATAACTAGTCTCATTCATTTGACTCAACCCTCTTAGTCTGTTTCTCTCATTTCAAAATTTTAGATTCTCTGGATTTTGTGATGATCCCATCTTCAGTCAAAAGCTTTCTAGGCTCCTATTTAACTGCAACTGGAAGGTCAATTCCCAAAGAATAGAGAATAACCATGTTCTGAAGAAGGTGGCTACTCCACCTTGTACAGAAATCTCAAGAGCAAACTAACCACCACAAATCAGTTTATGGAGGGAAGTTTTAGATGATCATTACTACACAATGATTACAGCTACTACCAAATGGAATAAACTGCCTTTTAAATGTTCAAGCAAGTGCTGGGGTATCTGTCAGGAATCTTAAAGAGTATTCTAAGATGACTTCTAAGGTTAGTATTGACTTGAAGATTTTGAATAATGTAGGCAAAACTCTCCATTTAGAAGTCAGGCTAATGGTCACAGGGGGCACAATGGTGAGAAGGTTGTAAATGGAAGATGGCACAGGAGGGACTTCTGTTTCTTGACCGAAGCACTAGTTACCTGAGTGTGGGCAGTTTGCAAAAACTAAAGCATACACTTACGACTTTTCTGTGTGTGTTATAAGCCAGTAAAAATTCAAGAAATTTGTGATTTAATGACCTCAACCGTCTTGAACAAAATGGTAGCTAAGAGATGGATGAGGCCAGAACAAGGCTTTTACCACATTTTCTTTTTAAGTACAGAGCAAAAAAGACTCAACCTGGTAAACAAAAGAGTGCTGGAGAAACATTTCAACCATTTTATAAGATAGTGTACATTATAGATCAATTTATACCAGACAGGGAGGGAAAAAATTTCAGGAGGAAAAGGGACCAGAAAAATTGTCATCAGACCTATAGAGATGCCCTATAGAGAAGGATGTGAGAGGCTCAAATTTCTGGTAAGGCTATGAACATGGATTATCACAAACCCCTTTTCTGTGTGATGAAAGACCTGACATGAAAACATACTCAGCTGTTTTTTAATTAATCCAATCCAATTCTAGTGCAGATACAGACTGTGCTTTCACAAAGCCATTTAATCTGTATATGATGGGCAACAGGCATAAAACAACCTAAAGTCATATTTTGAGTCCTATATCCAAGAAAATGCTTAGGACTCACTTCCCTCCAAAAACCTACTTTATAAATAATAAGTTTTGATAGAATAATTTCCTGCTCTTCATATACTGAAATCTATGAAGGAGAAACTTCATGGTGGAAAAGAAAAAACACAGAAAGAGGGCAGGCTCTGATGGTCAGCTTTTGATAAAGTTAACTTACTATCCTAAGAAAACAACATTAAACATTCATCATTTTTGCTCTCATTTATAGAGCATGAACGTGACCTCTTAGATAACATTCCTACTTATTTTTCCTAACTGAAGATGAAATGAATCCTTGGCTTCAGGGAAAATGCCTATCTGTACAGCTCCCCCCCTTTTTTCAAGGTTAAGGTTTGCAACTGGTTCTAGGAAGCAATCAGTCTTAAATGCAGAAGGCTTCTATAGCATCAGTTCTTCTGTTGAGGGATGAACCAACATTAAGACAAATGACCAAAAGACCAAAGACTACAGTGAAATGAGCTAAGGATCTGATTATTCCCAAAAGCTTCACAGGACAGGTACCAAAGAAACTGTTCCAACAGTTCCATAACAGAAAGGTCTGTTCTATACACACTCATCTTCTAGGGCAATTACCGATGAGGCTGGTAGAAGAAAAGGAAAAAGGACTAAGGACAAAGAAAAATACTGGCAGAGGGCCATAAATTATAACTTCTGGCAAAATTAAATGGGAACAGAGGAACTAGAGGTGCTGGAAAAGTCTCTATCTCATTGGTGAAGAACATCTTGTGAAAATGGACTGTCCCAAAATTAACATTTAGAAATGATAACATTTAAGTAACATCAGGAGTTAGTCACAGCAATACAAGACAGCCATAAAAGATGCATTCAAACCATTAGTTCAGAAGGCATGCTTTTTAGTCTATGACTAAAAGAAACAGAAACTAAGAGAACATATCAAAATCCACATTTAAAGAGCAGGGAAAGATATTAACGTGCAAGAAAAGAAAAGCTGTTTTTTTAAAAAAAAGACACATCATAACTAGAACTACTGGGTCAACGTGAAACAAAATGCTTCCAATATGGAAAAATGGCAACGCAATTCAAGTCAGAGCAACCACAATCCCAAAGAGAACAACTCAAGAATGGAGTATGAGTTTTTAAAAACTCTCAGAAAGCCCACAGCAAGGTAGAATATAAAAAGAAAAAATACAAACAGGACAACTAAATCCAAACAAAACATCTATGCATGCAAATCAAATTAGAAAAGATGTGGATCAAAACCTAAAACCTTTTTCCAAGCGATAACCCTGCCAGAAGCCCATCAATACTTCATAACTGCAACCCTAGACCTGTAAAAGAAATAAAGTCCAGATGAGATACAGGCAGCCAAAGCAGTAACTCCGAAGTAGCCAACAAGAAAGCTTCTCCCCCCACCTGCTTCTCAGATTTTTAATCTCAAATGTTTGAAAGATTGTCGGGCTTCCTCTAAAGAAAGTACTGGGAAAATGTTCCAAAAGACACAGAAGAGCCAGCAAGACTCTATTCGGCCCTAGGCCCAAAAAGCAAAATAAAAGATCCCCTCAGAATGACACAGGAGTCAGTTCGAAATAGTCCAACAAAACTTGCCTACTATACATTCTACCGGATGGGCAGTATTCACCATTACTGAGATTTCATAATCAGTTTGTGACCTCTAAGACAGCATTTCCACAGGATTCAAACCAAAGGATCAGAATAAAACACATCTTGATGATTCAGAGCCTATAAGGACAAAGTCCTTGAAAGTAACATTATGGCATGTTATTTACAATGTAGCCAGTCACTTGACTTAGTTCAAGAGTGGAACAAACAAGTCTATAGAGTAAAATGACAATCTGGATAAAAGACCTATTAAGTATGGAGACCAATGTACTAGTGTGTGGGGTGGGAGTGTGGGGGTGGGTGGGTGTGTGTGTGGTGGGTAAGACCTTATAATTTAAATTTCCAAGTTTTAACAGAAATACAATGATAATTTTAACTCCAGATACAAAATACTGGTGGAAAAAAAGAAGCTAAAGAGTTTATGATGGAAGAAAAGTTGAACGAAGAAGCCAAGAAAGGTGGCTCACTCTGTAACATTTCTAGGCAGAAGTAAACAGTAAAGAAGGGAGATATAATATAAGTTAATAGAGAACTGGTCCAAGTAATATGTCTCAGAGACAGAGATCAGGTAAGCAACACAGGTTATTACCTACTCTTTGCTACTTCAGGAGGAACACATGACTAACAGTGAGTTAAAACATGAAATGTAACTCAAGAGGAAGTTGGTGAATGGATAATGTGTTCCTGACAAAACTGAAGATAATTTACCTCGATCAATTTGTTAATAGGCAAGATAAGGTTTATAGTAGGGATTAAAAGGATAATCAAGTCTTCTGTATTTTAAGGAACAGTGGTGAAATAAATAATGGCAAACTCATGCTAAAGTAAAGGAAAAAATCAGCAGCTCTATCCTGTCATCTGAGGGATAAGTCAGCATGCAGGGAATAGGTGAAAAAAGAGAACAGGAAAAAGATCTTGATTAAAGCAGAGGAAAAAAAGAAAAAAAGGAGGAGATAGAGGAAAGACAGAAGAATGAAAATTCTTTCCCACCAGAACAGGGGAAATAACCATTAAAAACAGGAAGAAAAAAGGAAGCAGCCATGCAGACATACTTACAGCATAAACACAGGACAGAAGAGGATGTGTTTAGGTCTGACAACATCTGAGAACTGGCCACTTTTGGGGAGAAGGCATGTTAAACAATGACTTAACTCTACATCCTTAAAGTCCCAACAGGTATGACCTGAAAAATGCTCTCAGAAACTAGGATCAGGGGTGCCTGGGTGGCTCAGTCTGTTGAGCGTCACCTTTGGCTCAGGTAGTGATCCCAGGGTCCATGGATGGAGCCGGGCTCCCTACTCAGTGAGGGGCCTGCTTCTCTTCTCCTTCTCCCTGTTCCTGCTCTCTCTTGCTATCTCTGTCTCACTCTCAGATAAATAGGTAAAATCTGGAAGGAAGGAAGGAAGGAAGGAGGGAGGGGAGGAGAGAGAGAGAGAGAGAGAGAGAGAGAGAGAGAGAGAAAGAAAAGAAAAGAAAAGAAAAGAAAAAAGAGGGAAAGACAAAGACAAAGAGAAGAAAAGAAAAAAGAAACGAAACTAGGATCAGTTCTCATTAAGACAAATGTAGCCTCAATTTACACGCATGTTTATTTTGTCCGCGCTCTCCACCCCTAAGTTCACCTTTTATATACATGACAGAATAAATGCTGGTGAAATGCTACCTTTCTAACCAAAGAGTAAAATCAGATCTAAGAGCCAGGTATGTAGATATTGTGTCATATACGTACTTGGGGCAATCAGGAAATCACAACATAACTCTTGTGGCCCAGGAGAAAAACTGTTCGCTAATATAGAATACACATTTTCCAAAGTCTAAATTTTTGTTCTCTATGTATGTGTGTGTTAAATGTTCCTCAGGAGTACTCTGAGAGAGCTATAACTAATTCTTAGGAACATTATCTTAAAGCAAGAGTCAGTACATCTTTTCCTACCAAGGGGTAGAAGGTAAATATCTTGGGCTTTGAGGGCTCTAAGGAATCTGTTGAAACTTTTCAACACTGTCCCGGGAGCACAAAAGCCACAGATAATATGCAGATGAACAAAATATGGCTCTGTTCCCATAAAATTGTACTTATGGATAAACGTGTTTTATTTGAATTTCTTTTCATATAATTTTCACATGTCACAAAACATTCTTCTTTTGATTCCCCCTCCCCCGACCCTTAACCATTTAAAAATGTAAACCAGCCTTGGCTCAAGGTCCATACAAAAACAGGCAGTGGACCAGATTTGACCCATGGGCTACAGTTTGCTCAGAAAGAATGACAAATTTCAAAATTTTTCATAATACTATACAAAGTTGATGTCTTGTGGCATTTTTTTAATCCTAAAAACAGGACTGCTTGAGTCACGTGAACATCATTAGAAATCTACTACATTAGGAACAGACTGAAGTAAGTCACAAGTTTTAATGAAAGTCAAGGAGAGGGCGCCTGGGTGGCTCAGTGGGTTAAAGCCTCTGCCTTCGGCTCAGGTCATGATCCCAGGGTCCCGGGATCGAGGCCCGCATCGGGCTCTCTGCTCTGCAGGGAGCCTGCTTCCTCCTGCCTCTCTGCCTGCTTGTGATCTCTCTCTCTGTCAAATAAATAAATAAAATCTTTAAAAAAAAAAAAAAGAAAGTCAAGGAGAGGTGCTTTAGGAAACAAGCAATAGAGGTATGATGTCCGATGTATATTTCCCAATTGTTTGCTCCCAATATATTTCCAGATAAAGTGAAAGGCAAGAAAGTATGAATGACAGGGGGGAAAGTACGGTGATACTTATGCCATAAGAGAAAAATCTGTCAAGCTATCTAGACATTCGCTAAAAATAAAAGAGGAAAACATCAGTTCTATTTCACATACATATATGGTTGAGAAGTTCTTGATGAGACAATACACAACACATTCTGAAGCTCATATCGTGTCTAATCAAAAAGCATTTTTTAAGCGAAAGGAAGCTGAGTGATAGCTCCCACCATTCATGCCGGCCATGCCATGAGGACTACCATTTTCTTCTCACTTGGCTTCTGGTTAAAATCAAATTCGCATAGAAAATATCAGAATGCGGGTTGCCTGGGTGTCTCAGTCGTTAAGCGTCTGCCTTCAGCCCGGGTCATGATCCCAGGGTCCTGGGATCGAGCCCCACTTCAAGTTCCCTGCTCAGCAGGAAGCCTGCTTCTCCCTCTCCCACTCCCCCTGCTTGTGGTTCCCTCTTTTGCTGTCTATCAAATGAATAAATAAAATCGTTAAAGAAAAATAAAATAAAATAAAGTAAAATAAAATAAAATAAAATATCAGAATGCGGGGCGGCTGGGTGGCTCAGTCATGCCTTCGGCTTAGGTCATGATCCCAGGGTCCTGGGATGGAGCCCCACAAGGGGCTCCCTGCTCAGCAGAGAGCCTGCTTCTCCCTCTCCCTCTGCCAGCCGCTCCCCCTGCTTGTGTTCTCTGTCAGATAAATAAAATCTTTTTAAAAATAAATAAATAAAATATCAGAATGCTCCACTTAATAACCTACCTTGCATGTTCCTGAACTCCCACGATCTCCACTTCACTATCTGAAGAAGCAATATTAATTTCTTCATTGAGAGGTGCATTGCCAGCTGATGTCTTGTCACTTGCTAGGAATCCTGGATCCAAATGACCTGAGAGAGAAGGGGGAAGAAATAAGCTCTACAGTTTGACTTTTTACAAGCAGCACGAACAACTCACTGACAGATTTCCCATCAAGGTTTAATCACAGAAACAGAATTACTGTACAAGAGCTCACCAGAGCGAACTGTCAAGTCTCTCACTCTCTGTTCCTTAGGAAGAAAAAAAAACTTTGAGTTCTTTAGTAAATAGGTATATATAAACTGTGATAATACTCTATTATATTTTATTCCACAATGCTTTTTGCATTTAACTCCTGTCTGCTTTTAAATGACCTGTACAACAGGTTTGTCACCACCTAGAGGGCAATGGGGTTCTCTAGTGCTTACTGGTGACTTTTAATAGAACAAAATTCTAAACCAGAAATGTTCAAAGGCATACATGGAATAAATAACAGAAATACTCATTAGTATCATATTTATACTGGCATGTTTTATGAAGGATTTAACCATTTTCTTTAAATTTTATGCAATTTTAACAGTCTTTCTCAAAAGGAATGTAGAGTTGACAAAATCTAAACCCAAAACCACATCTAAAAGAAAAGGCGAGAAGCAGATCACAGTTTTTGTTTTGAGCAACTGAAACATAACCTGTATTTTGCTGACAGTTCTTATTAGACAGAAAAAAACCACATACTGTGGAAAAACACAACAATTTGTGGCACTGGGGCATGTAAGAACTTTTTCACAAGGGGCTTCACAAAACATCTATTACATGGTGCAACAAAACACTCTCTCCAGCTCACCAAAAACATGAGCTTCATGGAGCTCTCTCTCAATAAAGGCTTAGAGCACAGCAGCAAAGTACACAGCAATGTAAAGAATTCTAACAAGAGTTAAAATAATTCAGCCTATGTACCCAACTCTTAAATGTTCTGGATTTTATGAAATTTAGAGTATCTAGGAATTATGAAATAAACCGAGTTGCAACAGGTACAAATTTTCAATTACTCTTTAAAGGGTATTTTTATTTAAATATATTGTCATCTGACACAGTATTATATCTCCACATTTAAAAAAGAAAATCCTTGGTGACACCTCATATAAACTAAGCCACGATCAGTAAGATTTTACACACACACGTCTCCCTTCTCCCTCCCTCACCCCTTCACATCACTCACTCCAATGCTTCCAGGTCACTGAGAAACCTTGTTCTTTCACACTCCTGCGAACTTTTAGTATAACCCTTTCGGAAAGTTATAGACAGTCCCAAAGCAAAAGAATTCTAATGTTTATAACCCTCTGAGTTCCATCTCTGAGAATTTAGCCTAAGGGAAAAAACTTTAAATAAGCAAAATGCAATGATGTCCAAAGATAGTGACCACTATGTACATAGAAACTTGGGGAAGTGTATGCATAACACAGAAAGTGTCACATAGGACACTATAAAAATATTTTGGTGTTGGGTGAAAGCTGGTAAGAAATCAAGTTTGAATATAACTGTGGGTCTTTTTTTTTTTTAACAATTCTTTAATATTTTTTTTTCTTCAGTTGACTATGCATATGAGAAAACAGAAGATCACAAAGCTTAAAATGGCTTCCAGATACAACTGGTGATTGAGATTATATTACAGTCTGCAAGGGCTTAACTTTCCGTAGTAAAGAACAGCAGAAATAGGATTCTAAATATTGGCAGTGAGTAAATAACTTTGAATCCTACAAGCATATAAAAGGCGGCATTAAAAAAAAAAGGTAGCATTCACCAGACAAAACCCAGTTTTATTAAATCTGGGGTGGCTGCTTAAATGGAGTGTATGTATAGTTAAGTCTTGATTTGGTAAACTCAGATTCTTGCTCTGACCCCAATACCTTCCTTGCCGCCAAGGGTTTTATCCAATTTTGAGTTCAATGTTGAAGTTACAACTATTATCACACACTTTCTTACTGTACTGCTAGGAAGGACTATAAATTGATAGTCTTTTTTTCAAACCTTCGACTTGCCCATATTCAATCTTTTGAACAGCCTTGCTTTGTGCAACTATAACAGTTTACCTCATCTGTTTGTTCCTACAACAAATACTTGTTTATGAGAGGCTATGCACTAGGAGCTAGGAATACTACGGAGAACAGGCAGGATATACATAGTGTTGACCCTCAACAAGCTCATGATATACTCAGGGATTATGAAAAGCAGTCCATTATACTATGGCTTGAAAATTGCTCTGTTACAGAAGTAAGGTGTGCATTTAAAGACACAGAAAAGTGAAATTTCCCAGACTTCGGAATAATCAAGGATGCAGAGCTCTTAGGGAAGAATAAGCACAGGTGAGGGAAGTAGCAATAGGGAACACTGTGTTGCCCTTAAGGGTATAAAAGTTCAGTGAAATGTGGGGTAATGTAGTAAAAACAGTAATGGGAAATGAGGCTGGCAAAGTCAGCAGAGGTCAGATGGTAAGGAGTCTGGATTTGACCTTGAGAAGTAGGAAACCAATGAAGAATTTAAGCAGTGGCATAATCTGGTTTTCCATTTTTTTAAATTTCCTTTTGGAGTGTACAAATGGAACTAGTATCAGGGCAGGGAATACGAGAGGCAAGAAAACCAGTCAGACTGCTATAGTTTCCTGGGTGAGAAATGACTATGGCTGAACTAGTGAAGGAACAAAATGAGGAGATACTCTGTGTATGTGTATATACAGAGGGTTAGTAATGGTGGGAATCAGGCAAATCAACAAACTTAGTAAAAAATAGCCAGGTTTCTGCTTTAGGTAACTGGAGAGTTTCAGCACCCTTCAGTGCACCAATGAACAGATGAGGGTGGTTGCTCAGGACATGACGCTGGCATGCCTCTAAGATGTCCAACAGACAGCTGGAGGTACTGTTCTAAAGCTCAGGTCAGAGGTCTAGGGAGGAAATAGAGTCCTCAGCAGTAGGTAGGAAGGTAACAGGCAGCAGAGGAGTGAAGAAGGCCTAGAACAGAACCCTGACAAATACCAGTAATTAAGGATGGACAGATGAAGGGGAGCTCACCAAGTTAAGTAAGAGGTAGGAAGAAAATCTTAAAATATGAAGCCAGGACACCATGGAATGAGCATTTCTAGGAAGAAGTGCTTATCAGTACCTAATAGAGAGGTCCAATGAGAAGAGGGACTAGGTACAGTCCAACAGAATCAGCAGTAAGATGACCATACATATGCCTTGGCAAGAAGAGCCTCAGAGGAGTGATAGGGCTAAAGCCAACACAGCAAAGCAAGCTGAAGAATAATGGAAAGGAAGGAAGAACAGACATACTTTAAATAGTCTGTCTATGAAGAAAAAGCCAATAGGATAGTTCTGAGAAAGGAAAATGGGTTTGAAGGAGACAGATGTATATGTATGAAGAACTTCAAAAGATAGGAAAGACCCAGCCATATTTGGAAAAAAGGCAGAGAAGAAACAGGCATGATGGCAGAAGGCTGAGGCAATGTTCATCTGTAAAGAATGCGGCAAGGCCCCGTGAAGTGCACAGATGCGCGTGGGTAGTGGGGTAGAGGTTCAGAAAAGTGAAGTAGCCACTATGAAGACAGAACTGCCTAAGGAAAGACAGGATCTGGGGGCAGCACTGAGAGCCAAGGTGAGACTGCAGATTAGGAAGCTAACTCAACCCTCAATTCTGCCGCTATCTGATTTTCTCCAGCTATGCTAAGCAGAGTGATAAAGGTTCCAAGTATGTGTCTGGGGATCAGACTCTGGCAGCTGGGTGCAACAGGAAAGCCCGCTATACAGGAACTGGGGATATGGCACAGGAGAGCTGGGCTTAAACATGCTGGAGCAGGAAAGAAGTGACGCTAGCAGGGGGCTGGCAAAGGGCCAGGTGATGGGTCAGTGAGGCAGAAGAACAGTGGAAGGGAAGTAACAGCATAAGAGTATACAAGAGCCCCTGTGGAAAAGGAGAAAGCAAGAGGAAGAGGTAGGAGGAAAACCAAACATTATGAGAAGTAAAACATTGTAATTCCATCCTCTTGGCCACCCACAAACACAAGCCTCTGGGACCCAGCAGCCACTGCTCTACTGTCTCATCCTCCACCCCACTGTTACTCGCCTTTGCTCCAGCCACCCACTACTTAACCTTCCCACAACTTTTCCACAGCCCTCTGGAATGTCAGATCCATGGAAAATTGCACTGAACTTTTCACCTCCCTGTGGAAACCTGACTCTCCTGAAAATGCCATCTACCCTGTAGTCCTCAGAAGTTGCTCCTACACCTCCGTTGGGGGACCAAAATCACTTACGTATGTTGCCCTCCATCCTCATGCACAACACCAGCAGCTGCCCCCCCTCCCCCGAGCACTTCCAAGTACTAACTAGGGGACTGTTTCACTCCTCCATGGAACATTGCTGGCACCGGGCTTAGTTTCTCTCTTTCCACTTTAAGTCCTCCTACCATGATTACTTATTACTATATGCGTGCTCGTTATTTATGTGGACATAACTACTCCCTAAGGAGCTGAGCCTCAAGAGGCACTTAACACTTCCTGTGCTAGACAAATAACAATCCTAAAAATAAACAAGATAACTGAATTAAACCAAACCAAAAAAAGCAGATTGTAGGAATCATGGTTGCTCTAACTAAACTATTCCTCCTTGATTACTCATATCTTTTAACTGTGCCCAGTTCTATCGCCACAGTTTTAATTTTTTTTTATTTTTTTGTTTGTTCCCTACAGTTCTAATTTGTAATTCCAACTTAAGAAATGTTCTGTATCAATCATCAATATTTCTGAATAACCAATCTTTATTGATTAGGTCCCTCATCCTGACCCTGTCACCTACAGAGCCTCGTTTCAGATCCGGAAATATCACTTTGCCTTTCTTTGTTTAAAGAAAGGGGAAGAAGAAAAAAATAATAAAGGGGAAGAAATGAAAAATTACTATGCTACTTTTGCTCACAATTTTACTATAGTATCTTAACAAAAACAAGGTAACTACCACCAATATTTAAGATTCTTCTAACTTTACTCATTCATTATGGATCCAGAAACTAGTAATTTATATACCACCACCTTCACGTTATCACATCCAATCAAACTGTTTTGGTAGCATGATTTGGGCCATAAAAATTGTAATCCCAACTTGCTGGCATTTCCAGAACTTGTGTGATGTTCTAAAACTGATCACTTAAAATCAGGGTCTGCTCTTATAGCCAGTATCTTTACTCTGTAATCTAAAAATCAGTATAAAATAAAATAAGGGACACTGATGTCAAGCGATGGGGCTAAAAACAAATTTCCCAGTGAATGTTAACTCTAGACCAATGGTTGTGAGAGTTTTGCCACATTTCTTGTCAGAGACATTAGACAAAATGTGCCACTCAGATAACAAGTCAGCTGCAACCCCCCCAAGTTTATGGGACACCACGTTCTATGAGAGACACCAAGGCTTTCTCCAAGAGCCAGGAATATATTCCCTCTTCAGTCTATTTCAGAGCCAGGGCAATTAGTCCTTTTCTCTCAAGGTAACCCTTTCAGTATGCCATACATTCCTTCGGGAGCTCCTGTGCACAGCTTCACATTCTCTGGCATTTGCGCCATCCTCCACTGTCATCTCTCCAACCCATGACCTCAGGGGAATCCAATGACAGAGCAATGGCCAAAGCATACACAAAACTGAGTCTCAAAGATGCTCTGGGGTTCTCAAATACTGCCAGTCGCAATAATCTTTCCTGATCTAAGACAAAAATAAGCCCTGTAGAAAAAGTGTAAATATCACGATTACCATATAGTAAACTGAAAATAAATCAGAGGACTTATATTTAACTATTGGGGCAGCTGGCTGTCTCTGTGTAGCTCTTTGCCTGTGTAGTTCTTCGGAAAGATAACTTCTTTCACTCTATGAGAACATTTTAAATTTTTGTTCTCTCACTAAAGACCTTTTCAATACACAGTCAGAAAAAAAACAGCATAAAAAAGTAGTAACTAAATTATCATGGCACATTTTCTTTTTGTCTTCAAAAGAAATAATGTAGCTATTTTTAAAATCACAAATCTACTGGGTAAGAACTAGTGCAAAGCCGATTTGCATTAAAGGAAATTATTACATATAGGATGTCAGTGACGTAATAGATATAAAAAAGATTAATACCTCAATTCGTTATTCATTTAGCTTGAAAACAAGTGATTTATTACCTTGTATTTAGTTTTTTCAGTAAGAATGTGAAAAACAATTTTAAAAAGTAGGGGAAGAGAAGGTCAGAAAACTAAAGTCTTATAGTTTATAAGAACCAGGTAAAAACAAGCGAAACCTGACCAAATTTGATCTCCTTCACGAGACTGATATACTGACTTCAAAGTGCTATTAATAGAAACACAGCCATTCTGGTCTGATTATAAAAAGCCTTAGTCTAAGAACAGGAAACCCAAGATTTGTTTCTCTGCCCTATAACTAGTGTTCTGAACAAATCAAGATCATCCCTATTTTAAGGATGGAAACATGCTCATAGACTACCTTCTTGACAAGAAGGCTGATGGAAAAAAACATATTTCTCATAAGTTTGAACTTCCTGGGGTGAGGGGGAGACACTCTAAATAAATTCAGTTTACCAATATTATAAGTCTTCCATACCAAGAGTACTTCAGGATTTCTGCCTGTCTTAGCCTCATCTACATTTATGTTTACAGTGAGCTACTACTAGCAATAAGTAAAAATTAAGCCATATTCCTATTTACTGATACAGTTTCCTCAACATGTCCAACACAAGAGTTACCTGGGGGTGATTACTAAAAACAGATTTTCCAGACCCCATACCAGATCTACTTACAGAATCCTCAGGGAGAAATTTAGGATTCTGAATTTTTACAAGCACCCTAGGTAAATCTTATGCTTAGGCCAAGTAGAGGAAATTCCTGTGGAGAGAGCAACTCATTCCAGGACAGAACAGTAAATTAGAAATTCACCGATTAGGTCCATTTACTCAGCTCACTTCAGCATAAATACATTAACGTAAAGCTGTCAAGCATTCCTGAGGTTTTACTTTGTGCTATATTCTGTACTAAGTACAGTACAGACATTATTTCACTAATGGGAACAATAACCTTTTGGGATGGATACTAGTTTTATTCCAGTTTACAGATAAGAAAAACTGAAACTTTATGTAATCTACCTGAGTTCAGGCAGTATGTAAGTGGCTGCTAGTTCAAACCAGGATTTGATGGCATACTACACTGTTCAATTCTAGCATCAAGAAAGGAGAAGTGGGGCACCTAGATGGTTCAGCAGTTAAGCATCTACCTTCCGCTCAGGTCAGGATCCCAGGGTTCTAGGATCAAGCTCTGCCTGCATCAGGCTCCCTGCTCAGTGGAGAGCCTGCTTCTCCCTCTCCCTGTGCTGCTCCCCCTGCTTATGCTCTCTCTGTCTCTCTATGTTAAATAAATAAATAAAATCTTAAGGGGGAAAAAAAAAGAAGTAAACACATGGCAAGAGTTGAAATGGAAAGGTCTTTTGTTGACCAGTGGCTTTCCAATTTCAATTCTTTTCCTTGGTTAAAACTAAAACTGAAGAGTAAAAACTCTTTTCCACAAACAAACATCATCTAGGGCACCTGGGTGGCTTAGTTGGTTAAGTGCCTGCTTTGGCTCAGGCCAGGATCCCAGCATCCTGAGACAGAGCCCCACATCAGGTTCCCTGCTCAGCTAGGAGTCTGCTTTTCCCTCTCCCACCCCTGCTTTCCCTGCTCATTCTCTCTCTCTCTCTCTCAAATAAATAAAATCTTAAGGAAAAAAAAAAGATCACTGTCTAATTGCTTGGAAAAAGAGGCAAGCTACTCTATCTCCAAAGAATACGTAGAGGATCCTAAATGGAGCAGGGCTGCACACCTGGTCTGAGATGCTGCTACTGATTAACCGCTGAATAGTCTATTCAGTGACTGGCTTCTTATTTTGTTGGGAGGGAGGGTAGGACAACTCAAGATTAACCATTAGAACATTTATCTTAAGGGGTGCCTGGGTGGCTCAGTCAAACATCTGCCTTTGGCTCAGGTCCTGATCCAAAGGCATCACACTCCCTGCTCAGTGGGGAGCCTGCTTCTCCCTCTCTCGCTGCCCCTCCCCTCACTTATTCTTTCTCTCTCTCTCTCTCTCCCCCCCCAAAATAAATAAATTCTGAAAAATAAAGAAAATCTTTTAAAAAAATTTATCTTAAACTCAAACCATAAAAATAACCATCTCATTGATGCTAATAGTTCAAATCTCTAAACTATAAACTGGCAGGCAAGCATGAATTCTGTTAACATTTTGTGGCACTGTAAGTATACTCAAAATTTGTGAGATGGGTTACCACTAAGACAATTATATCAAGATCAGAGTGCCTTATTAAGTTTTATTACTCACATACCTGCATTGTCAGATTTAGTAAAAAGACTTCGAGCCAATATATGGCTTCATAAGAAAATGTGATGAGGATCTGTTGAACAGTGATGATATTCAAAAATCTACACACAATATGTAGCCCAATACACACATATGTTCTCTATATATTATATCCTAGAGAAATTAATCACATACATGTACAAGAGACATGTACAAGAAATGTTAATGGTAGCATCATTTGGAATAGCATCCTTAATGTCCAATAAAGAGAATGGGTAAGTCAACTGCGATATAGTCATATAGTGAATACTAAATAGCAGTGAAAAATGAATGAACTAGAGCTATACTTATCAACAAGAACACAAAATGTTGAAAAAAGCAAGTTCCAAATCATTACTTTCAATATAATATCAATTAGCATTAAAATATGCTTGTTTAGGGCGCCTGGGTGGCTCAGTGGGTTAAAGCCGCTGCCTTCAGCTCAGGTCGTGATCCCAGGGTCCTGGGATCGAGGCCCACATCGGGCTCTCTGCTCAGCAGGGAGCCTGCTTCCTCCTCTCTCCTCTCTCTCTGCCTGCCTCTCTGCCTACTTGTAATCTCTCTCTCTGTGTCAAATGAATAAATAAAATCTTTAATATATATATATATATGCTTGTTTACAAGTATATAACAAATGCAGTAAAAAGGGCGCCTGGGTGGCTCAGTGGGTTAAAGCCTCTGCCTTCAGCTCAGGTCATGATCTCAGGGTCCTGGGATCAAGGCCCACATCAGGCTCCCTGCTCGGCAGGGAGCCTGCTTCCTCCTCCCTCTCTGCCTACTTGTACTCTCTCTCTCTGTGTCAAATAAATAAATAAATAATCTTTTTAAAAAATGCAGTAAAAATATAAAGAAACACACAGGAATACCAAACATCAAATATCAATTCAAGACAGCTTTGGAATGAAGAGGAGAAAAGGAAGAGGAACACAGTTGAAGCCATGGGTGTTTCCCTTGCATATTTTTGTAATGTTTCAGTTCTTAAGAATGGTGGTCCTTAAGAAGGTAGTACCTGAGTGATATATTCTTCAAATTTTTAAAGAATTATATTCTTTATTTAAAGAATTATANCCTCTCTGCCTACTTGTACTCTCTCTCTCTGTGTCAAATAAATAAATAAATAATCTTTTTAAAAAATGCAGTAAAAATATAAAGAAACACACAGGAATACCAAACATCAAATATCAATTCAAGACAGCTTTGGAATGAAGAGGAGAAAAGGAAGAGGAACACAGTTGAAGCCATGGGTGTTTCCCTTGCATATTTTTGTAATGTTTCAGTTCTTAAGAATGGTGGTCCTTAAGAAGGTAGTACCTGAGTGATATATTCTTCAAATTTTTAAAGAATTATATTCTTTATTTAAAGAATTATATTCTTTATTATATTCTTCAAATTTTTAAAAAATGTGTGCGACTGAAATTAAAAAAAAAATCTAAAACAGAATTAAGTACACAAAGGCTAGTGATGTTTTAAACAATCAAGCNTTTCTTTATTATATTCTTCAAATTTTTAAAAAATTTGTGCGACTGAAATTAAAAAAAAAAATCTAAAACAGAATTAAGTACACAAAGGCTAGTGATGTTTTAAACAATCAAGCTAACAATTACTTGAGTCCTAAAATGTGATGCTATCCCCAACACTGGTAACTTTAAGGATACTTTAAAACCCCACATCTTTGCACTATTAGGTTGAATTGTCTGAAACTGCTGGGTTTGTTATAGGTCAAAAAGTCAAATATTAACAATTCCATATGGCTCAAACTAATATTAAAATTCTCTACATGAAAAACAAAACAAAAAGTAATCATTCATATTTTCCCCAAGACTTTACTATACAGTGATATACATTTATCAGCAAGACTAAAAAACAGGAAATAAAAGTGAGGTAGAATGGATCACTAGTCAACAGGAAGAAAAATGAAGATAAACTATCTAGTGTATAGAAAAAATCATATAACTTAGAAATACATTTTGCACAAAATGTGGTCAAACTACTCTCCTTTGATATAAAATATTACTGCTTAATTTTTAAAAGTAAACTTATACATATTAATAAATCCTTAAAAGATCCTTGTTGGGCAAAGCAAGTACTTATACATATAAAAATTGAAGTCCAGAGGAGAAACACCTTGTCCAAGGTCAAAAAGGCAGTTAGCAGTCAAAACATATTTAAAACTAAAGTCAGATCCTGCTCCAAAATTAGCTACAATAAATTAAGCAGAAACTCAACAAATAAGAGACTTTTATTTTGTTCCAATCAAAGATTATGGAAGGAAGAATTAAGGGCAATGATCTGTGGAACGTTGTCTCCTTTTTTATTTCCTAGCAATTTCAATATAAAAAGTTCTAAACCCACTATTATTTTTGTAAAATCCATAAACATAGTATTTTAGGTAGTGATTAAATTATAAGAGTAGCTCATAAAAGCCAATGCAATTTATAATTTAACTAGGAGACTATAATCCTTCTGTAACACTAAGAAAACACACACTAGAAATAGTCTCTCAATACCCTCCCCCTCTCTCAAACTTAACTACTAGTGCTTTAAGAAAAAGGTTTAAGTGAGAAAGAATGTTGAAAAAGTGCTGGGGAACACAAAGAAACTTGGAGGCACTGGGCAATGGTTTCAAAGGCAATGCAATGTTTTGTTTTGTTTTGTTTTGTTTTTTAGTGAATAAATATCACTCTTCAGAATCATCACAGAGCCCAGATAAATTATGCAAGACAGGGAGGGAGATTTTCCTGAGGTACCAGAAGCAGGAACTGAAGAAAAAGGTTGGAAGAGATGAACTTGAGAGCTACCATAGAGGAAATGACAGGGACAGGCACACCCAGAAGCAGAAGAAACAGTGCAGCCCTGCACAGCAGCTCCTAGGGCCCAGTTTAATCAGCTCCCTCCCCAAACTGCAAGGTAAGGTCCTGGACAGATTAAGTGAGGGAAGCCCCTGGAGAAGAGGGGTGGGGAGGAGTATTAAGGCCATCGGGGTGGTTTTTAACATGTGTGAAGCATTTTTAACCCAAGAAATAGGTCTATTGCAATCTACCTATGCCTACCATTATTACTCATTTTTGCTTCTTTCACATTAGGAAAGATGAATGACATGCTACCCACATCTCCTTTTCAGTTATAAATGGCACCCTGGGTAGCTACAGTACTGCCAGATGTCTAGTTGGCCTGCTCTCAACGGCAGGGTCACTACAAGGAAAACAGCTGCCAGGACACATGCACAGTACACCATTAGAGAAGGGGAGGGGAGGGAGACCAACCTGCCTCCGCATTCAGCTCCTCTAGAAGCCCGCTGGTCCTCCAGGTAGCTCCTGTGTCCTGTCCTCCTACAGAATTACTGTGCTCTTGAACTACTGCAGCCGCCAATAAATTGTCCACATTTACCACTTCTGGGTCAGAGCTGGTGTCAGACATATCATAATGAGCTACAACTGGAGGTCCATCTAGGGAGGAAAGAAAATGTATACTTGTATCTAACTTCTGGGGTGAAAAATACTTTTGCAACTAAGATGCAGTTGCCTTTATCTTATTATTCTATCTGGTCAGAAAAGCTGCACTTTACATATCTAATATTTTGTACATGATGTAAAAGCGGAAGAGATAACCCAAGCTTATAAAGATGAGGGACATATTTGAAAAGGAGAAAAAGAGCATTATGAAGAACGGAGGACAACAGTATACTGAAAAGTTATGTTGAGTTCTTGTCTTATTTCTAAAGAGCAAAAGATTATGAAAAAGGGGAAGACTCCACAGAGTAAAACTGACTTTTTTAAAGGAAAATCTGATGCAAACTATTAAAACTCAATTTTTAGTTTTTAAGAGAATGAATCTAGTTTTCTCTTAATAGCTGATACTTAAAAGCCACTAATAGATTCAGAGAAGAAAATCAAATACGTATTTTCCTATTCTAAAGAAATAAGGCTAACACTAAGAGCTCTACTTGACTATGTCCAGTAAAGCCCTTTACAAGTATCAGGGATGTTACGCATTTTATAACATTCTACAAAAGAGACAATACTCACAAAATCCACCTCCAGGATTTTGCTTTGGATGTCTTGTTAGGGATATTTAAATTTTCTTTTCCCTGAGAAAGACAACCAGCTCACGCTCCAAGCAACAATATGCAACCTTATGGGTTATTTTAGAGGATGATATTAAAGTTCTTACTGGCAAATAAGAGATCCCTTCTACCTCCAAATCACCCTAACTAGCTAAAAAAGGCAGCAGAGTTCTAGAGTAATTAAACTGCAGTGATTCATGCTAAAATAACTCAATATTCATGCTTGTAGAACAGATACATGCTTTAAAATGCTAATACTACCCTTTTGCTAATGCAACAGCAAAAAGCAAAAATACAGTTTTCATTCAATTATGAAACACATCCCTTACTACTATCTCCATTTTAGAATAAGCATAAATAAAGGAATGCAATTTCTCCCCCAACAACTATTTATGAAGTGCAGGCAAATTATGTACTTCCATAAAGATTTTTTAAGATCAAGACTGTTTAACATTAAGCACACCTATTTTATGAAACATATGCCAATGAATCATTAAAATAGAACACAATGAAGGATTAATTTTAATACAAACATCCATTGTGTAAATTGTCACTGAACAAAAGATGGAACACATTTGGGGTATTTATCCCTTAAAGCAGAGTTCTCAATTCACAGGTTTACGTAGCAACATTTTTAAAATAAAAATGACCAAATAAAAGCAAATGAGTTGTTAAGAGCCACTGTATAAAGAACAGACATGTCACAATATGAAATTCTGACGATCATGACAATTTCAGTTGACTACTTAAAATAATTTCCAATTCTCCCAAAAGGGTAAATCAAGTTCATAAAATTCAATGGTGTGGCCTCAGTATCAGCTGGTAATGGATTTTAGCTCAAAGAGCAAAAAACTAATTCATGTTTGATATTTTTCTTTTCTAAAAAAGAAAAGAAAGCTCTATCATTTATGGAGTTCTCGTCAGAGTTCAAAATGATTATTATGGAATCAAGATACTGGGTGATGTCCAAATACTTGGGTGCAGAAGATATGAGGGTCAAGTACAATATTGACTATTTGACCAAATGTTCTGTTTTTAAAAGGGCTTTAGTTAAGTGTCGTTTTTACCAAAAATTAGTGATTTATTTTAAAATTTATAACACTAGTACCATTCACAACCACCTCCTCACACATACCCCCCCACAACCACCAAATTGAGGCATCAGGTCAACAGTCAAGTCAAAATTGTACCACTCCTACATGTAGAATCATGCAAAGAGTATAGTTGTATATGTACATGCAGAGTTAACATCACCTACCCAAGCCAATAACTTGTCTGAAAGTCTTCATCAGTAGGAAATACAAGTATAAACTTGTTATCTGGCTTCATTCTTGCATCTTCCATATTTCCAAACAGCACACCTTATAGCTTAGCTTAAATTTAGTATTCATCATAAACAAAGACAGTGATATTTTCATAATTACACTTAAAAGTTAAAATAGATTATTATCAGCATTTCTCATTTCCAGTGTATCCAAAATGATGACAATACTATATAAGCTTCAATAAAGGAATGGTTGCCTTTTTATCCTTCTTCCAATAACAAACCACAATTAAGAATCTTGTGTTCCAAGGTCATCTTACACTTAATATTTGCAAATCAAGAATAAATAAGGTATGTTTAAAGCACTTAGCACCAGGGCTTGGACTTTAACCTTAAGTATTAGCTAACTGACAGTGATAATTTGTGATATTCTTTTAAAAGTGATTCTTGCTACACAGCAGAATTAAGAGACGGGTTAAGAATCTGTAGTAATTTTATTTGCCTTTTAAAAGAAAGCGGGGGTGGGGAGCCACTGAGGAGGAGCTAGAAAAATTCAGCACATTAATAACAGAAGCAACAACTATGCTTCCAATTTGACTCTAACAATTCACTATAGGGTGGAATAAAGAAGGAGACACTGTCCTCCCTCCCACTTGATAATTCTTCTATGCTGCTAAAAGAAATGCACTGCTACTAAGATTATTTTCACTTTCAAAAACATCAATAGTCCCTTCAAGTAATTACACATGGAAACATTTCCAATTTAAAATTTAATCATTAGGGGTGCCTGGGTGGCTCAGTCGTTGAGCGTTTGCCTTCAGCTCGGGTCGTGATCCCAGGGTCCTGGGATGTAGCCCCGCATCGGGCTCCCTGCTTGGCGGGAAGCCTGCTTCTCCCTCTCCCCCCGCCCCCACTTGTATTCCTGCTCTCGCTGTCTCTCTCTCTGTCAAATAAATAAATATTTAAATAAATAAAAATAAAATTTAATCATTAATGTAAGCACATTCCATGTTACACTATTTAAGGATTAGCCAAACTGCACAATCTCCCATCTGCTAACCTTGAAGTTTGTCACAATCTTAAAACACAAACTTATAATAATGAACTTACTAGCTTTTCTATAATCACTAAAAGCATATCTCAAAAAGGTAAATTTAACACAATTAGTTAATAACTAGTTGGTCTGTGGTTAAAGTGCTGTTTCTCCTGCTGATTGAAATATTTTGAAATTTTTGCTGATTGTTACAATTATAAGGCAAGAAAAATTAAAGTCAAGCAATGCACTGCCTTTTGGAGAATATCAATTCGTCCATTTTATGCTGGAAATAGGTTTGTACCCTCTCACTGACCTCCTAGCCTATAAACACCGTTCTAACTTTTCAAATAATAAAATACAGACGTGTCTGTGTCATCACACATTCCTGATATAGTGAAGTTTACACTTTTATGGACCTTAAACCTTCTGCACTGTTGTCATCGAGTGTTTAATTTTATGAATTCATTTTCTCAAATATGTTCTTTTTAAAAAATGTTCTTTTAAACCTCACTAAAAGAATCTGAATCAAAAATAAAAAGAGGCAAAACAAAACCAACATCCTTTACTATGTTTATCCCTGACAAATCCCTTTTCAAATTTGACAACCAAAAGCACAGAATTTTAAAATTATGTAAGGTAATACATAATTTACCATTCTTGTTCTACAGATGAGAGACTTAAGTCCTACTTAGATGGGACCAGAATCAATTATATTACAGTTGTTCAGTGTTGAGGGAACTGGGAAGATACAGGAGACTGACAACAGCATAGGAAACACAGATCTTTGGCAGCAAACATATAGGTTAAAAGTCCTGCCTACTACTACTAAGCTGTAAGATTCAGTTTCTTCACACGGTTATGGTTAGAGTTAAAGAGGACATAACAGTGTAATAACTGGTCCATTGCCCTATCCTTCCATTATAATTAGCACCTGCCCTACTTTATTATTTGTTTGCTTATCTTTACATGCAAATTCTGCCCTATAGCGCCTGCAAGCAAGCAGCTTTGAGAAAACATCACTGCCTGGACTGGTGCCTCATACTGGTCAAAAGATTAACACAACTTGTGAAATAAATGCTTTGCTAGGATTATTGAGATCACCACAAATGGGGCTTTTGTACCTTTATATTCATCTGAACTGTCATGTCGGTTTGGGTGTATTCATGTAAAGTGTTTCAAAGCCAAGCAGAGATCATTTTTGGATTATTTCATATTTTGCACCATCCTTGCCTACAGAGCCCTCCCACTAACACAAGTGTTGTCAGTCTCCCAGTATGAGGTCTGATTAGATCTAGGAGACAGGAATAGCTCTTGTATCCCAGACATCCTAGAAATGCCACTTCTCTTTCTCTATTAGTTAAGTCTTAGGCCCAAGGGAAGGTGGGGCAATGACCCAACAGATGCTTTCCCTTTCAACTCCCATTTCTATGACTATAGTAATGTACAGTAAAGCCCCGAGAAAATTCCTTCTGTTGTCCCTATTATAGCCAATCTCCTGAAACCTCTCATGAGGAGAGGAAAAATCTATCTTGTTACTGCAAAATGATCCCATACAAGCTCTATTGCCACAGTCATTAAAGGGTCTGGGCCCAGTGCCATTATCTAGAACATTAAGACAATGATGGAAATCACCCATGGCCTCAAACCAGACAGTCAGATTCAAAACAGTTACACCTGAAAGGTTCTTAGAAATTATCTACCCAAGGGGACTAAGAAGGGAGAGTATGTATGTGTGGTGGCCAGGTGAGGGAATGAGGTGTGGGGGAATAAGGTGTGGATAAGAGGAATTGAGGGAAAGGGCAAACCTCAAGTAGGAAATTTGCATGTTAGCAAAACCTACTCAAGAAAAAAAGCTTTTTCATTACATATCAAAATACTTACCAAAGTAAAAATTTGTATTTGCAAAAAAGAAAAAATAGTTGAGAATACTTATGCTGTATTTTTATTACTATCTCTCACACACACACACACACACACACACACACACACACACACACACCAATTTGAAGAAACAGAAAGCAGTTGTTTCCAAAGCAGCTCTTGGAAAAGATGAATAATCACATCTACCAGAAAAAACCAAAAATTTATATAGAAAAGTGCCATCTCTTAGAAAAACAGCTTTAAATACCAAAAACTGGTATATATATTTTCTGCAGAATACTATCAAAAGCTATTTCAGTGAAAAGAAAAATGTCTGAGAAAACAGGGCTAAATGGGAATGAAATGCTCAATATGCACTGAAAATTTATGTTTAGGTAGTAAGTCATTTCCACTTTTTAAATTTTTACTTATTTTTCAACTAATCTCTGCAACCCAAAGTGGGGCTTGAACTTAAACCCCAAGATCAAGAGTCGCGTGTTCCAACAAAGGAGCCACCAGGCACCTGGCATTAAGTCATTTTAAAAATAAAACTGAATAATGTCTATTTTGTGCTTTTTCCATTATACTCATCTCAACTATTAAAATTTTTGAGATTATAAAGTTTGCAAGGTGGTAATAAAGTTTTAAGCATTATGTCTGTCCTTATATCATACTGATTTACCAAGATGACAGGTCATTTTGTCCACCCAGAAAAGTTACCTATGATACTGATTAAGAGTTAATTCTGAAAGGATCAAAGAGATAAAAGCAAGTATTCAAGATTATCAGTGTTGTTAGAAAGCTGATTGCAAGAAAGAAAATTTAATTTTAACATTTCACCACTAACTACAAAGCTGGGAAAATTGGGAGGTTATTCCTGCGACAACTCGGGTAATATGTATCTGGATGTTCCAAAAAAACCTCTAAAAATACAAAAAACAGGGCACCTGAAGAGGTCACCATCTTTCAATTTTTCTTCCTATTTCAAAAACAAACCCACAATGTACTACTTTATTATTCAGACCTAGAGCGAACAAAACTAAAATATCTGCACTACTACGTACATGAAGGACATAAAAATTAGGTATGATTTTAGCCACATCTCCATGTCTATGCTCCCTGCTAAAGATACCTCCATTCCTTTCTGATTACTCCTCAAAGTAGTCTAAATTCTGCTATTTCCCAAATATTCCTCAATTTTTAAGAGGATAACTTAGTAGGATATGTAAAGGAAAACAATCTCAACTTTTGTATTAACATTGGTATTTGTTATTACCTTTATCAATACACCAATTACAAAAAACCTGAAAATTATCTCAAAAACATTCTAACTATAAATTAATACCATCATTATATTATGGAAAAGCAAGCTTCTTGACTTCCAAATACCTAATGTGAATTAACTGGTAGAGAATCACTAATGTAACCAATACTGTCCTCAACAGAGTAACAAGAAACATTTCTTTTTTAAAACTTTTATTTATCTAGATTAGTTATTACACTTCAAATGCAGTTAGGTAAAAGATATAAAGAAAATGCAATAAAATAAAAATCAGTTATTTCATAACATTCTCCCCAAATCTTAAAGTTATAAGATTTCATTACCAAAGAATATACTTCCTCATAGATTATTATTCCTTCACTTTTTAGGATGTCTTCTATTTTATGTTGTGGTAAATTTAATATAAGGTTAAGAAGATTTACTCAATGCTAGTAAACTAATTGTTTTCAATCCCCACTAACTTTCCTAAAATTTAGAGAAATTAAAAACAAAACCAAGAAAAAAAATAAATAAGTATAGAAACTCGGAAGTTATTCCTGTTGTGTACAATTCATTCTAGACAAATTAAGAAGACAAGTTTCTTATCTGTACAATGATTATGGACACATGCCATTTTTAGAAAGGATTTTGAGAATTCTTCTTCAAAAATAATTTTTACTGAACAGTAAAAAAAATTTCAAGTTTAATAAATTTGCTGAAATGGTTTTGATGCTGTATTTTCTAACATGTGACATTCCAGAAAATCTTTTTCATTGTCTCCATCACTATACCATTTAAATTCGAACAGGAGAGAATGAAATCAATATATGTTAAACAAGACGTAACAGGTTCACTTAAAAAGGTCACCATCTTTAAGAGATGGTATATAATCTGTTATTCTAAACAAATGACAGCAAGAATCCTGTTCGCCATCTTTCCTATGACTTCCACATAGCTGTACCATTAGGCAAATTCAGCTATACATTAAAAATGAAAATTATCAGTAATATCAACTTGGGTGCTTTATTTGCTCAAGAAAAAGATTCACTATAGCATTTCTTTTATTAACAAGCAGATTTAATACATTTAAAATTATTTCATTTCCAATATTCTGACTTGCATACAAATTTTAAGTAATAAATCTTAGGTAAATTGAGATATACGTAGATCCAGAGACCTGGATCTCTGCTGTTAAATCTGTAACAGTAGAGAATGACAAAAGCAATGAAGCAAAATTATTTTTTTACTCAGTCGGCTAGTGAAATAAACAAGAGGTCAAAAACCTTTACTTGACAATTGAAAGAAAATCCACAAAGTAACATTTTTCTCCAATTTAATCACCCTAACTAAGCTTGTATGTGGGCAACTCTTTTTCTTACATACATGTAAGCAGCAATGAATGGATAGTAATGACGTGAATCCATTAAAATCCCTGTAAGACTATTACATAGTTATCTGTCTCCAGCAACTTGTCAAATAGAACGTTAATAAAAATACAGAAATTATTTCAGAAATCTGAATGGGCATATGTGTACACACGCACGCACAGACACAAACATCCTTGAGATGATGCTCATACCTCTTACTTGGTAACAAGAAAACAGGCTTTTTCTTTTGGAGCCCCAAAATGACAGAACCCTTTATTCTACTTCCAAGTTAAAAAAACACTTCAGGCGAAACATTGTATCTTAAGATTTTAATTTCACTGTGTGGTATTCTAAATTAAAACTTTATTGGGGCTCTGATTACACTCATTTTTAATAATGTGCACAAAATACACATCAATACAATTAAGAGAGTTATTATTATCTAACAAGTGACTCGAATAACTACATCATTCTAATCTGCTGGTTAAATGCTCTTAAAATGATCAAAAATCTAATGTTTTAGAACACTGAATTAATACAAACTAGGCAGGAAGTAGTCTGTAGACAGAGCTTCCGAAAACACATGTACCTTTAGTGACGGGATAATGCCCTTTTTTAAAGATCATCACCTAATTCCATATGTACACATTAGAGAAATGACATGCTCAAATATGGGACTTTATTCTTTAATAAAAAGCATTTCAACCACATCTAGATTAATGTTTTAGAGGCTGAAAGAAGTTTCTTCCCAGCATTAGCCCTTTATATACTACAAAAAGGTCCAAACAGGATACCTCTCTTACCCTTCATAAAATTCTAGGAAAATTAAGGGAATTCAAGAGAAATTAGGGAAGACCACTAGGCACTTCTAAAACAATACCTACATTAAAATGTCACACATGATCCAAAAGTCATTCCCACTTCTTAGCTGTAGTCCTTTTAAGTACAACAGTCCCCTTTAGCCGTGGTTTCACTTCCATGGTCTCAGTTACGTTAGTCAACAGTGGTCCGGAAGCAGATGATCCTTCTTCTGACAAATTGTCAGAAGGTCAACAGTAGCCTAACACCACATCATAGCGCCTGTGTCATTCACCTGACTTCCTCTCATCACCCATTTTGTCACCTCAAATCATCACAAGAAGGGCAAGTACAGTACAATGAGAAATTTTGAGACTACATTCACATAACTTCTATTACAATATATTGTTATAACTGTTCTCTTTTATTATTGTTGTTAATCTCTTAACAACAATCGACTAGTGCCTAGTCTATAAATTAAACTTTATCACAGGTATATTTGTATAGGAAAAAACAGTGTACGCAGAGTTCAGTACTACCCGTGGTCTCTCTCAGGCATCCACGTGGGTCTTGGAACATAATCCCCATGGATGAGGGGGTATAATTTTAGAGATAAAGACTTCGACTCACTAAAGGAGAATTCAATAATCCACAACAGCGGTCATATAAAAATAAGTATTAAAACTACTTCAATATTTGATACTTCTTTAAATATACATAATATAAAGACAAACTTTTTTGAAAGAGGAATTTTTAAACTGTGTAATCTGGACAAGGTATTAATCATTTTAAAGCACAACTCATACAAAAACGTTCTGTTTCTCAAAACAATATTCCCTAAGACAGCGACACATTTTCAAGGCACTGCGAGAAACTGAAAATCAGGATAAAATCTGCATGTATGTTTCTGCTTCAAAATTATTCTTAAGGTTAAACACTCCAAACAACAAACTTTACTTTACAAATCCAATTTTACTTTAGAATAAATTTTAATATTTTGGAATATATTCCAAAGAAATGAATATATTTTGGTGGTCCTTTTCTTTCTACCAAACCTCTTTTCATCACCTCTTTATCCAAATTATGTAGAAAGGCTTCCCAAAATTGTTTGACACCTTCTCAAATAACCTAAATATCAGTCCTACCTAGAATATCAATTATTAAAGCCTATATTTGATAATTCTATTCCACTGAATTTTTTTCATTTTTCTCTTAAATGCAAAAAATATATCTGTAGGCTTTTTGCTCAATTATCTAATAACAAAAACTAGAATATATCCGGTCAATACTAGGAATAATTTGTGTTATTCTTAAAAGATTTAATTCATGTTTTCTATTTTAAAAATAAAACACAGCAGTACATGTTTAATATACCAAATATTAAATCATGAAACCAAAAAGAAACCTAAGTGTGCACAGAAAAGAAGTCATGTTAACATGCTGAAATTAACTTTTTTAATTTATTTTTTTAAGTAGGTTCCATGCCCAATGTGGGATTTGAACTCATGACTCTGAGATCAAAAACTGCATGCTCTACCTACAGAGCCAGCTAGGCGCCCCCCTACATTAACATTTTTTATGCCTAAAAGTCCATGTCTAATAAAATCTGTGATCCCAGTAAGAAACTGAAGACAGAACAAAATTCCCTAAAATATCTCAAATTCAAGTAAAGATTATAGATTACTTAAAATCTAGTCAGTCATCCCAAACTAGTATGTTCTTCCTGTTAATATAAAACTTAATCTAAAAAAAGAAAAATACGGGGCACCTGGGTAGCTCAGTGGGTTAAAGCCTCTGCCTTCGACTCAGGTCATGATCTCAGGGTCCTGGGATCGAGGCCCATATCGGGCTCTCTGCTCGGCAGGGAGCCTGCTTCCTCCTTTCTCTGCCTGCCTCTCTGCCTACTTGTGATATCTCTCTCTCCCCTCCCCCCCCATCAAATAAATAAATAAATAATCTTTAAAGAGGAGAGGAGAGGAGAGGAGAGGAGAGGAGAGGAAGAGACAAGACAAACACTAGCTGAAGTCATTTAAAAATGTTACACTAACATTTCAGAGAAATCAGTTATAATAAACTCCTTTACAGTTTATGGTGAAAATTCATACTAACATTATGTAAGAGTTTAGCTAGTATTAAGAAATTTATTGCAAGTTGCACTGGTGTTCAAACCTTACCCCTATTTGTTAAATATCAAGTTCAGGAAATCTGACAGTCATTACACAATAAAAAGAGACTTCTAATCTTTTTCATCAATTCCTACCATACATTCTTCAAAAAGAACGGAGCACATTAACAAGCCTCCCCCAAAGTTAACTCTCAACTCTCATCCATTAGTTTCTAAAAAGGAGGGGAAAAAAAACCACAGTTTATTTTTCAAATAATAAAAATTAGAAAAGAAAAATAAATTGACTTGTTATACTACATTTAATTTAGAAGTGACAAATATTTGGATAAAGACTGAACAGAAAATGTACTGACAATTTTCTGAGTAAAGTTATTGATAAATTATTAAAATAAAGGTCTTCATTGTTATGTAAACCACCCATCCCTCCTCTTACAAAACAGAGAATTACAGCTCTCCCAAAGTTGCAACTTCATTAAATATTAAAATATTAACCTTTTTCATATTGAGAAGTTGCAAGTTACAAATCTGAAGGGAAAAACCAATAAACTTTTATTGTAAGTAAATCAAATATAAAGCGAAATCTTAAACAAAAACCAGTGTTAGCAAAGTTACATATTCCTACTAAAAATTTCATCCTAATTTAGCAGTTTCTCACAATAGTCTTACCAACCCAGAAAAGATAAAATATCAGTATTTCCCAATCCCAGGCTGCACATAAAAACAGCTATCATGTTGTAAGACTTTCAATCCTATGATGTTTTCTCCCCTTTGACATACACTACAGGTCCTTTAACATGCTCTATGGGTCCTTTAACATGCCAAAGAGCCGTTTATTTTCTGTCTAGGGATTAAAAACAAAATTAAATCAGTAGTACATTAGCTAATACACTTAGTCACTAGTAACTTAAAAACCCATTCAATACACACCCTTAATAGAGTGACCATTTCATCTGTTTCCTCTAGATGTACCCTTCACGTCAGGGTACCAGACAATTTCACCGAATGATGTTGCCAGGTTATTGCCACAGGCACTGAGCTTTAAGTTAATGCTCAAGATAAAAATTCATCTATGTAGCAATGAAAAATTCTCATGCATATAATCAAGTTCTGTTCTATTCTGCTTTCTCTACAGTATCTTGCATAGTAGGTAGAGTATACATTTCCTCAAAAGTTAATTCATTCTTCCTGCATACGAATGTTATTGAAAGTTATAATTCATTAAAGACAAGCAACAAATGCATTCATTAAATGACATAAGGAAGAATGATATAAAAATGTTCATGCAGTACATTCATCCTTTATAATCTTCAGAGTGGGATTAATTACATGATTCCCTCCTTTGGAAACAGAAGGAATCAAAAGTGTTTTTAGAGAATAAATGCTAAGAGATTCTCAAGGAATTAATCACAACTATTTGGATTCACTAACATTCCCTATCTTATATATTATTTATATATTTTGGCACGAAAAAAGCATAAAGATGAGGATCGCTCCTATTACCATCTAAATACGGTTCTATGTTCTAACCATATGTAACAAAACACAAGCTAAAATTTATCCAACTCTGCTGTTTTGAATATCTAATTTTTAAAAAAGAAACTGTTTACTATCATAATTTTTAAAACACCATCAAAAGAAGCTTACAACAGGCAAAACTATAATCCTTCTTATACAATCCAAAAACGAGATAGTAAACACAACTGACTTTGTGACAGAGTCAAAGGCTGTTCTGTAATATTCCCATTTTTGGCAAAGTTAACTGGAAAATGTTATAAGTTCTTTGGGAACTCTGTACTGTCAACATTTCGACAAGTCACACAAGAACCAAAAGGCTACTGTGGTAGTTCTTGGAAATCAGACATCTGCATATAAGCATCTGACTAGGTGAGAGGGGAAATTCTTTGGCCAACTAGTTGCATTTTAAGTTCCCTGGGTTCCATAGCTGTTTGTTCTCTTCGCCAGTGTCAAGGTGAGTTAGCTTTTCCATCCACACGTGAAACTTCTCCTCTGTCTGCCTCTGCATCTCGGAAAAACAGCTCATGGCCTCCTCCAGGACACTGCCTATGCAGTGCCTATCATACACAGCAACCCTGTCAAGTAATCCTGGACTTTCCCTGGGCGCTCCTTCAGATCCCCCAGCACACCTGAAGTCAGCTTTAAAGACATTAAGGCCATCTGATAAAACATCATTAATTCATAAAGTTGTATTTTTCAGTAAGACATGCTTATTTGGGAAAATGGCTTAAGCATTACTAAAAAGAGCCGTGTAAAGCACTGATAAGCAAGCACTTAAATTAACAAACGTAAAGTAATTCCAAGAAAAATTAAATAACACAACACTACCATTTTTCACAGCTTTAATATTATTCACCCGGCAACCTGTATTCTGTTACTATACAACTAATTATTAATCTGTAAGAGTGATTTTCAACCTTTGCTGAACATAAAAACCTGGAGTTGTTTAATAAATACCAAAACCTAGGACTCCTAGGCACTGAAGGTTTGTTTTACCTCATTTTAAGCTCCCGAGGTGATTCACCTGGTTGGGAACCGTTGTATCCCTGAATATTTTAACTGCTTTGACTTTAAAATTCTAAAAGCTGTTCTCATAGCTGATCCATAATAAATCAGTATACAATTAATTCTCAACTGATTCATACCAAATGCTCTTATATTAAGTCAAAAAATATTCTTTATGGGAAACTCTGTAAAGGATATATACAATCCACGTATATGCCTCTGGGTCAGCTTTTTCTTTTTTTTTTTTTTTAAAGATTTTATTTATTTATTTCACAGAGGGAGAGAGATCACAAGGAGGCAGAGAGGCAGGCAGAGAGAGAGGGGGAAGCAGGCTCCCTGCTGAGCAGGGAGCCTGATGCGGGCCTCGATCCCAGGACCCTGAGATCATGACCTGAGCCGAAAGCAGAGGCTTTAACCCACTGAGCCACCCAGGCGCCCTCTGGGTCAGCTTTTTACAAACCCTGTTCTAAGCAAGTGCTAAAAGGTATGCCTTTAAAAGAAAAAAAAAAGGAAAAAAGGTTTTGTGGTTTAAGTTTAGGATATGCTACAAATCATATCCTCTCCCTCTGCAGAGCACATTTACAGCTCTGAGTTGTCCTGTAGTAAAGAAACCTATTTCCACATGGTCTAGGACTTTCCAAATGTGTAAACAGTGTACAGCTATTAATATCCAGTAGGAAGTCATCTCACGGGATTCCAGTTTAGTATATGTTCCTCTAAATATACTGTTTTATCCTTAAACTAGGTAAGATTATCTTTGGTTTGGATTGGATTGGGTCTCCAATAAAACTAATTTAGGCCGAACTCTTTTCTTTAGGGAGCTATTAAAAAAATGTTACCTCAGGGCGCCTGGGTGGCTCAGTGGGTTAAAGCCTCTGCTTTCAGCTCAGGTCATGATCTCAGGGTCCTGGGATCGAGGCCCACATCGGGCTCCCGGCTCAGCGGGGAGCCTGCTTCCCCCTCTCTCTCTCTGCCTGCCTCTCTGCCTCCTTGTGATCTCTCTCCCTCTGTGAAATAAATAAAATCTTTAAAAAAAAAAAATGTTACCTCATCAGACCACTCTTGACTACAGTACTATCTAAAATACCCTTTTTACCCCATTTCTAGTCAATCTTTATCTCTTATATCCTGGTTTATNTACCTCATCAGACCACTCTTGACTACAGTAGTATCTAAAATACCCTTTTTACCCCATTTCTAGTCAATCTTTATCTCTTATATCCTGGTTTATTATTATCCATGGTGTATATTCCTGATAGCATATGATGCATTCATTTACAATTCATCTCCTCAAAAAAAGATTAAGTTCTATGACAGCAGAGACTTTTCATTCACTGCTGCACTCACATGCTACATAGTAGGTGCTCAAATATTTTCTGAATAAATGAATGATGGAAATCAATCAATCCTAGCCTTAGCCCTTCTATCTATACCAAGAAGTCTTATAAAGAACAGCCATATGAAATGCTCTATTGTATTTATCCCAGGGTACTTCTGAAAATATGGTTTACTTTATCTCATAGGGCTTTTTATGAAGACCCACACAAAAAAATTTCCCAGGTGTCAGTATTAAGAAGGCAGTGTTGGGGTGCCTGGGTGGCTCAGTCGGTTAAGCGTCTGCTTAGGTTACGATCCTGGTGTCCTGGGATCAAGCCCCGCATCGGGTTCCCTGCTCGGCTTCTCCCTCTCCCTCTGCCTGCCGCTCCCCATGCTTGTACTCTCTCTCTCTCTCTGTGTCAAAGAAATAAAATCTTTAAAAAAAAAAGACTAGCAGTGTTTCTCCTAGATAATGAGAGTTGTTTCATCAGTCACGCCACCTCTTTTCAATGCCTAAACAGCTATGGAACAAATTTTTGGCCCAATTCTACTTCACAAATAAAAACCTCATGAAGTTTATTATTCCCTAAATTCTTATTATTCCTTTTCCCCTGACTACTCCATCCCTTATTCTCATGTTAAAAAAAAAAAAAAAATCTTGTTCATACAAGAATTTTCTCAAGAACATAACCTTTCCCCAAAATTTGTGTTTGGCTTATGGAAACACTAAATGAAATTTTAAGAATATTAAACTTTCTTTAAGCAGTTTATCCCCATTACAAGTGCTGGATAAACTTAAGTGTATAGGACAGGAAATTAAGATGGCTACTTTGATCTGTTTCAGATTCTGGTGCTACTTGTTTTTCAGCAAACACTGAAAAATGGCTGAATTCAGAAAATGGGGTAAGAATACTTATGCTAAGGAGATTGAGATAAGTTGCAGCCTCATAGAGATGACTACCAGCAATAAACACTGATTAACAAGTCATTTTAAAGTATTAAAATCAAGGACAAATTAATTATACATTTGTCAAAACCTACAGAATGTACACCAAGAGTGAACCCTAATATAACTATGGACTCTCTGTGATAATGTAGTCAATGTAGGTTCATCACTGTCTCTGGTAGAGGGTGCTGATAGTGGGGGCGTTTGTACATATGCCAGGGTAGGGAATATATGGGAAGTCTCTGTACGTTCTGCTCAATTTTGCTGTAAACCTAAAACTGCTCTAAAAAATAGTCTATAAAACAATTATCATATGATCTCTCTGATATGAGGAACTTGAGGGGCAGGGTGGGGGGTTGTGGGGGGTAGGAAGGGAAAAATAATGAAACAAGATGGGATGGGGAAGGAGACAAACCATAAGAGACTTCTAATCTCATAAAACAAACTGAGGGTTACTGGGGGGTGGGAGGGTAGGGATAGGGTGGATGGGTTATGGACATTGGGGAGGGTTTGTGCTTTGGTGAATGCTGTGAAAGATGTAAGCCTGATGATTCACAGACCTGTACCCCTTGGGCAAATAATAAAAATAAAATTAAAAAAAAAAAGTCTATAAAAAAAACAAAACAGGGACCATATTCTCACCTTAAACACACTCATGTCCTTTTATTAATACTAAGATATATCCTACTTTGAGAAAAGGACTTATTGAAAGCAAAGCTTACACTTCTGCATATACACAAAATTCATATAGGCACTCAACTTTAGGAAGTTAGGAAAAGCACGCCGAAAATAATACATTAGTGCTTTAAATAAGAGAATAACAAAAAATGCCCACCAGTAAGATTGCAAAGCCTCCAAATTTAAGGTAACATTATCCAGACATTGTACCATAGAGAAAACATTTAAACAATGCATGCTTTCAAAATAATCACAAGTGAAGTAAAAGGAGAAAAACGCTTATGCTTGTTAATTAATACAAAACTGTGCTGTGGTTTTTATAACTAATATGATTTTTAAAAACTGGACTCCATTGTTCATAATAACTTGATACCCATTAGCAGTAACAAAACTGAGTCAGACTACCAGTTTGACAATGATTTTTAGCTATGGGAGACTTAAAACATCACCACTTAACTGAGTAGTAGCTCTCAGCCCTGGCTGCTACTTAATTACCTGGGGAACTTTAAAAAAAAAAAAAAAAAATGCATGATCTCACATGTAGGTAAAATCTAAAATAAGTGAACTCATAGAGTATATATTGTGGCTGAATGGGGAGATGGGTGAAAGTGATCAAAGGGCATAAACTTCCAATTATAAGATGAATAAGTTCTTGGGATGTAATGTACAGCATGGTGACTGCAGTTAACAATGTATTGTATATTTGAAAGCTGCCAAGAGTGTATCTTAAATGTTCTCAACACACATAACTATGTGAAGTGACAGATTTCTTAACTAAGCCTATTGTAGTAATCATTTTGCAATATATACATATATCAAATCATCACATTGTACACCTTCAACTTACATGATGTTATATATCAACTGTATCTCAAAAAAGCTGGGTAAAAATGCTGATGCCCTAGGTGAGACCCAGAGATTCTGATTTAATTGGTCTGCAGTGGGGCCTGGGCAACATTAGTTTTAAATGCTCCCACGTGATTCTAACCTACAGTCAGATTGAAAACTGCACAGATTTTACCTGCCTTGTTTGCATTTACTAAGCTGAAAACTGGCAGTTTTCACCTGATTATACTATGTCTCAGTGTTTTGTCATCAATATATTTAGTGAGTCTCCTACATAGCTACCAAAATACAGTAAGATTACAAAAGGCTTAAAGTGGGAAGGTGGGGCTTTAGCCACTGCATATTCAATCTAGGAAAAAATTTATAAGGACTGCTGATGTGGGTTTGGGGTCTTCTCCCATGAGTTCCCACTGCTTAACATAAAAAGTTTTCAAGTAATTCAATCCCCAGCAGGCTAAGAACACTCACCAATCAGTAAGAAAAACAAATGTGGCAAGAGGAAAATGTGCAAAGAATGTGAATAGAATGTTTACCAAAATAACAAATGGCCAAACATGATTTTTCAGCTTCACTAGTGATCAAAGAAATGCAAATTAACAAAGATAAAATTCCTCCATCAAATTAGCAACTTTTTAAAAATACAAATGTTCAATAGAATATAATGCAACAAATACACAAACTCCTGGATGCAATAAACTTAATATATTTTAAAAAGCAGTCTGACAGTATGTGTCAAGAGTCTTAAAGTATTCATACCCTTTTCTCATAATAGCAAAAACTAAAAACAGCCCAAAGGCCCAATACTGGGGAATTTATTTTACAGTTAGCTAAATAATCAAAATCCACACATTCTAGGAAGAATACTGTGTTTTGTTAAAATGTTCAAAAGATAACGTTAAGAGGAAAGGAAGACAGAAGTATACGTAAGGTGGTAACTTTTGTTACATATTATGAAAGGCAACATACTCAAATGTGAACAAAAGCAGGACTGTGAGTGATTTTAATATTCTTCACATTTTTCTATTTTCAAAATTTTCTACAAAGCATTTGCTTTTTTTAAAAAAAAATTTTTTTTCATTTTCAAACAAGAATTAATTGATGAAGCACAGTAAGTCTCTGCCTCAGAAACATGAGGTAAGATAATAACTTATTAGGATGAATTTCAGCGCATAAATGTGTATGGCGAATAAGGGGTACTGAGATCCTGGCTTCAGTTGGGCTGAACCTGGCCACATGGACTGAGAATTAGGTGATCTTAGACAGCTGTCCTCAAAGCCCTCTCTGACATTCTCCGAAATAGAGATTTTCTAAATGCAAAATTAGATTTTCTCAATGCAAACCCACCAAGAAAAATGACCCTTACCGACAAAGGTGGGTACTATTTTTGGAACCTCAGTCTGAAGAGGGATTTACATGGTGGAGTTTTAAACCACAAAAAAGCAGGTCAGTACAGCCAAGACAAGATGAAGCCACCCTGAGGTTTACTCCACGCTAAACATTTATCAAAAACAACAGTTATGGGTGCCTGCATGCCTCATTCAGTGAAGCATCTGCCTCTTCATCTCAGGTCATGATCCTTGGGGTCCTGGGATCGTGCCATGTCAGGCTCCCTGCTCAGTGGGGAATCTGTATTTCCCTTTGCTCCCCTATTCCCGCTCTCTCGCTATTTCGAATAAGTAAAATCTTAAAAAAAAAAAAAAAAGTTATTGGAAAAACTTTTCCCTGCTGCCCATGTACACTGATGGACCTAAGTTAAGTAAGTCTGTTCAGAGAACTAATTTCGTTAACTCAGTCTAATGTCCATTATTCATATTTACTAAAATCAAAATTCCCTACAAGAGCGGACTTTACAGAACTAGTTTTTTTTTATTTAAAAAATTTTTTAAGATTCTTATTTATTTATTTGATAGAGAGAGAGAGATTACAAGTAGGCAGAAAGGTAGGAAGAGAGAGAGGAGGAAGCAGGCTCCCTGCCAAGCAGGGAGCCCGATGCAGGGCTCGATCCCAGGACCCTGAGATTATGACCTCGGCCGAAGGCAGAGGCTTTAACCCACCGAGCCACCCAGGCACCCAAAACTAGTTTCAACTTGAAGTGATTTTACAGAGAAGTGATGTCCCACCATAAAACTGCAAAGAGTGATTTAAAATCCAAAAAGGTCATCTATAAAGATAAATGAGATATTTGATTAAAAGCCTTGAATACTCAAGACCACTACAAAGTATTTTCACATTAATATTCACTACAAAATACTCTATTTTTGCTCATCTCTAAGTCCCCCAAATGCAAGAACTGCCAGAATTATCTTGATATCTCTCCAAACACTTTCTTAAAACAGCAATATAGTCTCAAACACTTCATGGAGAGATGATTTAGTGTGGATAATAAGTTGCCTGTCAGTTAACTGTTAACTAAAAAACAACCTTCATAAACATTTGTTTCTAGATATCGAACTCAATTAAGCATGACCATGCACTATAGAATATAGAAGTCTCCATCATTTTCACTCTTTAAAAGAAAATGCTTTAAAAAAATAAAGATGAAAAAATAAAAGAAAATGCATTAATTGTAATTTTGGCATTAAGACAACATTTAGCCTAATTCCTTCAACGTTTATGCTACTGACAAAGTTTATAAATGAAGCATTTTCTGAATTACTAAATCAGTTGTACCTTGATGAAAAAGGATAGCAAGAATCTCAGTTTTTACTTTTCCTCTTGATAGTCATTCCGTGTAAACAACGTGATTCAAATGTCAACATCCAAGAGATTCTTTCAGGCACATCCAGTTTAAGTTCACCTGAATGTCTACATTGCTGCACTCAAGTCAGTTCATAATTTATCCAATCTTTACAATTTATACAACTTTTCAACAATTGCCCTTGCTATTAGGTTGAGTGTATCGCCTTCCCTGAACGGGATGTGACTCAGGAAACTGACATATACATAATTATTACATTAGAAATGCACGATATCACAATTTTTTAGGGGTACCAATATGGACAGTTGAAAGGAACTTCCTAATATTTAAACTTACACTGCTCCATCTTTGCTGCTTTGCATACCCACTAATATGAACAGTACCTCCTGACCCTGTGTAGTGCAGAACCACAGTCATGTACAGTGGCCCAGCACCTTACCTATCATTTGATTCTCTAGGATTACCTTAGAAAACCCTACGAACTTTCAAAAGCCACAACCTTACTAAATGGTGTGAACAAGAGAAATTAAATCATAGACTCAGTTAACTTACTTTGGTGCTTTGGTTTGTATATAATTCAGAATAGACAAGAAACAGACCACCAGGGTTTAAAAGTTTTAAATACTGGGAAAGTAGTCAAATAGCAAGGAGGTTTGGATTATATAAACAAAGGACACCTAACCTATGTAAGCCAAACAGGGAGAGTGCCCGCAAACACGTTTCTCATGCCACCTCTATAACTGGGTCTATTTTATTCACCCACCTTCTTTTCCCTTTTGCCCCTAAGGAGGCAAAATATTGGGGTGGTTACATAAAACTCTGTTTAGCGAGTGAAATTAAGCACTGTATCATTATGATCTTGATTAACAGATCAGAACAAAGGACATAAGAATGGATGAACAAACAATTTTACAGGTATTAATCAAGCTTTCTAAAAAATATTATTAAATGCAAAACTGGACCATACTTAGAACGTGCCTGAGAACAACCCCAAAGTCGGCTTCTCTCATGCATTCAACTGGTAAACTTCAAATAAACCCCCTCCCCAGCAATTTTAACACAAGGAACTACCAAAGGAGTTCAACAGATTTTAAAACAGTAAGCATTTCTAATTGCTAAAAGCTCATATTTAATGTACTATATGGATGAGACTTCTATTATTATAAGATGAATACCTATAGGATCATTCTTGTTACTGAGTTTATGAAGTTTGACTGGCTACAGGCTCAATTAACCAGTAAGATTTTTCTTGAAATATTCTTTGTATATCAGCAATATGCTGTCTTCATGTGTAGAAACAAACTTTTCAGAAAACTAAGAGGAAAGAACAGCCACCCATAAAACTTTAAAAACCAAAACCTCCCCTTCTTTAATGTAGCAATAAACAATGTTGTCATTATCTATTAAATGCCATGTACTTTATAAAATGTTCTAATTATAAGGGTCTCTTCAATAATGAGAATTCACCAATTAAGAACCATTCCGACCTCATCTTTCTTCCACCATGAAATCTCAAGAATGCCTTTGTAGTACACAGTACCAGTCATGATGATATGGAAAAAGCAGATGTGTCAAACATGTAATAAATTACACACCCTTACACCAATGAGAGCTAGAATAAGCAGATTTCTATCAAATTTCTTTAAGCGTAGGGAAGTAAAGGGAAAATACTGCAAAAAAGCATTCTTTCCAATGCAAGTGACAACTTAGAGTAGAAAAATGTGCAACAAGGATAACTATCTCATCATGCACTGAACTGGGGGAAAACTCATAAAACTACTGTTTTAGGAGGAACAGTTACTAGAAAACTTTAACGGAAGATAGAACATGTCATTTCAGACACCATAAGCTCAAGTACAGTGGCTATATAATAAAGCAAAGTGCCTATTCCTGAGGAGAATTTACTTAGTAATAATGCTGAACAGTGAGTATTAAATCTAAGCAGTGCTAAAAAGGCAATGATGGGAGTTCAGGTAATATGTTACAGAGAAAGAGACTTGTGAGATATTCCATTACTTAAAAATAATCTTGTCCCTATCATTAACCATTTAAATATTTTTTTGCTGACGTGCTAAAGTGCACTGAAAACCTCAGAACAGGTTTTTAAAATTGGCCATGTCTTGTTAATACACTGCAGTCTTCGAATTTACACAGAGCTGCAGGTCCTGGATTTTTTCAAGTGTCACTCATCTAACTGAGCCTGACAGCTTAGAAATGCCATCGGTTGCTCTACAGTCAGTTTAAAAAACATCCTCTACCTGGTATCTCTGCAGTGATTGTCTTGCTGCTCCCTGAAACCTCTTCATCATCATCTGATGAGCTCGTGCTTGAGTCACAAGTCAGGTCACTATCACTGGTACTACTGTCCTGCAATAGGTTATACTTCTTCCGTGCAGCAGCCTCCCTTTTCTGTCTCAGTAGCCTGATTCTCTCCTTGTGCTTTTGGCTTCGATGACCTTTAACCTTGGCGACTCGGCCATTCTGTTTATCACTGGATTGCCGATTTTTCTTGGCAGCCATAGTAGATGTTTCACTTTCAGATCGGGAACGCCGAGACTTGCGCCCAACTGTGGCACCAGACACTCCAGAAGGGTCTCCTTCCACTGCTGTTTCTGCCTGGGAGGGTTCATTCTCTTCTGCAGAAGACAATGTGTCTGAATCAGCCAGGTGACCACTAGAGGAAGGGGAAAGCATGCAGTGATTAGAGGAGTCACTCTCATAAACTCGGCCAGTGGTCGGCTTGTCACTTTCTGTGGACGCTAACTGAGACTCAGAAGAGTCCCTTCTCAGTTCCATCAACAAGCAGGGCATTGAAGACAGAACTGTAGAATCCACTACCCCATCTTTCTGAACTTGAGATTCCAGTTCTACAGATCCATCTTCCTCCTTAGCTGTCTCTTGTTCAGATGTTTTTGGTGGGACTTCAGACTCAATGAGTTCTTCGACTTTTCCCACTGCCTCCTCCATCTTCATTTCAGACTTTCAAGTTAAATCATGGAGCAGAGTCTAGGAAACTAGGTCAAAGATGCGACAGGAAAGCAACCTGTACAAAAACACACAAAATCAATAAACAGAAATGGTAGGTTATTTATCAACACAACGTGCCTACCACCCTTCTAAATGAGCAGCAAAAGTTATTATATTACCCAGGCCTTTAAAATGTACCTGTCATCTGCTTAACAGTTAAATTCAAAGGACTTAGTACTATCAAAATACTAGCATACACAACTACTAAAAATGGCATAATATTAATTCTCAATTACTGAACTTGCAAGCCCAGCAAGGAACCAAAGAAGGATTTTTAATTTTAAAACTTTACTTAAAATGTTCAAGAAAGGGATCCTCAAAACTCTGATATGGTAAAATGTGTATGTTCTGACTTTAACATCAAAGAAAAAGAATGCTTCAAAAAAACTAGTCTCAGAAACAAGTTAGCTAGAATGAATTACTTTTATACTCAAATCCTCAAAGAGAGGAAGTTATAGTCACTTATGTTAAAAAAAAAAACTTTCAATTACACCCATTTGGCAAAAAACAAAAACAAACAAAAAAACAACAACTTTCAATTACATGCATTTGGCAAAAGAGCACCAAAAGTAATTGTATGCATCAAGCCTATCTGCTATTCCTCTCAGGAGGAGTTGCTCTATACGGGTATTAAGAGGCCAGGCCTGACTATACTGTTTCCTCACAGCCCTTCCTAGTTCCCACATACCTCTCATCAGGCTGAATGTGAACCTAGTGTTTCAACATGTTTTGTTTCATAAACAGCAGCCACTAAATACAGATAAACTATTTTGTGAACCCAGAAAGCCTAGTACACTCTAGTCTATGAATGACTTAAGGAGTTTAAGAGAAAACACCCAACATACGTTTTCCACCTCATATGCTTTTTTTTTTAAGATTTTATTTATTTGAGAGAAAGAGTATGAGTGGGAAGAGGGGCTGAGGAGGAAGGAGAGGGAAAGGGAGAGAATCTCAAGCCGACTCCTCCCTGACCTCAAAGCTGGATCCCAAGACCTTGAGATCATGACCTCAGCAGAAACCAAAAGCTGAATGTTCAACTGACTGAGCCACCCAGGCACCCCTATATGCTAACTTCAGAACCTAACATCCTTCCCCTACTGAGTTGCTACAACTCTACTTAAGCATGAAGAAACAGGACACAATTTTTAACCACAAGAGTTGTGACCAACTCTTATACAAAGCAAACTGCATTAACTGGTATTTTGGTTTTAAAAGGATGGTGCTAAGAATGTGCAAAGCAAGTAAATACCTCACTCTATTCATGTAATGTTATAGAAGGCAATTACCATGATGTCCCACTGGTGACAGATACAAATTTGCACTGAGCTAGATGGTATGCTAATCAGGTGCCATAAGACATCTTCATCACTTCACTCTATCAACTCTATTACTTAACAGTTTAATGTATGGTAGATGGCAACTAGAAGACACTCAGAAAATCCTTTCACTGATCTAACACACTAAGCCTACTTTTTGCTTATATAAACATGAATATTCTATGTTCCTATTTTTTGTTTTTTCATGGCCCTGTTCTCAGCTGCTGATGAAACAGACATTCTGGGGCACCTGGGTGGCTCAGTTGTTAAGCATCTGCTTTCGGCTCAGGTCATGATCCCATGGTCCTGGAATCAAGCCCGGCATTGGGCTCCCTGCTCGGCAGGTAGCCTGCTTCTCCCTCTCCCACTTCCCCCTGCTTGTGTTCCCTCTCTCGCTGTCTCAGTCTCTGTCAAAAGAATAAATAAATCCTTAGATTAAAAAAAAAAAAAAAAAAAAAAAAAAAAACACTTTTTTAAAGAAAACCAGAACTTCTGCGGCCACTGAAACATTCATTAATGTAAAATAATCCCATATGTAGCCTGTTTCATAAGCATATTTGCATCATTACTAATTTTTGACTTAAATGAAAATAAGCATAAATGTTATTTCTAACACCATTCCAAAGAGAATGTAACACCTCTGAAAGCCAACAGAGGGAGTAAAAGTTAAACCAGCAAACTGCCAGTGTCATAACTGAAGCATGGTGGCAATACAAACAGGAAATAAAATATTCAGACATGAACTACCCCAAATATGAGGAATACATCAAGATTTTCTAAATATAAATGAAGAGTTGGGCGCCTGGGTGGCTCAGTGGGTTAAAGCCTCTGCTTTCGGCTCAGGTCATGATCTCAGGGTCCTGGGATCGAGGCCCGCATTGGGCTCCCTGCTCAGCAGAGAGCCTGCTTCCCCCTCTCTCTCTGCCTGACTCTCTGCCTCCTTGTGATCTCTCTCCCGCTGTGAAATAAATAAATAAAATCTTTAAAATAAATAAATAAATATAAACGAAGAGTTGACTCTTCTGTAGAGAATGATGTTATATATTCCAGAATAAAAATTTTTCTGACAGCTGAAATATTTGAGAAATATACTCAAATGAAATAATGTCAGACATAAATAAAGCACAAGAATCAAAAGTCTCAAGTTAATTTTTGAAAACAGGAGGCACTGGACCATAATATAACATCACATAGAAAAGTATATATGTTAATATGACCATAAAACTCCTCTATTTGTCACCTGGGTGACTCAGTTATTAAGCATCTGCCTTTGGCTCAAGTCTTGATCTCGGGGTCCTAGGATCGAGCCCCACATCAGGCTCCCTGATCATCAGGAAGCCTGCGTCTCCCTTTTGCTCCCCCTGCTTGTGTTCCCTCTCTCACTGTCTCTCTCTCTCAGTCAAATAAATAAATAAAATCTCAAAAAAAAAAAAAACTTAAAAAAAAAACCAACAAAAAACTCCTGTTTGTTCAGTAAATAAATTGTGTGGGTAGGACAAATAAATCCAGACTGCTCTTCTTTGTAAGAAAACATGACATTATCATTGTCTTGTCTTGACATTATCATTGTCTCATATGACAACTCAATTATCTTTCATTTCAAGACCCTTATATTTAAGAGTTCTTTGACTTAAGAGTTTATGACTTCTGCTGCCTAAAAAAGCAATTTTAATCACAAACACTTGCATCAATCATAAATAGGACACCAGTTAGCTAATAGTGTATGTCCCTACAACGTGGCCATAAAGGATGAAAAGGTTCTTTAACACACTAATATATAATACATAATGTTAAATGAATAAAAAAGGTACATTATACCATTTGTGCAAATAAAGAACAAAATTATACTTATGAGTTCGTCTGCAGGTGTATAGAATCTCTAGGAGGATACTCAAGAAAATAGTTAACATGAGCTACTTGGGCAAGGAAAGAAAGCTAATGAGAGAACAGGAATCTAAAGACCTTTGTATTGTTTTTAGCTCTTGATTCTACTATCATGTACAAGTATTACCTATTCAAAACCCCACTCAAACACAAAAGTCTACTGAAAAGTCTTCTTGGGCGCCTGGGTGGCTCAGTGGGTTAAAGCCTCTGCCTTCAGCTCAGGTCATGATCCCAGGGTCCTGGGATGGAGGCCCGCATCCGGCTCTCTGCTCGGCAGGGAGCCTGCTTCCTCCTCTCTCCTCTCTCTCTGCCTGCCTCTCTGCCTACTTGTAATCTCTCTGTGTCAAATAAATAAATAAATAAATAAATCTTTAAAAAAAAAAAAAGAAAAGTCTTCTTAAGAAAAGAGGAGTTGTACCTTTCTGCTCATGATAGCAACTACTGTTCAGGTCAAATTTAGTCAGAAGTCTATTAGAGTCTCCCCGCTATAGTGGAATTTTGTCATAATTCATAAAACACAAGAAAAAAAAAGTCACAGAAAGTGAAAATACAAGCTCTGACAAAACTGTCTGCAGTAGAATAAAAATAAGGCTCAGTGCATTAATGCCTCTGCCTTCAGCTCAGGTCATGGTCATAGGGTCCTGGGACCAAGGCCCGCATCGGGCTCTCTGCTCTGCGGGGAGTCTGCTTCTTCCTCTCTCTGCCTGCCTCTCTGCCTGCTTGTAATCTCTCTCTCTGTGTCTGTCAAATAAATAAATAAAATCTTTAAAAAAAAAAAAAAGTACCCTAAACACAGGGGGGAAAGATGTCATGTCTACACAGTAATCTTCCCCAACAACCAGAAATCTTCCCCAACAACTGCAGTATATGTACTGCATATAGTGTTTTTGGTCTGGGAAAAAACATGGATTTTCTTGATAGAGGTAATCAAAAGTAGCTGGCAGTAGAAAAAGATAAAACTATCAAATAATAGTTGCACCTTATAAATGGGATAAAAGGCTCTCAACCACCTGGTTTAATAGTAAATTTACACCGAAATAGTAAATATATAACATATAGCATTTATTTCCTTAGAACAGCATTTTCCACCACGCTCTCCTTCCCTCCACATGGATATTACAGTTAATCCCCCCTCATCTCCCTAGAGCCTTAGTGATTATTCTCTGGCATTCATCAACTTCTCACACTCAAATGGATCATTCAGCCATCCATTTACTCATTCATTTGAAAAAATTCTCCTTCTACTTATGATCTCAACCTCACATTTCCTCCAAAAACCATTCTCTTCTTTCACCACCTCATTAAGAGAGCTGTCTAAATTCCCTGCCTCTATTTCCTTACCTCTCATACTCCTCCAACCTAATCCTATCTGACATCTGCTTTTATTAAACCTGTAGAACAGAAGAACATTAATGACCCTGGTATATCTAAAGCCAACAAACAGCTTGGCTCTCATCTTAATGTCTCAGCAGCATTCTACGCTTAACCATTCCCCTCTCCTCCTTAAGCTAATATTTTTCTTTGGCTTCTCAGGTTTCCTTTCTTCTGGTTGCTCCTTCTCAGCCTACTTTATAGACGTAACTTATTCTACCAAACCTCCACTGTTAGTCCTAGGACTAGGTACTTTTCACACCCATCAAAGTAACCCTCTTCTACATTCAGTTTCCAATACCATCCCTATACTAGTAACTCTGTCTCTCCATCGCAGCTCTTCTCCAAGCTCTACACCAGTCTACCCAAATAGCCATTTGACATCTGCATTTAAATTTCACAAAGGCATCACAATCTCTTCATGTCCAAAACCAAATTAGTCATCTCTGAATTACCCCCATTCTACTCCTTCTCTAGCTTTCCCTAGCTCAGTAAAAACAGCACCAGTATGGGTCACCTGAGTGGCACAGTTGGTTGAACACCCTGACTCTTGGTTTCAGCTCAGGTCCTATTCAGGATCATGAGATTGAGCCCCACAGAGGGCTCCATGCTGAGCACAGAATCTGCTTAGAGTCTCTTGCCCTCTGCTCCTCCTCCCTGCTTGTGTGCTTGCACACACGCTTTTCTCCCTCCCTCCCTATCTATATAGATATATATAAAATAAATAAATCTTTAAAAAAATAACACCACTATTACTTCAGTTGCTCATGTCAGATACCTGAGGGTTACCCTCGACAATGCCTTCTCTTTTATTCACTGCATCCGTCATTCACTAATTCCTATCAATCCTACCTCATATTTCTAGCCTACTATTCTCCATTTCCACTGTCAACCACTCTAAACACAACCTCCATAATTCATTTTTCAGTGGAACAACCAACAATCATCATTTCCTCTCTGTATGTTCAGTGTTACTCCTGCCCACCGACCTGTATTCTATAAAGCAGTCAGAACAACATTTTTACAAGGCAAATATAACCTGTTTATAGGAAGGGTTTTTTTTAGATTCCACATAAAGTATTTTACTTACAAGAGTAGCGGGATGACCAAGAGGAGAGTAGTTCAAGGCAACTTGAGTTTTACCTGAGTTTCTCTCTCCCCTTTAAAAAGGATTATACACAGTAATTTTAAAAATCAGGCTGTCAGGGGTGCCTGGCTGGATCAGTCAGTTAAGGATTATCGTCTTGGTTTGGGCTCAGGTCATGATCTCATAGGTTGTAAGACTGAGCCCTGCGCTCGAGTTGAGAGTCTGCTTAAAGGGTCTCTCCCTCTGTCCTTCCCCCTGCTCACGCTCCCAAGGGCTTGCACTTTTTCTAAAATAAATAAATATTTAAAAAAAAAATAAAAATAAAGGGGTGCTTGGGTGGTTCAATCAGTAAAGCATCTGCCCTTAGCTCAAGGCTCCCTCCCTGCTCAGCAGTGAGTCTGCTTCTCCCTCTCCCCCCCCACCCCTTGATCCCCCCAATTGTGTGCAAGCACGCGCTATCTCTCTCACATAAATACAGTTTTTAAGAAAATAAATAAATTAAAAACAGGCTGTCAGTTCTGGACAATCAAAATGCAGCATTTGTTTTATTAGTCCTGTGTTCATTAAGAAACTAAGATGATAAAAGATGAAGACAAGTAGGAGAGCCAAACCATGGAAAGGAAGCAATACACTGCCCCTCTGAGACAGAGAAGTGGAAAGTATTAAGGGAAGAGGAGTGGAAAGTACAAAATATAAGGCTTAATGAGGCTACTGTGAAAATCTGGAGGGAGTTTCTCTCATATCAGACCTCATTCTTGGTCAGCAAAACTTAATACAAGGTGAAAAGAGCAAGTTTCGAGGTTTGTGAAAATGGAAAAGGATTTTAACGCTTGCTCCAGAAAATGTGGAGAGAATAAAACTGCTAAGCACAATCGTTCATATAGTGTCAAAAAGAATAATTTGCAATACTACTCAATTTCCACACTAGATAGGGACCATTAACACAAACTTAAGGGGAGAAGGTAGTGTGTGATTGCTCTTCCCTGCTCAAAACCTCTGCCCACATCTCCAGTTTCATCTTGGGTCACTCACACCCTAACTCCTTCCAGATACAAAGAATGTATCATAAACAGCTTTTTCAGAACTCTGGCCTTTCACACTCATTTTGCGCCTTCCCCCTTGCTGGCTATTCTTCACAGATATCAGAGTAAGTATCACTTCCCTGGGGTAGCCTTTGGTACCTTACTAGTAAGATCCCTGTTATATACAGATTACACACCTATTTTCTTTCATAGCACTTTGCATAATTATAGTTAACTCTGTTATTGTTTACTGTCCATCTACCACACACAGGGACTTATAATGCTTTAAAGAAATAAAAAATTATATAAATGAAAAGTTACAGATTCCCCTGGTTTATTTATCTCTATGATTAATAGGCAAAACAGACCTTAAAACAGAATTTGTCAAGACAAAAGGTGTCATTCTAATTTTCATGGCTCAATGAATGATAAACAATAATGGGAATCTATGGAAATTCCCTCTTACTACAAATTTTAAGGAAATAGAAAGCAAGGTCATCATTAAGAGTGAGGATGAATGAGATGGTGGTGAGGATGATCAGAAAAAGTATTGTGAAAGTGAAGACACTAGAGTAGTATAGTATATGATTTTCAGACAATAATAAGAGCCCACTTTAAGGGTTGTAGCATAAACTTCAAGTGAGACTGGCACATACAGGTGTGTTTCTCTCCTTTGACATTCAGCTGTGCAAGTCCAAGCACAGAGGAGGAAGAAGTTGGTTTAACCAGAATTCTAGTTTTACCAAGCAAGTAGATCAGTGCAAGAAAGAAAAAAAGAGCACATACAAGGAAATGACTGTAATGATCACATTCAGAAGGGACAGGGCAGTGAAAATGTCCAATGGAATAAATATCCCAGTGGAGTCAAGGTACTATAGTGAGCTGCAAAGAGAAGGTGGTAGTCCAAGAGCACTGTGAATGAAACAGATTATAGAAGGGCTGCATTTACTCGTAACTGATGAGATCTAAAGTAGTGCCACTCAAAGTGGTGTTCTTAAAGGGCTGTCTGCAGTAAGAGAAGTACAAAAATTAAGAAAACTGACTAGAGACTTACAGCAATTTGGTATTGTCATGACAACCAAAGAGCATTTCGATTTCCTAGTAATTAACTGTATTTTTTAAAAAGATTTTATTTATTTATTCATGAGAGGCAGAGGGAGAAGGAGGCTCCCTGCTCTGCAGAGAGCCAGATGTGGGACTTGATCCCAGGACCCCGGGATCATGGCCTGAGCCAAAGGCAGACACTTAACCAAATGAGCCATTCAGGCACCTTAATTAATTGTGTTTTATCCAAAATATCCACCAGTGATGAATTGGAAATAAAAATATACTGGTCCTAGGCACCTGAGTCGGTCAGTAGGTTAAGTGCCTACCTTCAGCTCAGGTCATGATCTCAGGGTCCTGGGATCGAGCCCCACGTCGGGCTCCCAGCTCAGGGAAGAGCCTGCTTCTCCCTCTCTCCCTTCCCCATCACCCCCCAACCCCATCCCCCATCTCCAGCTCATGCGCGCACACAAGTTCTCTCTCTAATAAATAAATAAAATCTTTAAAATATATATATATATGCTAGTCCTTCACAACAGATAGTTTGAGAAGCGTTGGTTAGAGTATGACTGTGGAAACACCTGGCTGAGATAGAGAACAAAATCATTACGAGAGCATTCACAGACCTGAGTGGGCAGTGTCAGAAGGATCATCTGTGTATAATGAAATCATGAAGAATTAAGACAAGAGTAATAATGGACAAAATGACACTAAGTAAGGAACAAAAATCACCACAGTCAGTGGTCAAAAGAGGACAGCAATATAGGTATTAAAGAAGAGGAAAATTACCTTAAAAGTGGCAATGAGGAACAAGAAAATCCAGGCCAGAGTTGATAAGGACTGCAGGAGAAAAAAAGGCACAGGTACCTCTGGCAAGGTGAAGCTGTGCCCTCAGTGGAAAGCCACAGTGCTACTAGTGCAAGAAGATAAAGGAGAAGTTCAGAGAGGAAGTTAAGAATATTGGTGATTTTGCTCATGATGAATCAAAGTAGAAAAGAGGTGGAGAAGGAGGGGAGGGAAAAGAACAGGGAATGTGCAGTGCTTTCTGAAGTGCATTAAGTAAGTGGTGACTTAGGAGTTTGGAGCTTCCTGTGGTTACATTTGTGAGAGAGAATCTTATGCAAAGTGCTCAGATATTTTTTCATTCTATATATTTAAAAAATTTAGCATTGGTCATGACTCAGTCAACTGATTTCACAACCCAATAGGTGGTAACCTAAAAGCTTGAAAAACACTGTCTAGAGAAACACATGTGTCATAGCAGCACAATTTCTGTGATAGACAAAACAAAAACAAAACATCTACTAACGAACAGTGGAATTGAAAAATAAGTTGTGGTACATTCCTACAAGAAAGAAGCATATAGCAGTGGAAACAAAAGACAACTACATCAACATGAATAAAATAAAAACAATGGTAAGTAAAAAGAAAACAAACAAAAAAAGCAAATGGGAAAAAAAAACCCTGTATCATTCAATGTATATAAAGTTCAAACCAAGACAATATGAAATGACATAATATACATGGATATTTAGTTGTGCTGTAAAACTACTTTAAAAAGCTCAGGAATGATTACCAAAATGTCAGGATAGTGGTTACCTCAGTGTGAGGAAGAGGTGATAGATATGAATATGTAGGGTTTCATAAATATTGGTAAGGTAGGATACTTCTGGCTATGGGCAAGGGAAAGGGTCAGCAAATACCCCCAAAATGTAATTATAAAGCAAGACAAAATTAATCAAAACCAGGAGCACCAGTTGGTTGGGCACCTGACTCCTGGTTTCAGCTCAGGTCATGATCTCAGGGTCATGAGATCAGCCCTGCATTGGGGACCCCAACACACACTGCCCCCCCATCAGGCTCCCCACTGGGTGCAGTCTGCTTGAGATTCTTTCTTCTCCCTCCTACTTGGACATGCTCTCTCTTTCAAATAAATAAATCTTAAAAAAAATAAAACCACTTCAGAGCTCTGAAAATCTATCAAATGCATACACAAAGAGAAGTACTGATGCTTAAAAACCTGCAGTATTAGGGAACCTGGTCAGTTAAGCATCTACATTCATCTCAGGTCATGATCTCAGAGTGCTGGGATGGAGCCCCTGTCAGGCTCCCAGCTCAGAGGGGAGTCAGCTTCTCCCTTGCTCTCTGCCCCTCCCCCTGCTTGTACGCGCTCTAATAAATAAATAAAATTTAAAAAACAAAAACAGGGCGCCTGGGTGGCTCAGTGGGTTAAAGCCTCTGCTTTCGGCTCAGGTCATGATCTCAGGGTCCTGGGATCGAGGCCCGCATCGGGCTCCCGGCTTGGCGGGGAGCCTGCTTCCTCCTCTCTCTCTCTGCCTACTTGTGATCTCTGTCTGTCAAATAAATAAAATCTTTAAAAAAAAAAAAAAAAAACAAAAAACACTGCAGGTTTGGGGCTCTGGGTGGCATTGTCAGTTAAGTGGCAAACTCTTGGTTTTGGCTCAGGTCATGATCACAGGGTCCTGGGATCAAGCAGTGTAAGGCTCCTGACTCAGCAGGGAGCCTGCTTCGGGACAGTCTTTCCCTCTACCCCTCCCCCCGCTTATAAGCTCCCTCTCTCTCTCTCTCTCTCAAATAATTAAATCTTAAAAAATAAAAACCTGTAGGATTTTTATTAAGAATAGTGGGGGTCCTACTTGGGGCCACTCCCATTCTCCCACCCCCACCCAGCTCAATAGGTTCTGCCTAATTAGGTGGCACAGACCTGAAGGATCTGTGTTTGCATTTAAAAAGGGGCCTCACTCAATCTGGAATGGTTGGCCACAGGCATGGGCATTATTAATGCAAGTGACCATCTCAGCAGCAGGCAGACAGGGCAATCGAGGGTACTACTAGCCTGAGGATGTGATCATGAATGATCAAGCATATTCTTGGCTGAGGCTACAGGATTATGCAGAGGAGATACCAAAAATCTTTACTGGTGGGAGGTATTTGAGCACAATTTCTGTCCTAGTATTGGCTGACCAGTAAACTATGCTGGAAAAGACAAGAGCAAAGAATAGAACGTCAGGTTTAAAAGTTAAAACAGAAAAAATTAAAAAACTGAGCAGAGATATAAGCAACAACACAGTGCAGGAGAGACAGATTTCAGATTTATCCCAATTACCTAAACAAAAAACATAACAAAAACCCTTTCAGGGCGCCTGGGTGGCTCAGTGGGTTAAAGCCTCTGCCTTCAGCTCAGGTCATGATCTCAGGGTCCTGGGATCAAGCCCCACATCGGGCTCTCTGCTCAGCAGGGAGCCTTCTTCCTCCTCTCTCTGCCTGCCTCTCTGCCTACTTGTAATCTCTCTGTCAAATAAATAAATAAAATCTTAAAAAAAAAAAACGTTCAAAGGGGAAAATAGTGAAAATCCAAAGCTGCTGCAGTATTATTATCTAAAGTATCCAGTTTTCAATAAAAAATTAAGAAACCTTTGAAGAAATAGGAAATGTGACTCATACACAGGAGATAAAAAGCAGTCACTAGAAAAACAATGCCCTCAGATGATGGACTTCACAAAGACATCAAAAGAGCTATTTTTTAAATATTTATTTATTTATTTATTTATTTATTTATTTATTTGTCAGAGAGAGAGAGTGAGAGGAAAAAGTGCACGGGCGCACATGCATGCGGACACACACACGCACACACACAAGCAGGGGAGGGCTGAGCAAGGAGCCCGCTGCAGAACTCATCCCATGACCCTGGGATCATGACCTGAGCTGAAGGCAGACAATTCACCCACTGAGCCACCACCCAGGCATTCCAAAAGAGCTATTTTAAATATGTTCAAAATACTGAAGAAAAATACATTTTAAAAATTAAAGTATTATAACAATGAATCAACGAGTACAGAACCTCAATAAGGAAACATTACTAACAGGAACAAATGGACATTCTGCAGTTGGAAAATATAAAAACTGAAATAAATTTCATGAAAGGGGCTCGACAACAGATTCAAGATGGCAGAATAAAGAAATCAGTGAATAAAATAAGGCAACAGAAACTGTGCAATCTGAAGGAGAAAAAAATTAAAGAAAAATGAATAGGGCCTCTGAAACACAAGGGACAATGTCAAGAATACCAACATGTGTATAATAAGAATCCTAGAAAAAAAAAGAAAAAATACTTGAAAAAATAATGGCCCCAAACATCCTCTAAACTGATGAAAAACATCAATCCACATATATCCAAGAAGGTCAAGAAATCTCAAAGTAGACCTCAATAAAAATCCACATAGATACATCGTAGTCAAACAAGTGAAAGACAGTGAGAAAAATCCCGAAAGCATTAAAAGAAAATCATCATATATAAGGAAACCACATTAGATTAACAGTTGACTTCTCATTTTGAAACAATAGAGACCAGAGAGTAGAATGACATTCAAAGAGCAGAAGGGAAATAATAAGAATTCCATATCGAACAAAAATATTCTTTCAAAACAAAGACAAAAGGGGCACCTGGCTGGCTTAGTCAGAAGAGCATGTGACTCCTGACCTTGAGGTAGTGAGTTTGAGCCCCGTGTTGGGCACAGAGATTACTTTAAAAAAAAATTTTGGGGGGGGGCGCCTGGGTGGCTCAGTGGGTTAAGCCTCTGCCTTCAGTTCAGGTCATGATCTCAGGGTCCTGGGATCGAGCCCCGCGTCAGGCTCTCTGCTCATCAGGGAGCCTGCTTCTCCCTCTCTCTCTGCCTGCCTCTCTGCCTACTTGTGATCTCTCTCTCTCTCTGTCAAATAAATAAAATCTTAAAAAAAAAAAAAATTTTTTTTTAATGGGGGTGCCTGGCTGGTTCAGTGGGAAGACCATGTGTGCCTCTTGATCTCAGGGTCATGGGTCCAAGCCCAACGCTGAATGGAGGGATTGTAAAAAATTAAAGTAAAATAAAATAAAATACTAAAAATAAAAGAAAATGTAAAAGAAAAAAAATTACTATATAAGCAGATTAAGAAATTTCATTGGTAGCAGACCTGCTTTACAAGAAATAGTAAAGGAGGGGCGCCTGGGTGGCTCAGTTGTCGTTAAGCGTCTGCCTTTGGCTCAGGTCACGATCCCAGGGTCCTGGGATGGAGCCACACATCGGCCTCCCTGCTTAGCAGGAAACCTGCATCTCCCTCTCCCACTCCTTATGGTCCCTCTCTCACTGTCTCTCTCTCTGTCAACTAAATAAATAAAATCTTTAAAAAAAATTGTTATATTATTTAAAAAAATAATAATAAAGGAAATTCTTTAGGCTAAAAGGGAAAGAATTTGTGACTCAAATCAACAAAGGAAATGCAGACAACAAAAAGTGGTAAATATGTATGTTAACACAAAAGACCCTATAAAATGATTCTTAATGTTTCTCTTACCTTCTTTTAAAAAATAAATGGTGGGCGCCTGGGTGGCTCAGTGGGTTAAAGCCTCTGCTTTCGGCTCAGGTCATGATCTCAGGGTCCTGGGATCGAGGCCCATATCAGGCTCTCTGCTCGGCAGGGAGCCTGCTTCCTCCTCTCTCTCTGCCTCTCTGCCTACTTGTGATCTCTCTCTCTCTGTGTCAAATAAAGAAATAAAATCTTTAAAAAAAAAAATAAAAAATAAAAAATAAAAAATAAAAAATAAATGGTTCCAAAAAGCAATAATTATAACACTATAATGTGAGATTTATAATATACACATGTCACATATATAAAAGTAATACTATAAAAAGGAGAAAGGAGATGGAGCTCTTCCCTATTGGTGCAGTGTTTCTATATTTTACTGAAATTAAGTAAATATTAATTTGAAGAAGACTGTGATAAATGAAGATACAGGTATAATCCCTGGAGCAACCATTAAAAAAAAAATTCAGGGCGCCTGGGTGGCTCAGTGGGTTAATGCCTCTGCTTTCGGCTCAGGTCATGATCT
>LNAC01000015.1:1418454-1447562 GCA_002007465.1 Ailurus styani | reverse complement strand
CTCTGTCTGCCTGCCTCTCTGCCTCCTTGTGATCTCTCTCCCTCTGTGAAATAAATAAATAAAATCTTTAAAAAAAAAAAAAAAAAGACTTACTATAAAAGCTACAGTAGGGATGCCTGATGGCTCAGTTGGTTAAGCAGCTGCCTTAAGCTGAGGTCATGATCCCAGCATCCTAGGATAGAGTCCCGCATTGGGCTCCTTGCTCAGTGGGGAGCCTGCTTCTTTCTCTGCCTCTGCCTGCCACTCTGCCAGCTTGTGCTCTCTCCCTCTCTCTCTGACAAATAAATAAAAATAAAATCTTTAAAAAAAAAAGCTACAGTAATCAAGACAGTGTAGTATTAGCCAAAGAACAGGTAACACAGATCAATGGAACAGAATATAGTGAGCCCAGAAATAGATGCATGCAAACACATTTAACTGCTGAGAAAAGAACAAGAAAAGCAATTCAGAGGATAAAGTCTAATATTAAACAAATGGAACAAATGGACATTCACAGGAAAAAAAATTGTCTAGACACAAACCTTACACCTTTCACAAAAATTAACTCAAAATGGATGAGAGACATAAATGTAAAATGCAAAACTAAAACACTTCTAGTGGGAACCCGGAGAAAATTAAGGTGAATTTAGGTTGGTCAATGAATTGTTAAATACACCAAAAACACAACCCATAAAAAAAACTTTATTATAATTAAAAATTTCTGCTCTGCAAAGCACTGTCAAGAGAAAGGTTTGATACTTATGTCCAAGTCTCACCTTCAAAAAAAACAAAAACACACTTCTCTTTTTTTTTTTAAAGATTTTATTTATATTTGAAAGAGAGCACGAGCAAGGTGAGGCACAGAGACAGAGAACCTAAAGCAGACACACCACTGAGGATGGAGCCCGATGTACAGCTCGATCTCACAACCCTGGGATGATGACTTAAGCCAAAACCAAGAGTGGAACACTTAACCAACTGAGCCACCCGAGCACTCCCAAAAGCACACATCTTTCTTGCTCTTTCACTGCAACTATCAAACTTTAGGATCTATCAGCATCACTAATTCCTTATCTTTCACTGCTTAAGCCAATGTAATCTAATCTCCATTTCCATCATTCCACCTAAAGTTTGCTAAAACTACCTTTAATTCAAGTCACTAAATCCAAGAGACATTTTGGGGAGACATACTTGGTTGGCTCAGTCATTAAGCATCTGCCTTCAGCTGAGGTCATGATCCCCGGGTCCTGGGATTGAACCCACATCGGGCTCCCTGCTCAGCAGGAAGCCTGATTCTCCCTCTCCCACTTCCCCTGCTTATGTTCCCTTTCCTGCTGTCTGTCAAATAAATAAATAAAATCTTTAAAAATATATTAAGTCTTTTAAAAAAATCTAGGAGACATTTTTTAGTCTTCATTCCTTACCTCTCAGCAGTATCTGATGCTATTAACCATTCCCTCTTTGAAAATCCCTTTCCATGGACTTCTATACCATCAAACTATTCTGGTTTTTCCTCCTTCCTCTCCAATTTAACAAACTTATATCTCCTTTATTGACTTATTCTCATCTCTCTAAATTTAGTTATGTTTTTAAAGAATTTTTTTCCCCATTTAATCTGCCATATTTCATCCCACTGAATTCTCAGCCCACATTAAGATCATTTAAGTACCACTTCATTAGAAATGGGAAGGCCATTGAAAGAAGCCAGGATGCATTCAACCAAATATTCCATCATCTGTCATCTGGCTTGATGAGGAACCTTCCAACCTGAGGTGTCAGAGTGATGTTCTTCAACATCGACAACAGATTATCTGTGGGAAGGGACCATGGGTATGTCATGTCTAAAGCCGCCACTTTAATAACCCCTGTCTGAAGAGTTTCCACCAGGTCATCTTGATGGACTAATGGATATATACCAGTTAAAGGATATGAATCAACAATCAGATGAAGAGACAACAGGGAAAGTATGTGGAGCTTCCATGCCCTTCCCAGGCATACCACTCTCTCCAACTTCCTAGTCTTCAACAACCCAGAAGCTCCAAATTTAGTTCTTCATGGCCCAGTCTTAGGCCCTCCTCTCTCTTATTGTACTTCTAGGTGGTGTCATTCACACCCTTAACTCCCAAATTCACACCGTTAGCCCAAAGGGCTTTTCCAAAGATCCCCAAATCCTGATGATCAATTGCATCCTTGACATTCTATTTAAATTATCTCAAAGATACTGCAAATTTAATGTTAAATATATATCCAAACCTGCCTCTCCTTTAGCAAGCAATTAATGTACAATTAACTCTGTCTCATTACCAAATCCAAAAACATACCCCAAAATCCCATTCCATCACCAAGTCCTATCAACTTAGCCATCCAATACATCCTTCAAGTATTTTCATTTCTCTACTGCCTGGTTGAAGCTACCATGACCCATCACCTGGGCTATTATAATAATCATAGTGGTCTTCCCCACACCCACTCCTAATCATTATAATACAGCCAGAATTGTTTCTGTTTAAAAAATTAAAATCTGGGGTACCTAGGTGGCATAGCTGATTAAGCATCTGACTCCTGGTTTCAGTTCAGGTCATGATCTCAGAGTTGTGAGATCAAGCTCTGCATGGGGCTTCAAGCTCAGCAGGGCATCTGTTTGAAATTCTCTCCCTCTTCCTCTGCTCCACCTCCTCAGTCCCCCTTGACCCCTTGCATGCTCTCTCTCAAATAAATCTTTAAAAAATTAAAATCTGATCTTAAAAAAATTAAAATCTGATCGCATACCTCTGCTCAAACTCTTCAAAATACTAAAACTACTTTTAAAAGAAAAACTAGGACAGAAGATATTTAATTCAATTAATATGTATCAAGTGCCTATTATGTCAAGTAACATGCTATGTTTGGGATTACAAAAAATGAATAAATCACAGTACTCACACTGAGGTATAATCAAAAACAAATCTATAGGTTGAAAATCTACTATTTAAATGTTTCAGAGCAGTTAAAGACAATAAGAAGTTCACACAAATGAACTGGATGAGTATAACAAGTAGGACAAAATTAGGTAAGTACTACAAGAGAGGTATAAAGAACTCCAGACCTTCACAAGTCAGAACTAGAAAAAGTATCCACGAAGAAGATAATTTAACTGTGCGTGGAAAGGTAAGAATGATTTTAATAAACAAAAGCAGGAGTTAAAAGGGTTACTACAGAATCTTAAAACTCTGTAACAAGGGAGACATCTTGAAATCGACAGCAGCAAGAAAGGTCAGAAGCAGTGGACTCAAAACCCAACATGGGATTTCAAAGTTTCATATGAGATAACTTGGAATTGATTAGATTAAGATGAGGGGTCTATTTCAGCAAAGACAATAATCCTGCATAACCAAAACTGCTCTCAGTCCCTTTTCATCAATGTCATTCTCAGCACTCATACAATATGCTAGTAGCACTAACACAAGACAGTGGTAGCAATGAGATATGGTGATCTAACACCTTTCAAACAAGAAAACAAAAGTTCATAAAAACATCAGTCCTGACACTAGAAAAGAAAGGGAATTTGAAGTGCTATGTGTCTGCTGACAAATTATTAATGTTCTCTAAGCCTCAATTTCATTGTTTGTAAAACTTCATTCCTTGGAAGGATGAAATGAGTAACACATTCAAAGTACCTAATACGTAACAACCACAAATTCAAATTTCAAGAAACAGTATTTTTTTTTAGCCTATTCTCTCTTCTTCCTCTTCACTTCAAGCCCCTCGCAGAACTAATATGTCACTTCTCTACAATGTTATCTGGATACATTCATGTATTCAGCACATATTTATTGAGAACTCAGTGTCAACCACTGTGCCAGGCACTGGGAAATACACAATACCTTCCTAACAATACTTATAGTCTAAGGAAGAGACGACTGAATAATCACACAAATAAATATAAAATTTACTACTGTGGTATTACAGAGAGAAGATATACTGGCACCATGAAGAGAGAAAAGGGAGAGGAATATAACATAGCCTAAAAGATGTAGGAAGGCTTCCCTGAAAAGTAAATAGGAACCCACTGTTTTAAAGAGAGGAAGAAGACAAAGATTTAAGCTGATTTGTACTTCAAAAAGAGCAAGCACTCTGGTGGCACAGAAGAGACAGGATGGAAAAGACAAATGCCAACAGAACAATTCAAAGGCAAGGCAAAAAATTACAGTAGCTCTAGACTGATGGTACCGGCAACAGAGAGATGTGGATGGATAGGAAATCACAGGGCACATAAGTAGACTGAGAAAAGCAGGTGTCAAGGATAAGTCTCTGGTTTCTGGATTCTGCAACTAGTCTGACAGTAGAACAATCACTAAGGGAACATGAAAGGACCTGCAGAGTGAATGGAGGGGAAAAGGACATCAAGAGTTTGGTTTTAGGGCGCCTGGGCGCCTGGCCTGCTTCCTCCTCTCTCTCTGCCTGCCTCTCAGCCTACTTGTGATATCTCTCTCTCTCTCTCTCTGTCAAATAAATAAATAAAATCTTTAAAAAAAAAAGTTTGGTTTTATTAGGCTTAGGGATTTTAAAGTGCCTTTGAGACATTCAAAGAAATGTTGGAGAAGCGCTAAATATTTAATATTCAGGTCAAAAACTCAGCAGAGACTGGGGATGGATTTTCCTGCCAATAACATTAAAGTATCCTTGGCATTCCTAAGACCAAATAAAACAGTGAATCAGAAAGATAATTCAAATCTTGGGGGCACCTGGTGGCTCAGTTGATTAAGCATCTGCCTTCGGCTCAGGCCATGATCCCAGCCAGGGTCCTGGGACAGAGCCCCTCATGTGGCTCTCTGCTCAGCAGGGAGCCTATCTCTCCCTCTCCCTGCCATTCTCCCTGCTTGTTCATTCTCTCTGATAATTAAATATTTTTTTAAGAAAAGGAAAATCCAGATCTTTGAGAATCAGTTACCATTATCTCTGTCTGCACCTCTCTCATGTAAAAGTAATGACATAAAAAGAAAGGCAGCAAGTAGAGAAAGAAAAAAATAAACTTGGGTTGTAACCTTAGCTCTGCCACTAACTGTATAACCTAAAATGAGTCTCTACCTTTGTTCTTGAGTTATCTGTAAAACTTAAAAAGTTGAGTAGAGATTGGAAATACAGATTTTGCAGGATAAGAGAAACAGACGTGTATATATGAAACAAAATAAGAATGCTTTAAAAAGTCTAAAGCAGGGCACCTGGGTGGCTCAGTGGGTTAAAGCCTCTGCCTTTGGCTCAGGTCATGATCTCAGGGTCTTGGGATCAAGGCCCACATCAGGCTCTCTGCTCAGCGGGGAGCGTGCTTCCTCCTCTCTCTGCCTGCCTCTTTGTCTACTTGTGTTCTCTCTCTCTCTGTGTCAAATAAATAAATAAAATATTTTAAATTAAAAAAAAAAAGTCTTAAGCAGGCGCCTGGGTGGCTCAGTTGGTTGGGTGACCACCTTTGGCTCAAGTCATGATCCCGGAGTCCCAGGATTGAATCCCACATCAGGCTCCCAGCTCCACGGGGAGTCTGCTTCTCTCTCTGACCTTCTCTCCTCTCATGCTCTCTCTCAAATAAATAAATAAAATCTTAAAAAAAAAAAGTCTAAAGCATCATAAACATGTATTGCTCAACACACTATTCAGACACTTCTCAATACACAGCATGTACACAGGAAAGACAAGCAGTTAGTTTTAGCATTTTAGTGCTAATCTTACATTTTAATAAAAATAACTGCAAATAATCCAGCCTTTGGTGTGACTGCATAGAACTGTTTGATGCCCAAGAATACACTACGTATGTATATATACATATAAATAATAACATTATTAAAATCAAGCACTCTTGGGGTGTCTGAGTGTCTCAGTCAGTTAAGCTTCTGGCTCTAGCTCAGCTCATGATCTCAGGGCCCTAGGGTTCAGGCTCAGTGGGGAGTCTGCTTCTCTCTCTGTCCCTCCCCCTGCTTGTATGCACACACGCTCCCACTCTCTGGCAAATAAATAATATCTTTTAAAAAGTAAAATAAAATAGGGGAACCTGGATGGCTCAGGTCATGATCCCAGAGTCCTCGGATGGAGCCCCACATCGGGCTCCCTGCTCAGCAGAGCCTGCTTCTCCCTCTCCCTCTGCTGTTCCCCCTGCTTGTGCTCTCTCTCACTCTGTCAAATAAATATTTAAGTAAAAATCTTAAAGCAACCTTTAATCTCCAGAATATCAGCTAAGCATTTAAATGTATAACCCACTCCCAACAAGGCAAATTCTACAGTACTATCACCCTATTTTACAGATAGGGGCAAAGTTAAGGAATTTGCACAAAGTCAATACTGGAGTCAGGATTTTCGAGGAAGCAACTCCAGAGTCCAAGTTCTTTATCACTCACCACTCCACAGTATATCCCACCTAACACCATACCTTAAAGAGCTGCTCAAAAAATATTTGCTATTAATAATCCTCAATCCTATTTTTTCATAAATAATTAGGTGGTAGTTTTGTTAAACCAAAGTGTAAGGGTTTTGGAGTTAGAGAAATCCAGATTATACAGAGAAGTTTATATAGAGAACTTGCAGATTTTGAAACACTTAAATACAACACTTAACTGGTGCTTCCTCCCCCCAAAAAATGTTAGGATAAAGTAAAGGGAGAGAAAAACCCACAAGATTTACGGTAAAGTGACTTTAGTTTTTATCTGGTACATACATGACTTCGGACAAGCCATGTAACTTCTCTGAGCCTATTTCCCAGCTACGAAATGATACTACAGTACTAACCTCAGAATGTTATTTTTTTTTAAAGATTTATTTATTTTGGGGGGAGCAGAGGGAGAGGGAGAGAGTCTCAAGTCGACTCCCTGTTGAGCACAGAGCCAGACGTGGGGCTCAATCTCACCAACCCGAGATCATGACCTGAGCCAAAACCAAGAGTCAGACACTTAACCGACTGAGCGACTCAGGCACACCCCGCCAAAATTTATTTTGAGTATTCATTTCACTAATGTGTGAGAAAATATTTTGTAAACCATTGAATGCTAGATTACCAATGGAGAAACATTTAATTTGCATTTTATTGTTTCTAAAACAGAACTGTTGTTAGCCTAAGAGAAAAATTTCTTCTAACACTTGGCATCTTTTGGAAAACTAATAATAAATTCTTACACCAGTGTGGGGGGGAGGACATAAATATTTGCTATTGATAACAGTAATAAAGTCAAGAAAAAGAGTGCTTTCAATATTGTGATTTTTCAGTCAAAAGTGCTAAAGGATATATGGCCAAAAATTAGAAGCCACCAAGATGTCCTTCAGAAGATGACCATTCCAATAAACTGTGGTACATCCAAAGAACAGAATATTATTCAGTGCTATAAAGAAATGAGCTATGGGGCACCCATATGGCCCAGTCAGTTAAAGGTCCAGTCCGACTTTTGATTTTGGCTCAGGTTGTGACCTCAGAGCAGTGAGATTGAGTACCTCAAAGAGATCCGAACTCAGTGGGGCATCTGCTTAAGATTCTCTCCCTTTCCCTCTGCCCCTCCCTCTGCCTGTCATGCTCTCTCCCTCTCTAAAATAAATAAATCTTAAAAAAAAAAAAAAAGAGCCAGTAAGCCACAAAAAGACATGAAAAAAACCTAAATGCATATTACTACATAAAAGAAGCCAATCTGAAAGGCTACATACTCCATAATTCAAACTGTAAGACATTCTTGAAAAGGCCAAACTATGGAGAAGAAACAGTAAAAAGATCAGTGGTTGCCAGAGGCTTGGAGGAGGGAAAAATGAACAGGTGGAGCACACAAGATCTTTAGGGCATGAAACTACTCTGTATAATATTACAGTGGTAGATATACATTACAAATTTGTCCAAACCCAAAAACTGTACACCACCAAGAGTGAGCTCTAATATTAACTATGGACTCTTAAGTGATGATGTGTCAATGCAGGTTCCTCAGCTGTTGGAAACGTACCACTCTGATGGGGGATGTTGATAATGGGGCAGACTATGCATATGTGGGAGCAAGGGGTATATGGAAAAATCTCTGTACATTCCACTCGATTTTGCTGTAAACTACCAAAAAAGAATAATAAAGTCTATTAAGATAAATAAATTGTAAAACAAAACAAAAACAAAAACAAACACCCCATGGTTGCCAAGGAGAAATGGAGAAGAGAGAGGAATAATAAGGCAAGCAAAGGAGATCTCTAGGGCAGTGAAACTATTCTGTTGGATACCATAATGACAGACAGGCATTAGACATTTGTCAACATCCACAGAACTGTTATTCGGTGTTATGGTACCTCTATTCTTTGACACAAAAAGTGAGACCTAATATAAACTTGACTTTTGTAATGTATCGATATCAGCTCATAACTGTTAGCAAATGCACCAATAATAGGGAAACTGAAGAGGAGGTATATAGGAACTCTCTGTACTTTCTCTCAATTTTTTAGCAAACTTAAAACCACTCTAAAATATAAAGTCTATTAGTTTTTTTTAAATGCTGAAGAAACTGTAAGCTTGGAGCTACTGGGAAGCCAACTTTGCCCTCATGAGAGTAAAGCCTTACTGAAAATGAAGCCCACAAAGAAAAGCCATAGAGGGCGCCTGGGTGGCTCAGTGGGTTAAAGCCTCTGCCTTCGGCTCAGGTCATGATCTCAGGGTCCTGGGATCGAGGCCCGCATCGGGCTCTCTGCTCAGCAGGGAGCCTGCTTCCTCCTCTCTCTCTGCCTGCCTCTCTGCCTACTTGTGATCTGATCTTTCTGTGTCAAATAAATAAATAAAATTAAAAAAAAAAAAAAGAAAAGCCGTAGAGACCCAGTATACAAACAGAAAAATAGTGCCCAGATATCAACTGAGTTCCTAGTTCCAACTAGGTTAGAGGCCAGTTGCACACCAGACTTATCAAAATTAAATGAACCTATTAAATCTAATTTTTGCTTTTTATTAAAAATGCATATGATGCCACAATATACATATGTTACTCATTTTTGCCTAGCATTTTTGTAAGAGCTAGAGTCACTGCTCACAGAAAACCAGCAAAGTTAACAGATTTACTTGCACGCTTCACTGAAAAGTCGACAGGAGAGCAATCTGTATTGCCCTGGCCTTTGCTTCTCAGCATCAGAGAACTAGTGCCTGTAAGCACTATTACTGATGACCACTGTCAATTTTAGATACAGCATAAAACTCAACCATGAATTAGCCAAGATCTTAATGTTTCAAAAACTTTCAAGGGTTATTTTATTTTTAAAGATTTATTTATGGGGGCAACTGGGTGGCTCAGTCGGTTAAGGGTCTACTTTGGCTCAGGTCATGATCCCAGAGTCCCAGGATCAAGCCCCACACTGGGCTCCCTGTTCAGTGGCGAGTCTGCTTCTAGCCCTGCCACTCACCTGCTTGTGCTCTCTCTCTGGCTCTCTCAAATAAAAAAAAAATATTTAAAATAAGTAAATAAATAAAGACTTATTAATTTGTGAGAGAGTACATGCACATGTGGGGGGAGGAACAGGGGGAGAGAATCCCAAGAGGACTCCCTGCTGACCGAAAGCCCAACTCAATGCTGGATCTCACCACCCAGGAGATTAGATCATGACCTGAGCTGAAATCAGAGTTGGATGCCCAACTGACTGAGCCACCCACACTCCCCTCAAGGAATATTTTAAAAAGCAAAAAAAGATATAGAGGATTTCAACTGAAAAGATCACTAAAAGAATGCTTCAGTCACTATTTTTAAAAACAAACTGATGACTGTTTTATTGCCTATTTGTAGGCTTTTTATATAGCTATAATTTAAAAAGATACACAATAAGTGGTCTATCTACACTGACAACTACCTAAACAATTCCATTTAGGTTTCCAGAACATTTTAATTATTTTTATTAATTACTGCTCATAGTTAACCTGAAATATATAATCCTCATTTCTAAGAAAAGAATATGTAGGTCAATGGCCAAGATATATTTAGATAGACTTAGATAGATATATTTAGAACAGTTTCTGAATTTCCAATCTGCTTCTTAACCTAAGACACAGAAGTAGCCCCCTTTAACCAAAATGAAAGTTCTGAACATCTGGATCTTTACAAAAGATCATTTAGGTTATACATTTTGAAGATACGGCTTTCATACAGACTCCTTTAAAATAAGCTTTCCTAATGTATTTGAGGTATGATATTTAAAATTTGGGTTTTGCCCATAAATACACAGAATAACTCTTCTATGTGAATTAAGGCATATCTACACTGTACACCAAAAAAGGTACACAAGACTGCTCCTTGCTTAGACCTACAGTTTCTACAGTAAGGCCTACAAGATACATATTGCTCAAGACTCACTTCAGCATCATTTTGCTTCATTAGGCTCCAAATTCTTCAACATGCTAAGATCTTTTCTGATGCAGGGGATTTTGCACTTGCTGTTCCTACTACCAGGGAAAGCACTCCCTGTCACTATTTTGAAATCTGGCTTGCTCTTGTATTTAAGATCTCAATTCAAACCCACCTTTAAAAGGCTTTCCTTAAATACACGAAAACACCTCCTCTCTCACCCATACTCCATCATTCTCTATTTTTTCAAAGGAGACTAAAGTTACCTTGCTCATTTGTGTTTACAGTTTATTGTCTGTCTGCTTCATAGAATATGAGATACAAGAGGGCAGGGGATTTGTTCCATTGATCACTGTATCTGCAGCAGCTAGAAAAATACCCAAAATCTATCAGACACTTAATATTTGTTGAACAACATATATTTATACAGTATTTATTAAGCAAAAGATATTTTGCTAGGGCCTATGGATATCATTTTTTAAAAATAAGTTTCATTAAAATAGAATCTTGAGGACATTTTGCTTTTTCAAACACTGGCATTTTAAAATCCCTTATTTTTAAATAATTTCCCAACCTTTTAAAATTTTTAAGGACAAACTCTACTACAAGTGCAGTTACCCTTTACTTCAGCACTAAGTTTATCTACAAATAAGCTCATATTAGCTTAACACATGCCTTTCAGATATATAGAATAATGATAAAAGCTTAAGTAAAATTTTTTTCAATAGCAGCTAGAGGAAATGCAAATGACATGCCATTTTTTCCTTGCTTAAATCTATGGCTCAATCAATATAAGCTATTAATGTTTAAATAAATACTAAGCCACATCATAATTCTGTTTCACCCACAATTATACAAGAATACATGTTTTAGGGGCGCCTGGGGGGGTCAGTCAATAAGCGTCCGCTTTCAGCTCAGGTCATTATCCCAGGGTCCTGGGATGGAGCCCCACATCCGCCTCCGTGCTCAGTGGGAAGCCTGCTTCTCCCTCTCCCACTCCCTCTGCTTGGGTTCCCTCTCTCGCTCTCTCTCTCTCTCTCTCTCTCTCTCTGTCAAATAAATAAATAAATAAAATCTTTAAAAAAGGAAAAAAAAAAAAAAGAATACATGTTTTGTGGAGCACCTGGCTGGTTCAGCTGGAAAAATGGGCAACTTTTTTTTTTCTTCAAGATTTTATTTATTTGACAAAGAGAACACTTGCTCATTCAGGGGGAGTGGCAAGCAGAGGGAGAGGAAGAAGCAGGCTCCCCACTGAGCAAGGAGCCCAATGCAGCACTGGATCCCAGGACCCTGGGATCATGACCTGAGCCAAAGGCAGACGCTTAACTGACTGAGCCACCCAGGCACCCCGAGTGTTCAACTCTTGATCTTGGGATCATGGGTTCAAATCCCACGTTGGCTGTGGAGATTACTAAAAAACATAAACTTTAACCAAAAAAATATACATGTAAATCAAAATATATCAACATTTTACACTGAAGAAGGTAAACAAAGCTACAGCTTTGATAACTTTCCCTAAAATCAAATATCCATTGTTTTTATTCACTTTATAGAAACCACACAACCACCATCTCTTTGGCATCTTTATATTTGAAAAAAGCAGCGCACTTTTCTATACTGCATTTACTTAAAACCATGCCCAAAGCATACCATACAATTAATCAATAAAAGTAAAAACTATGCCAGGGCACCTGAGTGGCTCAGTTAGTTAAGCGTCTGCCTTCAGCTCAGGTCATGGCTTCAGCCCACATCAGGCTCTCTGCTCAGCAGGGAGTCTGCGTCTCTGTACTCTCTCTCTCTCTTTCTCAATTAAATAAAAATAAAATCTTAAAAAAAAAACAATAGGTAAAAACTACATCACATAAAGGAGGGAAGGAGTTATTAAGCAAGGGAAGTGCAGTCCAAATAGCCTCACAGCCGTCTAAGCAAATTTTTTTAAGTTATTTTTTTAATTTTTTTAGCTTTAGCTTTGAAATCCAAAGATTGTTAGCTGCCTTACAGTTTAAATGTTTGATTATATGTGTTTGCTCATGTTTTTGTTTGTTTTGGGTTTTTAAAGGACTTTTTATTTTGGGGACAATCAGGTGGCTCAGTTTGTTAAGCATCCAACCCTTGATTTCAGCTCAGGTCATGATGTCAGGGTTGTGAGATGGAGACCCGTGTGGGGCTCTATGCTGGGTAAGGAGCCTGCTTAAGGTTCTCTTTCCCTCTCCCTCTGCCCCTTCCCCCCTTAAAAGAAATAAAAGAGGCTGTTCTATTAAAAAAAAAAAATTAGGGCACCTGGGTAGCTCAGTTGGTTAACTGACTGCCTTCGGCTCAGGTCATGATCCTGGAGTCCTGGGATCAAGTCCCGCATCGGGCTCCCTGCTTGGCAGGGAGTCTGCTTCTCCCTCTGATCTTCCCCCTCTTGTGCTCTCTCATCATTTAAAAAATAAAAACAAATTTAAAAATATTAATTAATTTTTATGTAATCTCTATACCCAACATGGGGTTCTAACTTATAACCAGGAGATCAAGTCACATGCTCTACTGACTGAGCCAGCCAGGCACCCCTCAACTATGTATTTATTACTGAATCTATGATTCAAAATTGATGCACTCTCCTAGCACTAAAAATCAAAGCAACTGGACTACTTCTACGCTGTTGTAAAAACACTTTTTTTTTTTTAAGATTTTATTTACTTATTTGACAGAGAGAGACACAGCGAGAGAGGTAACACAAGCAGGGGGAGTGGGAAAGGGAGAAGCAGGCTCCCCACTGAACAGGGAGCCTGATGTGGGGCTCAATCCCAGGACCCTGGGATCTGACCTGAGCGGAAGGCAGACGCTTAACGACTGAGCCACCCAGGTGCCCCATAAAAACACATCTTATATGAATACAACTTAAAAAAAAAAAATCATGAGACCACCACCATCAATGTAGCTTAACTCTAAGAGAGTAGAAATTTCTGCCTCCAAGACAGTTAAGATATAAAACAGATTACAGCTTGCATATTCTACTGACTCATATTTTACTGACTACTTTAAGTAGTAATAACTTTCCTAATAATTGGGACCAAGGTTAAAAAAAAACAAAATCCATGACAATTATGGGTCTTTAAAACCACTTTCTAAGTTCTTTGCTTAACTTTGCATACCCTACACCTAAAAACTTAAAAGAAAAGGCCCAAGTTAAGGTGTTTTGAAGTTTTGCATGGTTTTACTGTTTAAAATATAAACATGAATAGAAAACAGAGACCAAGACAAAAACTGCAAGCCAAAAAGATAAAACTAGAATGAAGCAGGGCTTTCAAACAGTTTTGTATGCCTACTTCCTGCCGGTGTGGGTAACTGTCAAAGATTATGAAATGACTCTACAATGTCAGACAAGCTGGATACCAGAACAGATAATATGACAAGCTCACAGTGGAAGAAAATCACAATATAAATAATCATCCAAAAAAATTAGCACCTAATAATTATTACCTGATTTTTCTGACTGTGGCACATAACACATACACTGCTATGAGGGTGATTTTTTAAAGCACACGCGCGCGCACACACACACACACACACACCCATAACAGAAAATTTAAGCCCAAGAAATTGAGTTAACCTTAAACATGGGGGAGGAGGGAAACAGCACATTATGAAGAAAGCAATAAAAAGAAACCAGTTACTTGTGCAGATGTTTTTACTCACCCCCTCTAGCCCCATTATATTGCAATCTCCTCTAAAAACAGGGAATATGTTAATCGTCTTCAGTTCATTCACAGTTCCTAATACTTAATGGTTTTTTCTCTAATACGCAATATTTAATAAATATTTGTTAAAATGGGGGCACCTACGTGGCTCAGTCGTTAAGCATCTGCCTTCGGCTCAGGTCATGATCCCAGGGTCCCGGAATCAAGCTCCACATTGGGCTCCTTGCTTAGCAGGGAGGCTGCTTCTCCCTCTCCAGCTCCCTGTGCTTGTGTTCCCTCTCCTGCTATCTCTCTCTGTCAAATAAATAAATCTTTAAATATGCGTGTGTGTGTGTGTGTGNTGTGTGTGTGTGTGTGTGTGTGTGTGTGTATGTTAAACTGAACTAATTTTTAAAAATCACCAAGACCACTAATGAAACCCCTTGCTTGCTTAACAGAACTATCAACTTGTACATAAAAATATATTCCATTACATAGAATCAACATGATTTCTGACAGTGTAACTCTCCTTTCCACATAAAAACCTAAGACAGGGGCACCTGGGTGGCTCAGTCATTAAGCGTCTGCCTTCGGCTCAGGGAATGATCCCAGGGTCCTGGGATTGAGCCTCACATCAGGCTCCCCGCTCAGTAGGAAGCCTGTTTCTCCTTCTCCCACTCCCTCTGCTTGTGTTTCCTCTCTTGCTGTCTCTCTCTCTCTCTCCCCCTCTGTGTTGAATAAATAAATAAAATCTTAAAAAAAAAAACAAAAACAAAAACCTAAGACAAAAACGGACACCGCTGCTAATAGCCTGGTAAATCTGTTTCCTTAATTAGAATACTATATATAAATGTTTGTGAAATTATGCATAAGGATGCAAAAATCAGACACTACAAAACTCAATTTCTTAGGCAACATAAAACGAATAAGGTAAAAGCACTGTCTTACTAAAAATCAAAACAAAGACCCTAGTTCTGGGAAGAGCATCCATTATGTCCAAAACAGTGATGTTGCCAAATCTTTTTAAATAGAAAAATTAACTTTTTTCCTAATTTTTATATATACACACTTCATTTTCTTTTTAATTTTTTTTAAGATTTTATTTCTTTTATGAGAGAGAGGACCTGACCATGAGTAGGGGTGAGGAGCAGAGGGAGAAGCAGACCCTCTCCACTGAGCAGGGAGCCGGATGTAGGACTCAATCCCAGGACCCTGGAATCACGACCTGAGCCAATGGCAGATGTTCAACTGACTGAGCCACCGAGGCACCCACTAACCTACTTTAATAACAACAGCACTCTTACCTTAGTAAGCACCAATATCTCAAAACAAATTCCCAAAGGACTTCTTTTGATTATTTGTTGGATTTGGGGTTAGTTTTTTCACTGAGAAGTTGTAGGTAGCATGGATAATATGAACAGTGCAGGAACCAAAGCCCAGGACTGAAATAAAAACCCCTACACTATAACAATGTAGAGGAAATAGCCCTCTTCTCCACAGGAACTCATCCCTTCCCTTAGCTCTCAAAAGGAAGAGGTTGAAGAGGCTATATAAAAACAAGGTAGAGTATAAAAGCCTCAGAACTGGGAATGATGAAAGGCATTCAGAATGAGGAATTAGGAGTAATTAAGTAATGCAGCTCAGCAATGAGTATCAACAGCTGCTAACACCACAGAGAACCGAACATCATGTGCCTCCTGATGCAACTACTCAACATCATCTACAAGGTATATTTCTGCCCCTTCAAAGAAAAAGGAGAGAAACAACATACATTAGTGACTCAGTTGGTTAAGTGTCTGCCTTGGGCCTGGGTCACGATCCCAAGGTCCCACGATCGAGCCCGAGCCCCACCTGTCAGGTTCCCTGCTCAGTAAGGAGCCTGCTTCTCCCTCTCCCACTTCCCCCTGCTTGTGTGTGTGCTCCCACTCTTGCATTGTCAAATAAAATCTTATATATACATGATTTATATAAGATAATATATATAATTTACAATAGTATACATAATTTATATGAGATAATATATATATATATATATTATAGAAACTGAATCTGATCAAGCCTCTGAGCCTAAAACCAAATAACAAGAGACCGAGGGGACAGAGGAACATGTTTAAAACCACCATAGGAATGTAACTGACAAATTCAAATGGGGAAAACTGTTTCTTCAACAAATAATTTGCCAGGGAGAAAAAATGTAGGGGAAACCTTTAGCTTACCAAACAATACACAGACCTTTTTAGACTCAGTCTGAATAAGTATAAAAATACATTTATGAGACAATGGAGCAATCCGAACACCAAATATCATACAATAATAAGGAATTATTGTCAATTATTTTCATTGTGATAATAATTATTTGGGTTTTTTCCTTCGTGAGTGAAGTTGACTAAGAAACTGAAGTGCTAAAAGATTGGAGTACAGAAAAAAAAAAAAACCACTAAAAATTAATGCAGCTGAATGGATTTGGCCCACCTAGACTGAAATATAAATTGTGAGAGTGCAACCACGGGAAGACAGCAGCTTTGTTTGTTTGCCAGCCAACCTTTTCTCCACTGATACAAGCTCTATAAATAGGCCAAGAGTGATAATGGCTGCTCAAATCACTTCATGTTGCAGATACCACCACTACTGACATGCAACTGGCCCAGCCTCAGGCTGTGAATAAACCAGCATCAAGAGCCAAGGAAGTTACCACATGCAAAGAATGCACCATGGCTAATGTGAGACCCTCTACATAATCAAAAGCACCATCAGTGTAAATCAAGAATACTTTTAAACACAGGTTCCAGATTTCCTCCAAGATCTCTGCTCTGTCATTTCTATCTCCTTCAGAATACAGGACACATAAAGATGGGATAAAGATGGGTCACCACAACCTAGGACCTAAGATCCCCAAGATAAATGGTGCCAAAAACCTAACATAGCAATTATTTTATGGACTGTAGTGGAATAAAGTAATGGGAAACCCTTGATGATAAAGCGCTGATGTAAGAATAAACTATGCTTCTATGCTAGGTTAAAACTAGGGCAGACAGGATACCACTTAAAATCTTAACCACATGAGGTTTTTGTTCTTAATACAGAAAGGAAAACAGTCCTGTTTTCCCAGAGTTTTAGTCCACACCCAATTTCCCTACCCCCAACAATACCTTTCTCTAATTATAAGGCACCTAGCAAAATGCTGACTCAGAACATCATAAAAGTTGGTTTTTTTTTTCTTCTTTAAACCAGACAACTCAGTATAAAATAACTTCTAGACACTTCAGTCAGTATCTTGTTTCCTTAATGTCTACCATGCTAATGAAAACTTAAAATTCTAGATTACCCAAGCACAAGCCTAGTTTATCCACATTCTTAGGAATGACCGCTATAAATTTTTAAAGATTTAATTTTGTTGCTCTTTGAACAATCAAAACTAATATACTAATACATGGACTTGAATTCCAAGCAGAGGGAAAAGTATTTTATAAATGAACTGGCAGTACAAAAAAGAACACTCAAGTCTCCAATCATTTTCTTTCACATTTAGAGACCTATTTAAGAAAAATGTCATTCTCCAATACCTTATTTAAAATGATTTTATAAAGGAAAAGACTAACTCTATACTACACTTTGCTATACAGTACTTTTTTCTGCTATAGCCTACTTTTCTTCACATTTTAGGAAAGGAAAAACTTAGAGGTCATCTGGTTCACTAGATTTGAGTACCTTATGCAGAAATTTTCTTTCATCTTTCTACCCATCCCCACCTGGCACCTAAGTACTCAGTAAATGGGCTTCTGATTTAACCAAGTATAAACGCCCCCACATACAAATAAGTCAGTTCTGTGGTAGGTTTCTGCTATTAATTAATCTTAACTAGAAAATACCCATCCAGGTAGTTTTAAAATTGAATCAAGTCAAATTAATAACTTAGGGTTTATACCATCTATCTTTTGGCTATTAAGTGACAGAATCAGAGGTCCCTGTTTTGAATGAAGACATGAAAGAGAACAGAAACAAAACTTAAAATGAACACTATAAAGCCACAAATCCTAAACAAGACAATCATCAAATGTGAGTCATACTGGTTATTTTTTGTTATTTTTAAACCACGTTTACTATTATCATGTATAATATATACAAGACACATTTCCTCAGCCCAGAAATATAGAAGGAATATAAAATACTTTTTAGTTTCACCCTGCTCCTTCCTATTACCACAAGGACCTGTAGGCTGAGTGTGAAAACTGACTGAACATCAATCCCTCTTGTGCTGAGAGGCTGCCCACACAGAATCAGAAAACACTGTTTATTTCCCCTATCTATCATGAGCCCTGAAAGAGTAAGGAATGTAGGTACAATTAAAGATAAATTCTAAAAGGATTTAGAAAAGTTTCATGACAACAATCAAATTTATATTTAAGACTGGAATTTAAAAACTAAAAAAAATAACTATCAAATTAGTCTGACAAATAAAAATCAACCCAAAATAAAAATGAAAACCAGTGGGGAACCTGGGTGGCTCAGTTGATTGTCTGACTCTTGATTTCAGCTCAGGCCATGATCTCAGGGTCCTGGGATTGAGCTCAGCGTCAGGCTCCACACTGAATATGGAGCCTGCTTAAGATTCAGCGGGGAGCCTGCTTCCCCCTCTCTCCTCTCTCTGCCTGACTCTCTGTCTACTTGTAATCTCTGTGTCAAATAAATAAATAAAATCTTAAAAAAAAAAAAGATTCTCTCCCCTTCTCCCTCTGCCCCTCTCCACTCCCTCACTCATTTGCTCTCTCTAAAATAATAAAATTAAACCAGTAACATTTCTACTCGTTGAACATAAGGATGAAGAAAATCTTTCAAAAGGAATGCCTATCACATCCTTCATATTCCACCTGAGCTTTTTTCCCCTAAAAGAAGAAAATAACACTTCAGCAGACTAAGGTATCTTCACAACCTATCCCTCTGTGAACTCAAGGCACTAGCCACACTTAACCAATCAAGATTGATACTCATGATTCTGGGTAAGCTGTTACCTAGCCTGGAATGTCCACCTGGAAACTCATCTTAAACTCAGGTTTAAATGTTTAAGTTCTTTTCACATCAGGACCTTGTGAGTCCTATTCACCAGTACATCTCCAGCAACTAGACCATTAGTGACACACAGTAAGCAATCAATAAATTAGTGTTGTGAGAATAAAGAGGCTCTACCTGAAGGTGTTGTCCTCTGTTTTCTCAAAGTTTTCAATAGCTCTTCCCCAATTATTAATATATCTTTTTCATTTTTACTACAGCTATCCAAGAAAATTTATTTGGCCCCAGATTCTTTCCTAAAATAATATAGAATACCATAATCAGTATGGTTCAAAAGAAAACACATTAATAGCACATTTTGAGGGGCATCTGGCTGGCTCAATCTATAGCACATGTGACTCTTGATCTCAGGATGGTGAGTTTGAGCCCCACACTGGGTGTAGCATTTACTTAAAAAATAAAAATTTTAAAAGTAGCACATTTTTGGGACACCTGGGTGGCTCAGTCGGTTAAGCGTCTGCCTTTAGCTCAGGTCCTGGGATCCAGCCCAGCATGGGGCTCCCTGCTCAGCGGGGAGTCTGCTTCTCCTCTGCCCCCTGCCCACCCCACCCCCCGACCCGTGCACTCGCTAGCTCACTCTCTGTCAAATAAAAAAAATTTTTTTAAAAGGTAGCACATTTCTAATCTTTCAGTTTTTCTCAAGCACTCTCAAATGTAAGCATATAAGCATGAATATACATTTGTTTTCACATCCCTAGTTACATGCAGGAAAATTAGGAAGGTCTAAGATGATTCACCAAACTTACAAACACAGGGTTTGGGTCTCTAACATATACCAGTACCAAACTTTAAAAAGAAAGATAAAAACAAAAACAAAACCATTCTAATTGCACATACATCAAGTTTATTCATGCAGATGTAAGAACAAAACCCTAAGATTGAAGATACCAGCAAAACGTCTCCTTGAATAATGAGTTTAGTTTACAAGTTTGGAGAAGTCACTAGTCATATAGTAACAAGACTTAAGGCACCAATGTCACTTAAAAAATAAAATCTTTGCAGAGCATATACTGAGCACTCAGTTCCAAAAGAACTGCATTAAATTAACATTTTAAGCTGAATTCATCTTTAATATACAGATCTTGGATTAATCACAAAGAGTGTAAGACAAAGAGTATGAGGACACTTTCATAAATGCACTTAAGAATAATATAAACTACATTAGTGAGTAATGTAACAACTACACTGTGAGCGTAATATGAAGCTAGCACTGGGGAAAGCCTCCAGCTCCACTCCTTTTTCACAAAAAGATGTCAGAAAAAAATTTTTCATTAAAGAATCATTTAGCTGATGCTTTAGGTATAATTACCTCAAAGTTTTTATCTGACTTTTATATTGCATACACCTACACTGAAATTTATTTTTTTTTAATTTTATTTATTTATTTGANCTCTTTTATATTGCATACACCTACACTGAAATTTATTTTTTTTTAATTTTATTTATTTATTTGACAGAGAGAGACACAGCGAGAGGGAACACAAGCAGGGGAAATGGGAGAGGGAGAAGCAGGCTTCCTGCGGAGCAGGGAGCAGCATGCAGATGTGGGGCTAGATTCCAGGACCCTGGGACCATGGGATCATGACGTGAGCCAAAGGCAGACGCTTAACTTAATGACTGAGCCACCCAGGCGCCCCACCTATGTTGAAGTTTGTATCTACAAAATGTTAACATTATGAAAAATAAATATGGTTTGAAGTTATAAGAGTACAGTGATACTGAAAAGCACTCTGATTTAAAAATGGCTAAAAATATTTTTATTTTTCAATGGAACTGCATGAAATTTCAGTAAGATTCTTTTTAAAGCAGCACAGGTCATTGCAGTAAACTCCATCTTANGATTTAAAAATGGCTAAAAATATTTTTATTTTTCAATGGAACTACATGAAATTTCAGTAAGATTCTTTTTAAAGCAGCACAGGTCATTGCAGTAAACTCCATCTTAGTTTCCTGAATTAAAACTTAACTCAATTTTATATTTACTGAGCACCTACTGTGCATAAAGCACTAAACTAAGCATCGTATTGGCCAGATTAGAGAGCCAAAATATTACACTTCCCACTAAGAAACGGTTAGCGCTGTGACTCCTCAGGACATCAGATAATAACTATCAATTGTAGGGCTCTAAGAATGCTTGTTAAACCAAAAGGCAATGCTCTTACTGGAGGAATCCAGATTGCCTAGATCAGCAAAACTACATTAGAAAGTTAATAGCCTCCATCCTTAAAATATCCCAGGAGAAGAAAGGGAGTGATTCAAACTGTTAGCATGTGCCCAACGACACTACACAATAATAGCCTAAGCAAAACTGCCAGATGTATTTTTAATTAAGAGGTCCAACCTTGACAAAGCATCGTCAGTGGGATTTTCATTCTACTGGGTGGATGGATTCAGAAAGCAAAAGCTCAGTCAAAAATGAAAAGCATATCTAATCATAAACTGCTCAGGCTGTTCGATCTGGAAGAACAAGTAGAGAGAGAGGTTCATTCGTTCAACCTGCGAGCCTCTGTTCTGCGACAGCGGAGAGGAGGACTTAAAGAGAGAATGAAGGACCTGCGGTTTCTCGTGGGGGCTACGGCCCCAACAATAAACTGAGGTCGTTGCTATAAGAAATAAATTACAAAGCATGAAGTGCTACTGGGGAGAAGTGAAAACTCCCCGGGAAGAGTCCAAAAAGACAACGATCTTTAGCTTGCGGCCCGTCAGCTGACATCTGCGCCGATTTTCTACATAAAGTTGACAAACTCTCCATAAGAGGTCAATTTTGGAGGCTGACACATCCCTCCCATCGACTGGCGGCGTCTGCCGACCGAAGCTAGTGGAAGCGCCGAGAGGCAGGCGGCGCCAGCCCAACGAAGCCTTTTCTCCCTTCTCCTAGGCCCCGGCAACCGCAGCGCTGGGGCGGCCGCCCAGGCTCCCGGGAGCAAGGGCAGGTGTCGGCGGCGCCAGATCCCGGCTCGCGGAGCTGGCAGAGTTGGCAGGGCTACCGCCGCCGCTTCTCCCGCGGGCCGGGGCGCTGGAAAGTTGCGTGAAGACAACTCCAGGGCCGAAAAGCCGCTCCTCCCGCGCGGCCCGCGGGCAGCGGCACCACCTGCCTCTTCTCAGCCCCCGGGGAGATGGACCCGCGGCCCGGGGAAGGGGAGAGGGAGCTCCGCCCGCCAGCTCGGCCGGGCCGGGAGGACCCGAGGGTCACCGGCGGGGGGGGGGGAAAAGAGNAAAGGCGTCTTGTCTGGAGCCCCCGCCTGGGCCGTGCCTCCCACCAAGTCCGGGCGCGAACACTCTGCGCCAGCCCGCCGGGCCCGTCACGACCCCGCAGCCCGGGAGCCGCAGAGCTCACACCCGCGGCCCGCACCCCTCCGACCCAACCCGACCCGTCCCCTGGACGCAGCCCGGTCCCACCGCTCGGCTGGCAGCCGGGCCCCAGCCCTGCGCACCTTCCCGCCTCACCTGAGCTCCCCGGCAGCTCTGCACCTCCTCGCCCGCTCCGCGCGCCCCGTCGGGGCACACACCGATCCCCACCCCCCGGGTGGGACTCCCCCGGCCGCGGTGACTCGGGACGCGACGGCCACCGCCGCCTTCTCCTCAGCACAAGCCCCGGCGGCGAGCAGAGGGTCGCGGTCAAAGCCCCGCCGAAGCTAAAGCGAATCTCGCCACCTCCACAGCCTTCACCACCAAGTCCCTTCACTCGTCCGCGCCGCCCGGAGAAAATGTCACCAGAGGCCGTTCCGCTCGGCGCCTCACTTCCGCCCGGAACCACAGAGCCCGCACGGATCGGCTAGAGCGGCCGCTGCGGCGGCAGCCTCCAGGGACTGGAGCGGGAAGCCTAGGGAAAGCCAGAGAGCGCCATCTGGCGGAAAGGAATATGCGCTCCTCCCGCTGCAGAGCGCCTGGCGCGCTGGCACCAGCTTCCCGGACTTCTTTCCCGCGCTCCATCCATCTGATCAGGGAGCTCCCTTCCAGAAATGTCCTTCTCAGAGGGTCGGAAATCAGTCAGTGCAAGCCAAGGACAATGCCCTAAGAGAAGGACAACACTCCCTTTTCCGTGCGCTCCTCAGTACTCACCCCTTCTGAAGCCTTCCCGAATGAAGCTCGTAGTGTCTGAATCCTTGAGTGACTCCAGCGGGGAGTCCGCTCTCTTCTCTCCCCACCTTTTCGCGGATGCCAACAGCTTGGCTCGAGGAGACTCAGCTGTGCTAGTCTTGCAGCGGCATCAGCATCCCGTTCAAGTTTCTGGTCGGTTACCTTGCAGGCCTGACATACAGACCGCCACCTGCTGGTGAGACAGGGTCCGCTGGGAGAGTCCGCTCCACCCCAACGCGCGTTGCAGACGCCCCAAATTCCACCTCTGCAGAGTCACTCCTCTCATTTGCACTTCACCGTGGGAAGGCTGACGCGCGCGGGCGCTCGGAGTTTTCGAGGCCCTTCCTTCAGGCCTGTGATTGAAAGAAATGTGCTGTACGCGGGACCTGGAGGAAAGGTGAAGTGGGCGCCGGCCACCTGGCCCGTACAGGGCCCAGAAGGTACAGAGAACAAAACCAGCTCGAGATCTATCTAGCCAAGGGCCCGTGCTCCCAAAGTCAGAGTATTGAGAGGTTAATGAATAAATAAGAGCTCGAGGAGAAAATGTAAAAGGTCTTTACTTTTCAGGAGCCAGACTGGTACCTGGGGTGACACTACCCAAGAGGAGATTATGGAAATCACAGCGCTGGCCCCACGTTCCCCTTAACATCAGTCTCCCCTTCATACCAGGCGCTTCAGCTCCCCCAGTTAGTTCACTTATTTTTTGCTGACTGCCCACAAGCATGGGAGTTTTCCATCCACGATTAAACAAATACATTGATAAAATAATTTTATATTAATAGTTCTTTTTTTGAATGCCCACTGTGCGCCAGGCACTGAAGCATGTGTTTAAATGGATTCATTCATTTAATCCGCACAACAATCCTATAAGCTCTGTACCATTACCAGCCCCAGAGGACAAAAATGGAAACCGAGGCCCGGAATGGTTAAAGGGACCCACCCAAGGTCACACATCAGTAAGTGGCAGGATGGGACTCCAACACAAACAGTCCACTCTAGGCCTTGCTCACCCAACCTCTACCACCACCTACCTCTCTGAGACTCACTGAGAACATACCCTGTGCCAGATACACATTTTGTCTGCGTATATTTCACTCACTTGTTCATCCCTTTGTTCATGTATTTCCCTGCTACCTTAGTCCTCAAGGAATTTGAGAAGCTGTGGGGTAGTGATAAGATCCCAAGCTCTTTCAGTAGAAAAAGAGAAAATTTCACCATGAAGATCACACCTGTCAGTCTAGAAGTGAAAGAATAAATGTGTACTAGTACTTTTGGTTTTGAAACTACTCCTTGACAGTCTTATCTCATCAACGTTGGATAGATACTGAATTGTCTCCCAGAATCTCCTGTGCAGGGCGTGCTCACCTCTCTAAACTCCTGAAATCCCATCATCATGCAACCAGCCCGGCCCAGCGCCCCCTTCCCCCTCCCACCTACATCACTAGCAACTGCCTCCATCCCATGGTCTCTACGAGAAATTGAACACGATCCCTCTGTTCACAAAGACCATCCTACAAACGTGTCCATCCCTTAGCCTACCTGCAGTGTTATTACTGAATCGTAGCAGTGGTTTTCCTCCCAACTTCGGTCCTAAGTCTTGGAGGCCAAGGCCAGGCTGTCTGAATCACTCTTCTGGAATCATTGCTTACACCTCGTATACCACCAGCACTGAGGCTGGGCCTGCATCAGGTGCCTGTTAGAAATGGTGACCTGAACAGTAGCATCAGAGTGTGGCCAGCCCGTGACTTGCTTTGACTATAGTCCCTTCCCTCCTGACCAAGCAGGTTACTTCTGCCATTTCTTCCTGTGGGGTGGACCTTACTATTAGGACTACTCTTTAGATGAGGAAAATGGGAGATCGGAGAAACAGAACCCTTATCTGTGGGCTCTGGCTGCCCCCTCTCTTTCTTCTCAGATTGCTAAGAACCAGGCTACCCCTCCCTCAGTGTAACCACGCAGCCCTCTGCCCTCCAACCCCAGCAGGACCAGCTCCCAAGTTCACATGGAACCAGACGGACCAGGGCAGAAGAGGCCATGAGAGTTGAGCCATTCGTGGCCGAGGGTGGCGGGAGGGGACACCTCCCTCAGCTCCCCTGTTCCCTGGGGTGGCTGAGTGAGGCTTGTCTGTCTTGGGCTCCCCATCCCTCTTTCCACTCAGTGACACCCCCTTCTATATGGAAAGCCTATAACTTGTATTAAAACGTGGAAATAAATGCAACGGGCGGTTTAAAATTTCTCAACAGGTGTGTGTTGTCCTCTCATTTTTCAATGTAAGGAGCAGCTTTGTATGACTTAGGACCTGACCTTGTGGGACCTCTAGGGTGGAAAGAGCGAGGGGTTCCTCAGACATGCCATCAGACTAGCACCCCACTGCCCACCCCAGGAACTGTTTGTTCCCTTCATAACATCTGCCCTCCTGTGTACCTGTTGTACGCGTTCTTCCTCCTCACCCATCTGACTCACCCAGGAGCGCAGCGGGGCCCTGTTCTGTGGCAGACGGGATCCGGGGATGTGAATGGAGGAAGTCCATCTGAGCATCTAGCCGGGGAGACACATGAGCCTGAAGGGATGTCAAGACAAGGAAGTGGTGCCGATGCCAAGTGGGTGAGAGACTAGGAAGAGGCGGGCCTGCAGTCGAGGGCGGTGAGGGATGCCTGAGGGAAGGCCTAGAGCCCGCCTGACCACTGTTACAAAGGAGGAAGAGAGTCAGCACCCTAAGGGCAAAGTTCAGGCCTCCTTCCTCTGAGCGCCCTTGGGGTCCAGCACAGAGCATGGCAGATGGGGCGATCCAATAATTGTTTGTGACTGACAGAAAATATGCAGAGAAGCTGGTCTTGGGGGAAAAGGGGCAAGAGGTGGAAAAGCCAGGATGTTTGGAGGATGATGACCCTAGGCCCAAGCTGCCAGTGGCTGGACAGCAGAGGAGTGAAGGGGGGGGAAGCCCAGAAGGGAGGTGGGGGGCTGCAGGTAAGGCAGTGAGTCTGGGCTGCGTTCCTTCAGCGCTGACAGGAAAGCGGGGTGTGACTCTCCCCCTCTGCTGAGTGTTAATGATCAAGACCTCAGACAGCAGATCCTCCCTGCCCACAAACTACAGGGCAAGGAATTGACCCCACACTGACCACACCACGGGGCAGGGAGAGCTCTCGGAGGGGAAAGGCTCAATCTGGTTCTCGTTGAAGGAAAAGGAAGGAAAACATTAGGAAAGACGGGAAGGGCCTGCAGCCCTAGGGACCTTCCTTTTTGGGAGCAGATTAAGACAGTTCCGAAGACACACTGGGATTGGAAAGAAAAGACTCAAGGGCTTCAGAGCCATGGCTACACCAGCCTTATGAAGAAGGTCCCCGGTCCCCCACCCTCCCCTGTCCAGTTCCGAAAACTATGATATTTAAGTAAGAACAACATCAAGGGATCTGTGGCATAATTAAAACTGTGTGGTTTTTGTCCTCAGTTCCTGGCACAGAGCTTGTAAAGGCCTTGGAATTTCCCAAGTGATAAGAGTGCCTTTTGTCATTCTTAGGAAAGCCCTTTCAACCACACCTAAGTTTATGCTAATGAAGGTTCTCGGGGTGGGCCAGCAGGCAGGTTCACGTTGGGGGCCAGTTGCTGGAGAAACCAGCCTCCCGAGGAGAGTGTTGGAAAGTTCAGCCCCACCCCCACTCTGGGCTGGGGAGAAGGGCTGGAGATTGAGTTCAGTCACCAATGGTCACTGATTTAATTAATAATGCCTACTTCATGAAAACCCATAAAAACCCCTGAATGATAGGGTTCACAGAGACCGCATGCTGGAGAGCACACTGAGATGTTGGGAAGTTGCCCCTCCCCCTGGGGAGGGCATGGAAGCTCTGCACAACCCCAACCCCCCTTCCACCATGTTTCTTTTCCATTTGGCTATTCCTGAGTTGTATCCTTTGAAGCCAGTAATCATAGGTAAAGCACTCTCCTGAGTTCTGTGAGACGTTCTAGTAAACTTATGGAAATGAGTCATGGGGGGGCGCCTAGGTGGCTCAGTGGGTTAAAGCCTCTGCCTTCAGCTCAGGTCATGATCTCAGGGTCCTGGGATTGAGCCCCTCATCGGGCTCTCTGCTCAGCGGGGAGCCTGCTTCTCCCTCTCTCTCTGCCTGCCTCTCTGCCTACTTGTGATCTCTCTCTCTCTGTCAAATAAATAAAATCTTAAAAAATTAGGGGTGCCTGGGTGGCTCAGTGGGTTAAAGCCTCTGCCTTCAGCTCAGGTCATGATCCCAGGGTCCTGGTATGGAGGCCTGCATCGGGCTCCCTGTTCAGTGGGGGGCCTGCTTCCTCCTCTCTCTGCCTGCCTCTCTACCTACTTGTGATCTCTATGTGTGTGTGTGTGTCAAGTAAACTAAAAAAAAAATCTTAAAAAATAATAAAATAAAAGACGTCCATCGAAAGCCTACCCACTAAAAGCAAGGCACGCCGTGTTGGGACCTTGACACGTGGTGTCTCAGTCATCCTCCCCACAGACACCAAGGGCAGGTAGGCTTTACAGAAGAAGAAACTGAGGCTCAGAGAAGACAGTGTGCCTGACCAAGTTCATATGAGCTGAAGGGGCAGAGCCAGAATTCCTGGAAAAGAACATCTCTCACCTCCTTCTAGAACACTGCTGTCTGTCCAGTAACAGGGCTCCATCTAGAAACAAATCACAGTATTTCACGGGTGGGACGTGGCGACCCCAAAGCAGAGGAAGGACATATGAGAGGAAGAAATGAATTCCCAAGAGCAAGAAGGACTTTGTGGAAGAGGAAGTTTTCGACCAGGGCCTTGGAGAAAGCAGGGTTTCCAAGGACAGAGATGGAGAGAAAGGTATGCCAGGCAAAGTCTGGCTTGAGGAAAGGCTGGGCTCCCAAACTTCAGGCCACACCAGACAGCCTGGAACAGGTGTATTACTGGTACAAGTGATATATGGAGTGTTGTGGTTTGGGCCCTCTTTCCCCACCACTCCAGTTTTGTTTTAAACTTTTTGCTGATGAATGCCAACAACACAAGTGTGTTAGAAGCTACCAAGAACACTTCATACATATGATTGCCTTAGCTCTTCTAACAGTTGGGAAAGGTAGTAAGAACAGGCATTGGTACCATTTTGCAGAGAGGGGCGCCTGGATAGCTCAGTCGATTAAGCGCCTGCCTTGGGCTCAGGTCATGATCCTGGGGTCCTGGGATCCAGCAGGAAGTCTTCTTCTCCCTCTGCCCCTCCCCCTGCTCATGCGCTCTCTTTCTCTCCTCTCTCTCAAATAGATAAAATCTCCAAAAAAAAAAAAAAAAAGGCATTTTGCAGAGATTATATGACTAACACAAGGGGGTACTGAATAAATGCTTCCTGGATGAAGGAATGAATGAATGGATGGATGGATGGATTTGCCCAAGGTCACCAGCACTGAGCAAGAGAGTCAGGGCCAAACCCAGCTCTGCTTTCCCTAAATCCCAGACTTTTCACTACCATACATATCTGGGGGACTTAGCAATGCCATTGTGGGTGCGTGCGTGTGTGTGTTGGGGGGGTGGGAATTAGACTCATTATTGTGTTTTATAATGTGCTGATCATTTGAAAAAGGCTCCAGGCCGAGAACAATACAAGCATTCATTAAAGTCCTTCAATAGGCCGACAGCAGCAACAATAACCTAAAATTAAATGAAGCAGAGTATCTCATGTGACCCCTCTCTTGAGGAGTCAGTGCAAAGGCACCAGGCTTTGGGAAACAGGATGGGGCCCCCTGGGAAAAAGACAAAGTAGAGATTTACAGAACCTGTGTGGGGGCAGAGGGCCAGGAGGGCCCTCGCCAGCCAGACCAGCAAGCACCAGGCGGCTTCCAAAGGCCTCCCTTTCTGGAGTTACTGTCATTTACTGAAAACCACGAGCAACCTTGAGGCCGAGTAATCATCAGGCCGGGAGGGAGGCCTTAAAGATCGCCTTTTTATTTTGTAGGGAAAATGTTTTTGTTTGGCTAATTTTGTTTTTTTTTTTTTTTTTTTTTTTTTAAAAAATTTTTTTTTTTTTTTTTTT
>LNAC01000015.1:1357246-1418430 GCA_002007465.1 Ailurus styani | reverse complement strand
AGGCAGAGAGAGAGGAGGAAGCAGGCTCCCTGCTGAGCAGAGAGCCCGATGCGGGCCTCGATCCCAGGACCCTGAGATCATGACCTGGGCCGAAAGCAGAGGCTTTAACCCACTGAGCCACCCAGGCGCCCAGTTTGGCTAATTTTGCTTGTTTGGGGAAGTGTGTCCCTTAAAGCACACAGCAGAGCTGCTCTGGCTTTTTAATCCTGCTTGTGGTTTTTGCTGTGAGTCCTTCAAGTCACCAGAAGGGCAAATAGGGAGGGGAAGAGCTGATGGGGAGCCCCCACAGAGTGACATGTGTGTGCAAAGCTGACTCCCTTCTGTCACCCCAGAGAACACACACACGTGCACTGTGGGTCAGTCTGGGGCTGTATGAGATGTCTACTGGCAGGCCCTGCCCTCAGAGAACTAAGATCTGGCTCATGGGATGTACACGTTGGCCCCACCTAAAGCGAAACCGTAAAATCAGTTTCTCTTTTGTGTGTCTGTGCTCACTACATCCAGAACCCTCCTTGACCCCGTCAGCCTTGTCGCCATCACCACTCAAGGCCCCAGGACTTTAGCCCTCTTTGCCTCTCTCTCTTCCCCACCTTTAACAACCAAAACATCCTGGCCTAGGACTCAATTTTTAAGGCTTCTCGTCTCCACATCTTAACAACAATTAATTAAGGAACTTAATTCTTACTAGAGTGATAGCTGACTAACACATGACCTCTCCCAGGTGATGGCATTTTGTCCAACTAACACAAATGCTTCTCTAGAAGCCATCAAGGAATGACATAAAAGATAGGAATTTCAGACAACAAGGCAGGTCAGCTGGGAGGAGGGAGATATTTTTGGTTAGCCAGGTTTTTCAGAATTCTCAAATCACAGCAATCTGACAACCTAGGAGGACCTGTCTAACACACATTCATCTATACATTCCTAACTGGGCCCCAACCCTAGCTGTTTTGTGGTTTTGGTGTACTGGGCACCAAGAAGCTCTAGAATTTACAAGTAAAGAAAATAGGAATAACTCAAGGGAAAAGAACATTTTTTTTTAAAGATTATTTATTTATTCGACAGAGAGATCACAAGTAGGCAGAGAGGCAGGCAGAGAGAGAGGGAGAAGCAGGCTCCCCGCTGAGCAGAGAGCTTGGTGCGGGCCTCGATCCCAGGACCCTGAGACCCTGACCCGAGCCGAAGGCAGAGACTTTAACCCACTGTGCCACCCAGGCGCCCAAAGGAAAAGAACATTAAGAAGACAGTTGAGAGGGATGCCTGGGTGACTCAGGTTAAGTCGGTTAAGCATCTGCCTTCAGCTCAGGTCATGATCCCAGGGTCCTGGGATGGAGCCCCATATTGGGCTCCCTGCTCAGCGGGGAGCCTGCTTCTCCCTCTCCCTCTGCTGCTCCCCCTGCTTGTGCTCTCTTGCTCTCACGCTGTCAGATAAATTAATCAAATCTTTAAAAAAAAAAGTTGAGAGATCAATCTGGGCTACTGATTATTAGTAGTATGATAATACCTCAGCGAAGGAAAGGTCAGTGCTGTGTAGGAAGAGTCCTACTCTACAGTGGGAAAAGCCTGGGGCTACAGTGTAGATAGAATACAGATATGAAATGTCCCAGGCCTTTCTAAACTTTAGAACTTTCAAGAGCCTCTCTTCTCCAATCTGCCCAACACTGAGGGTTTGGAGGAGGGGCGGCAACCATGCCCCAAACTGGATTTCCCATTACAAGGACCACAGGAGGCTCGCCTCCATTCTGGCAGGTCACGATCTTTTTGTATAATCATATGCCATCGATCTGCTTCTTGGGAGAGGTGTGTTTCAGCCAGAACCCCTAAGTCGATGTTGAACCAGAAGAGCCAGAAACACTAAGGAGACAGTTTATCTTCCTGGAAGGCCCAAAAGAGGTTGCTCCTGGCTACCAGGGGTGGGGATGTACGGTCACTGCCAAGGCTCCCCTGTGCCTGCCCCGTAACAGACAAGGCGATGACACCGAGGGCTCAGCCTAGCCAGTTCCAGGAGCTCTGCGGAGGGTCCTCAGCTTCTCCCGGGCTGCCTCTGCTGGGCATGTAGCTCTCCCCCAAACAGGGATTATCCGTGTTCATCTTGCCCTCCCTTCCCCAGTCACCTGCCATCTGTCCCTTCCTCTCTCCATTCTCTGGCTGTGTCTTCTGCTTTCACCCTCTGCTCTTGCATTGTTCCCAGGTCCCTGTGTGCTAATGTCCCCTGCCCTGGGGCTTCCCTCCTGGGGCAGACAGTCGACTCCAGAGGAACCTGGAAGAAGGAATCAGCAGCCCACAGAGGGACACTCAGCCAGCAGAGGCCAGAGCTGGTGGATAAATGTCCCGTCTTCCTTCCCTCAGGTGGACAATTCTGTGGCCCCTTGTGCAGTGCTCCTCAGAGACAACCAGCAGGACCATGTCCCACTCAGCCTCCACGGAGACCAGTGTAGGAACTGTCCCCTGGAATGGCTCTCCCTCCTTCCTCGTGCCGCTCTTCCCAGTCCCTCCCTCCTGTTCCAAAGGAGCTTCCCAAATCAACTACCTGTGTGCCAGCTCTTGTCTCAGACTCTGTTGGGGGGGGGCACCCAAACCCAAACCCAAGCTCTCCTTCCTCTCTTCTGTCCCCTCCACCCAGTCCCCACTCGGCCTCCCCTCTTCTCTTTGCTGGTCTGCTCTCCTCCTCTCCACATATATTCTCCCCTCCAGTCTACCTCAGAGACAGATGGTGTGTCCTTGTGCCGACTGAGGGTGAGGAAGTCAGACATTCTTTCACCACATTAACCCTTGGGAGCTTTGGCTCTGCACCAAGGTGGAGGGGGGCAGCCGGGACGAGAAGGGGGCTGAAGATGGGAGAGAGATGTTTGTGGTTCCTAAAAGGTCTTAACTGCAGTAGAGGTTGCGCACCTTGCTTCCAGTGGCCCAGTGCTGGCGGGATCTTCCTACCCCACCCAGCCTCACCCCCACCCCCTACCCACCTGGGGTCATTTCCCTGTGGAGCTTCTCTGGCCTCCCTGGGTGCCTCTCCCTCCCTTGCACCGGCTTGACCTTGAGCACCACCTCTACTCTCTGTCCTCACTGAGGGAAGGATACAAGTTTTCTTACTGGGACATTTAGTCTCTGAGAGGGAACATCCAATGGTTGAAGGATTCACCTTCTGGGGCTGCCCGGGCTGCTGACAGAAAGAGTCACCATGCAGTCTTGAGAGTGATAAAACTCTCCCCAAATTGCCACACTCCAAACAATAGTGGAGGGGACGAGGAGCTAAATTCTGGACCAGTTCAGGCCTTGGCAAAATTTCTTGGTCAGAAGAGGGGGAAAGGGAGAAATATTTCAGGATTTAGAGGATCCAGAATTCATTTCTGGTGGATGATAATCTAGTCCTCCCAACTCAAATAATGCAAGAAACATCACTTTCTCTATGTCTTAGAAATCAATTTAATTTCTACTCCAAAGCCCCCACCTGGCGGAAAGACCATGTCAGTCTTAGCTAAATTTTTTTTTCTTGAGATTTTATTTCTTTATTTGAGAGAGTGAGAGAGAGGGAGAGCACAGAGGGAGAGTGAGAAGGAGAAGCAGACTTCCCACTGAGCAGAGAGCCCAACATGGGGCTCAATCCCAGGAGCTTGGGATCATGACCCAAGCCAAAGGCAGGTGCATAATGGACTGAGCCACCCAGGTGCCCCAAGTCATTGCTGAATTTTCATTTCCCTTCCCCACTTAGGACTCTAGATCTCAAGGTGGGATGGGGTCTTTTCTTCCACCCATGCAGATACAGGATTTGCCGAAGCCCAGTGATGGGTGGCAACTGGCTCTGTTTTAGTGTCATTTCGGGGATCAGAAATCTTTGATCCCACTCCATAAAGAAGGATTGACCACCTCCATCATGCATGGCTGTGCAAGGATGAGGATACCCACACCTCTCTGCCCTTCTAAGACTTCATGATTTCTTCTCTCTCAAAAGCTATCTCCCCTCGTTACCCCCACCCTTCCCCGACAGCACGCTTGGGCGCGTACGCACACACGAAACCCTACGAGTTTAGATTTTTTTCAAAGGACAGGAAGTCATTGAACTCAGGCTCCTGTGCTTTACACCAAGCCCAAATGAAAGAATTACCAACCGGCCAATCCACTTGAAATGGAAGGGGTGGGGTGGAAAACTATGAGAAACACACAGATTAATATGTCAAAATGTCATCCTGCCACTCATAATACAGCACTTTATGGACACCTGCTTTGGAGCCAAGCTAGCACTGAGGACACAGATGTGACCGGAGGAAGTCCTTCCAGGTGCAGTGCTCAGCCTAGTTGCCCTAGTGGAGAACACAGACATGAGGCCACCTAACATTAGGACATGTGACAAAATAATAGAATTACGTACTGAGTCATAGGAGCTGACACGAGAAAGCTGCAGGCATGACCCAGGCCCCAAGGAGGACTCCCTAGGAGGAGACCAACGAGCCAAGACTGGAAGAACGAAGAGAATTCTGCAGCCTAGGGAAGAGGAAAGGTGTCCTAGGTGGGTGTCCCCATGGAATCTAAGAGTCAGGCCATGCTGGGAACGAGTGGCCCTGGACGTAGAGTGCCCATTTGGGAGTGGTGAGGGCACCAGTGAGAGGGGCTTTAATACGTAACATGGGCTATGGCACTTTTTTCTTTTTCTGGGGTGGGGCTGTAGGCACAATGAGTAACCTTGCCTCTTCTCCTCCTCTAGTTTGGGACCAACTGAGAAATAAGACACAGGAAGTAGAGGAACGTTTAAATGTCAACTTTATGGTAGATACAAACTAGATTGGAGGACACGGTACACATGTGCCATCCCTAGGGACTTCCTAATATGTCCCAGCCCCTGCAGACAGACATTCACCTGGCAGCAGACTGACCTGGACAGACTCAGCCTTCCCCCAGAAAGCAGGTTTGGTGCATGAGCATCTCTGAATATACACCCCTGTAGGCAGGCGAGTCCTAAAGAGAATATTGTATTAGTTCTCGAGGGCCGCCATAGTAAAGTATCACACACGGGGGGCTGAACCAACAGAGAGTTATTTCCTTCAAGTGCCAGAGCCTGGAAGGCCAAGATCAAGGTGTCAGCAAGGTTAGTTTCTTCTCAGGTCTCCTTGGTTTACAGATGGCTTCCCTGTGTCTTCACATGGCTTCTCCTCAGTCTGTGTTGTCTCGTAAGGACGTGGGCCATTGAGGACCCGGATGTACCCTAACAACTTCATTTTAACTTAATCCCCTCTTTAAGGGCCCCATCTCCAAACACAGCCACATTCTGAGATACTGGGGATTCGGGCTTCAAGAGGTGAACTTGGGAAGCTGGTCTTAGTGCAGCACGCTCAGCTCCTTCCCTCGAACTTCCCAGTCATATGTCTTTCTTCCAGAGCGTGAGAGAGAGAGACAGAGAGAGAAAGAGAGATGCCAGGGAGAGTCCAGGAATGTGGCTCAATGGAGCTACCTCCACATGGAAACACTAGGAGTAGGGAATAGAGGTTCCATGTCACACCCCACACCCACTCTGTGGCTGCTCCCATTACCATTGTTTTCTGGAATGAAGGATGACACTACACTTCTGTAGAAATCAGACTTGTCACAGCATTTGTCCATCCATGAAACAAAGCAAAGAAAGAAAGGGAGGAGAGTCTCCAGGAATCACCTAATCCCCCTCCCTCCTTTACAGGTGAAGGAAGCCAGGTCCTCAACTGCAAGGCACCAGCCTGGGGCCAGTCAACTATTTAGCGGCCACCTGTCTTCCAGCCATGCCAAGTTCACTTAATGTTAAGGTCCCCAACACAAAACTCTCTTTATCTTTATGCCCTCTCCTGCCAAGTGCCTGTGCTGAGGATCAGCACAACTGTTTGGAAAGGGAATTGAAGTAAAACACTCTGAGAGGGGCTAACTGCTCAGAAGGGGCTGGAGCCTCTTGGCCTGGACAGTGTGCTTGTTTATACTTGCATCCTCAGTGCCCAGCAGGGGGGCCGGTCCACGGTGGGTACTCAGTTCGTGTTTCCCACCCGAGAGCATCATGGCGGAAGAGCCAGAAGACTGGATACAGTCATTTTTTTCAGACTGGGTGAAGAGGGATTCTTCACATGATAGAGCGTGAGTGTGGTATTGATCTGAGGCCTCTGCTGGTCTTGTTTGCTGGCACTCCTCCCCATTCTCCAGAGATCTTTCAAGGTCATCTTGGGCACTTTCCTCTCCTCCGTCCTCGTATTAAATTGGTTTCCAAGTCCTCTCACATCTCCTTCTTTTCCATCTCTGTTGCCACATCTTGGCCTAGGCCCTTATCGCTTCATGCTGGTCTGGACTCATGTGTCAGGCAGGGTTGAGCACAGAGGCCTGGGAGGCAGCTAGGAGGCTATCTTGCAGATCAGGCTGCAGAGCGCCCTTGTTTTTCTCTCCCCTCCCCCTCCATGGCCTATGTCTTCGTCTTATCGGTCCCCCTCACATGGAGCCCCTGCCTCCTCCTTCCACCAGCTCCTAGCTCCTCACCCAGCCAGTCGCACTGCTCCCCGGCTCACCACCTTGCCCGTGCCTCCCCCTCCCCCACCCCCTACTTCAGGTTTCAATTAACTAGCTGCCCATAGAAAGAGTCCAGCAAATTTATTCTCCCTGAAATAGAAGTGACCCATAACAAGGCTTAATGAGATCATCCCCTAAGGAATTTAATAAGGGACAATTGCTTCAGCCAGTCAAACGAGCCTGTTGGCTGTGTCTGAGGGAGGATTTGGGGGAGGCAAGACAGACAGTTGATGTGCCACCTCTGGGGCTCGTTAGCGGTCTGGGGCCCCTGTGACAGGCGGCAGGAGTGTGGAAGGCAAGGGGGGCCATGATGGAGTGGCCTGGTGGGAGAACACAGAAGCACAGCCTCACCTCCGTCTGGGCTTTGCCAAGAGCTCACAGGAAACCCGATGCCCTCCCTGACTCAGCTCCCCATGAGTTCTCCAGGTCAGCTCCTGAGGCCGCCAGCCCAAGGACTTTAGGTGTCCGGAGATGAAGAGGGTGAGAGGGAATCTTCTGCCCCTTCCTAAACTGACAGAGATGGGGGCGGGTGCCCAGTGTGGCAAAGCTTCCCTTACAGAGCAGGGGAAAGAGGATGCTTGTTTTTCCTGCTTCGGAAAGATGATCGCTCCTGCAGCCCGGAACGATGCCAGCCGTGGTCAGTGTCCAGCCTGGCAGCTGGGTCACTGGGGACTCGCTGAGTCCTCAGCTGCCTGCATTTTTCTCTGCTTGTACATCAGAAGCCTCAACGGCACACCACCTTGGCATCCACAGCCCCTTCCCCTTATCTGCTCACCCCCGAAGAAAACCATTCTCCCTCCTCCCAACACTAAAGCACCCAGCATCTGGCCCATACATCAGGTCTCTAAAGCTAGAGCTGGAAAGCCTGCTAGGTGTGACCAACCACTCCCCCAATCTGCAGATAAACAACCAGAGAGCCCAAGGAGGTTAAGTGGTGTCTCCAATGTGTTAGTTCTCTATATTGCATAACCAATGACCACAGTTGAGTGGACTAAGTGGACTAAAACAACACACACTTATTAGCTCAGTTTTCACGGATCAGGATTCTGGATTTGGCTTAGCTGGGTCCACGGCTTCCCGGTTTTGCTATCCGTGAATCCAGGTATCAGTTTGGGGCTGCTGTCCCATCAGAGTCTCAAGTGGGGAAAGATCTGTTTCCAGGCCCCCTCAGACTGTCAGCAGAATTCCCTCACGGGCAGAATTCATCTTCTTATGTTTGCCGGACTGAGGTCCCGTGTTTCTTGCTGGTGGTCAGCTGAATGCTCTCCATGAATAAAGGCTGCCCGTAGCTTCCTGCCACATGGCCCTCTCCAGAGATCCACTTACAGCATGGCAACTTCTTCAAAGCCAACATCTGAGAGCCTCTGACCTCAGGGAAGGCCTAGTCCCTTTTTTAAAAAAATTATTTATTTATTTATTTACTTTAGAGAGCATGCGGGGGCACGGCAGGGCAGAGGGAGAGAATCTCAAGCAGACTCCCCACTGAGCCCAGGGTGCAACCTGGGGCTTGATCTAATGACCCTGAGATTTGACCTAAGCCAAAATCAAGTTAGACACTTACCTGAGTGAGCCATCCAGATGCCCTAACCTAGTCCTTCTTCTAAAGGCTTTTACCTGATTAACTCAGACTCACTCAGGATAATTTTCCCTTTGATTAAATAAAAATCAGTTGATTTGAGATTTTAATTATATCTTCAAAATCTCTTCACTTTTTCCATATTCTATTACTTCGAAGCACATCACAGGTCCTGCCCAGACTCAAAGGGAGGGATTTATACAGGGCATGCATAATGCAGGAGATATGAATCTTAGGGCCACCCTAGGGTCTGTCCACCCTATCTAATGTCACTTAGCGGGATAATAGGAGAGATAAGCTATAGAACCTAGATTTCATATAAACTGGTCCTAGGGGCCAGTTGTGTTTCAGAATTCAGAATGTTTGATTTTAGAAAGACAATCAGGTGTTCACACTATAGGCTCAAGGACTCACGCAGTGGTGTCTGGGACTAGGCCCTGTGATCAAGCATTGTAGATTTCTGTAGCGGAATCCATGAGTACTCATACCAAGGGGTGCACATGGACCAAAATCAGTGGCATTGTGTGGTTCAGGTGAGATTTTGCTGCCAAATTAATTCGGGTCAGATTAGTTTTGTCAAATGAATTATGAAAGACCCTTGGGATTTGAGAGCTTGGGAAATTCCAGAAAGGGATTGTGGGCATAGAATAACTAACACTCATCACGTTCTTGCCCTATGCCAGTCTCGGGCTAAGTCTTATGCAGTCTCACAACCCCGTGGAAGGAGAAAATTTTTGGGATATGAACCATTTTCCTCCCTTTCCCTCTTCTCATTCAGTTGGGCTCTGAAGTTGTTGATGTAGAGTGGGGAGGAGTCAGGGTAGGAAAGAGCATGAAAGTCTCTGTTGCCTGTGTGTTCCCAAAGCTACTCAAGCCCCAGATTGGGAAGGGGATGTGGAGCTCTGATAAAACACATCAGACAGGCAGAAAGCAAAACAAAACAAAAACTGGAGATAGATCCTTCATTCTAGGCTAGGAAAGAGAAGGACTGGGGTTTCTGGAAGCACCACCTTCACTGGCAGGACCTCAAGGGTCAGGGCTTCAAGCTGCATCTGAAGAAGCTATTGTCTTGGGTGGCCTCCTATGCACTTCCCCTGGAACGGAGGGAACGGACACCCTAACTGGACGCTCTTTGCCTTGAGGGGTGTCCTTACTGCTTTCTCATAAGGTTGTGTGAGCGAGGGCCCTCTCCGTAGCCAGAACAAGTCTGTTTTTCCTCTGCCCAGACAGGGCTGGTTGTTGAGGAGATACTGCTCAACAAATGCTCACTGACTGACTCTCCTCAGTGGGGACTTGAAAGAAGGTGGGTGTGTGGGTGCCCCGGCCCCTCCCTGTGGGGGTTCCTATTCAGTTAACGTCTTCTAAAGTGTCTGGTTTGGGAGACCCTCTGATCTACTTCATTATGATCCATGTCAGCTTCCATGACATCATCCTCCACTCAAGGGACCAGAGCCTTGTGATAAACTGATGGGATCCCCAGGCCTGAAGTGGGAAAGTGGTTTGGGTGCCGGGCTATGTCTCCACTGGAGAGAACCCCACCATGGGGATTGACTCTGGCCTGGGAACCCAGGGGATAGCCCTTCAAGGAATTGGGTTTGTCCTCCTTCTTCCCCTTCGGAAGTGTTTTTTCAATGTGACTGCCCTCTGGTGGCTAAAATTATACATGTAAATACCCCTTGCCTTAGAACGCAGTTCAGACCAGTGATTGGATGTCGAGGAAATGAAGAGAGTTTGTTGCAGAACGAAGTTACTGAGTTTGTTTGGGATTTGGGTGGCAGGGTGGGAAGTAACTCCCCTTCCTGCACTTGGGGGCACAAAAGCCAGATTTCAGGCACTGAACTGGATCTGGATCATTTTGGCTATAAGCTTCCTGAGGGCTGGAACCCCTTCTGTTTTGGTTCAGGGTTGTGTCTGAGTGCCTAGCAGAGGTCTGGCACACACGTGCCCAGAAATACTCACTGAATGAAGGAATCAGCTGCAGATGTGGCTCAGAGAGGGCAAACACAACCTCATTCATTCTTACCTTATTAAATGCATCTTCAAGGGCGCCTGGGTGGCTCAGTGGGTTAAAGCCTCTGCCTTTGGCTCAGGTCATGATCTCAGGGTCCTGGGATTGAGGCCCTCATCAGGCTCCCTGCTCAGCAGGGAGCCTGCTTCCTCCTCTCTCTCTGCCTGCCTCTCTGCCTACTTGTGATCTGATCTCTCTCTGTGTCAAATAAATAAATAAAATCTTAAAAAAAAAATAAATGCATCTTCAAAAGATGCTTCATAGATACTGAAAGGCACTTGAGAAAATTCACCAACTATTATTTACTTATTTTAATTTTACTTTTAAATTTACATTTTTTTTAAAGTAGGCTCCATGTCCAACGCAGGGTTTGGACTCACAGCCCTGAGATCAAGAGTCAGACACTCTACTTACTGAGCCATCCCAGTGCCCCTATTATTTATTTTTAAAAAACTTAATAAAATCAGAATAGGGAGACTTCCTTGACATGATAAATAAATAAATTAGAACTGAGGCTTAAAGGTGAAATCCCTTTAGTAGAAGAATTGCTATTCAACTCAGGAACACAATAAGGTCATTCCTTTTGGTACATTGTATGTTCCAAAGGTGACCTCAGGGATATCTTATCCCATGTACTTTTCTTAGAATGCAATACTGACAATCCAACCACTGGGTGGGGAGTCTGTGTTTCCCCCTTGCCTTTGACTCTGTGGGTGGTCTTTTGTGAATCTGCTTGGATAGATACAGCACGGTGTAAGTGATGCTTTGTGACATTTTTTGTCTTTTTGTTTTAAAGATTTTGCTTATTTGTCAGAGAGAAGGGGAGAGAGAGACAGAGAGCAAGCACAAGCAGGGGGAGCAGCAGACAGAGGGAGAAGAAGACTCCGAGCATAGAAAGGAGCCCAATGCAGGGCTTGATCCCAGTTTCCTGGGATCATGACCTTAGCGAAAGACAGCCACTTAACTGACTGAGCCACTCATGCATCCCATTGCTCTGTGACTTTTAAGGTTAGATCATAACAATGCAATACACTTCTGCCTTGCTCTGTTGAGATATTCACTTTTTTTTAAGATCGTATTTATTTATTTGTCAGAGAGAGCAAGAGAGAGAGAGTACAAGCAGGGAATGGAGGTAGAGGGAGAAGCAGACTCTCCACCAAGCAGGAAGCCCGATGTGGGACTTGATCCCAGCACTCTGGGATCAGGCCCTGAGCTAAAGGCAGACACTTAACCAACTGAGCCACCCAGGTGTCCTGAGATGTTCACTCTTAAAAGCCCAAAGCCCAAACTAGACATCATGGAGGCTCATGTGGCATGGGGGCATCATGGAGACTCAGCGAGGTCACGTGTAAATGTGTCGGCCAGAGCCTGAGAGCCTGAGAACAGTAAAACTATCAGCCATATTGAGTGAAGACACCAGTGATCCCACCCCAAAGTTAGTGAATCATCCCCAGCCTTTAAATCTTCCCAGCTTGAGACACCAGACAGTAAGGAGTAAGGATAAGTCATGGCCCCTGTGCCCTGTCCAGACTTCCCATCTACAGAATCCATGGTTGTTTTATGTCAGTGTGGGGCCGTTTGTTACACAGCAATAATGACTAAAACACTAACTGTTACCACCATCACCACTTTGGTACTACCATGAGAGTACATGCTGAGAAAAAAATGAGAAGAATCAAAACTGATATGGAGGAAGTTAATTTATCATTATTTGCTGTGAAATAATTACACAACTGGAAAAGCTAAGAAAGTCAATGGAAAAAATATTAGAACGATAAGATAATTCAGTAAGGGGCTGGGTTCAAAATGAAATTTATTTCCATTTTTTACTTGCATTAATGACCAATGAAAGTTATGACTCCCATTGTCAAGATTTCCATAACATTGGAATCAATTCTCTTTTAGAGACACCATCAGGGCAGAATACACACTGGACAATACACACCAGCTTAGCAAATAAAAATACAAGACGCCCAGTTAAGTTTGAATTTCAGATCGACAGCAAAGAAAGCCCCCTACCATACCCGGCTTTATACATTTTTCTAAGAAATCCATTTTACTCCAAACAGATATTGTTGCTCAGAGAGCAAGTCTAGACACCTTCCCTCTGGACTTTCTTCCTTGGGTAATGACTTTATTAGATGAACCAAGGGCTCAGGGCTTTTCCCACAACATTTGCATCTTCCTAATGTTGGAGTGAATGGGTGTGTTAGTACTTCTGTCCCATGTGAATAAATAAAAGGAGAGAAGAAACATGAATTACAATGTTTGCACTTTTAAAAAAAATTATTTATTATTTTCCAAGTAAGCCCTACACCCAAGGTGGGGCTTGAACTCACAACCCTGAGGTCAAGAGTTGCCTTGCTCTACGATGCTCTCTCTAGCCAGGAGCCCCTACAATGTTTGTAGTTTATATGTCCACAGTGTTGCAGAGGTCTGTAAGCCAGTTATAAACACATGTCTAATTGATTCCAGGTTTGTGAGATACTTGCTTCCTATAAAAGGGTGTGAACTGAAGTATAAATTTCAGACCAGATGGTATGGTATAAAGAAATCTGCATTAAAGTATAAAAGTGGGTCTAAGTGTGTGCATTAATCCTTTTGCTGAGAACAACTGGAAAGCCTAGAGAAATGAAAAAGGAAAATTCCATTTGAAGATATCGGAGAGCTGCCCAGGCAGTCAGCACTCAAGAAGCCAAGACTCCAGAGAGAAGAGAAATTCTAAGAACTGAGTGTTTTAGGGCTCAAGAGCAGGCACCCCACCAAGATGGACCATTTGGGCATGCAAATTATTGAGTTGAAAAGCAATGAAAACCCAGCAAATTCAGGAAATGCTTTACCTCCCCCACAACTGCCTGAAAGAGTTCATAGAGGACCTTCTCCAGGAAAGAAGGTGTCCCTGTAACTACATTATGATATGAACTAGTTATGGTGGACAGGGAGGAACCGTAGCAAGGCCTAAACTCCTCTCTATGTGCCACTGTTTTCTATTTTTTTTTCTATTTTTTTTAATTTTTTAAAAGATTTTATTTATTTATTTGACAGAGAGAGAGAGCACAAGTAGGCAGAGTGATAGGCAGAGGGAGAGGGAGAAGCAGGCTCTCCGCTGAGCGGAGAGGCTGACGTGGGACTCGATTCCAGGACCCTGGGATCATGACCCGAGCTGAAGGCAGTGGCCCAACTGACTAAGCCACCCAGGCACCCGTGCCATTGTTTTCTAGTGGCCCAGCAAACATTCATTTACTAAACATTTATTTATTTATTTATTTATTTATTTATTTATTTATTTATTTATAAAAAGATTTTATTTATTTACTTGACAGAGATACAGCTAGAGAGGGAACACAAGCTGGGGGAGTGAGAGAGGGAGAAGCAGGCTTCCCACCAAGCAAGGAGCCCAATGCAGGGCTTGATCCCAGGACCCTGGAATCATGACCTGAGCAGAAGGCAGATGCTTAACAACTGAGCCACCCGGGTGCCCCCAAACATTTACTTTTTTTCATCGTCCTTTAAATTGCATTCCTTCCCTTTGAAGTCCCAGACCCCAACCCCTTTTCCTTGGTTCAAACTGACATATATACCCCCATTTTTCATGTCTTTGGAATTTCCATGCCTGTGTGGATTCCATGTATGTAGGAAAATTGTATTTTCTCCTGTTAATCTGTCTCATATCAATTTGATTCTTAGTCTGGCTGATTCTTCCTTTCCCAAAGGGGACAGGAAATTCTTGCTACCTGACCATATCTTTCCCCTTTGAGAAATGTGCTGAATCATAAATGGCATGTGAGAGGAATGCCAAAAAGCTGAGCAGTAATATGACAGAAGTGTCTCACAAGGTTCTCTTTTTGCTGCATCTACTGTGAGGGTGAGGATTGTTCTCTGCAATCAGACTGCTGATGTTCCAGAAAATGTCAACATCACTCTTTGAAGGGGTGCACTGTTATTGTGAAGGGCCCCAGAGGAACCCTGGAGGACTTTCAGACGCATCAATGTGGATCTCAGTCTCCTTGGAAAGAAAAAGAAGAGGCTCTGAGTTGACAAATGGCAGAGAAATGGAAAGGAACTGGCTACCATTCTCACTATGTGCAGTCAGTTAACAGAACACGATCAAGGGTGTTACACTGGGCTTCTGTTACAAGATGTGGTCTGCATATGCTCACTTCCCCGTCAATGTTGTTATTCAGGAGAATAGTTCACTTATTGAAGTCCAAGATTTCTTGGGTGAAAAATACACCCATGGGGTTCAGATTAGGCCTACCATCGCTGTTCAGTATCTTGAGCCCAGAAAGGTGAGTTATTTATTGAAGGAAATGACATTGAACTTGTACCAAATTCAGCTGCTTTGATTCAGTAAGCCACAAAAGTTCAAAACAAGGATATCAGAGAATTTCTGGATTGTATCTATGTTTCTGAGAAAGGAATGCAGTTCAGCAGCTGATGAATAAGAGCTAAGTTGCCCAGCTACGGAAACAGCAAGATGCCAGATGATTCCTCAGACTTATCTGTGATATTTTAAAGATATAATAAAAGCTGTGTCTTGATTTGGGGTGGTGGAGGAAGGAAGTGTCTAACAGCAGCAGATTAACAAGAAGATTAGTAATCTAGAAGATAGGTTGATACAAATACACAGACTTGAGAGAGGAAAAAGACAGAAAAAATTGAAAGAAAAAAAGATTGGAAAATACAGAAATGCATGTAAGAAACATGTGAGATACAGTGAAAAAGCCTAATGTGTGGGTAATTGGGAATACCAGAAAGGAAAGAGAAAATAAAGCAGAAGCAATATTTGAAGACATAATGGCTGAATTTTCTCAAAAAAATGAAAATGATCAAGCCACTAATACAAGAAGTTCTATGAAACTTAAGAGAAGTTCAAAGAAAAACACACCTAGAATATCATGGGGTTGTTGAAAACCAAAGAGAAAATCTAAAAAGCAGCCACAGAAAAAATACACATTACTTTCAAACAAACAATGTTAAGATGAACAGGTGACTTCTTGGCAGAAACACTGTGTGGATAGACTTTTGTGGTGGCCCCTGTGATTCTTGCCTGCTGGTGCTCGTGACCTGTATGATCCTCCCTTGAGGATGGACAGGGCCTGTGTCTTCCTTCTAATCAAAAGAATAAGGCAAGGGTAACGAGAAGTACATGATTACGTGAATACTTGAATGATATTTTTTTTAATTTTTTTTAAAAGATTTTATTTATTTATTTCACAGAGGGAGAGAGATCACAAGGAGGCAGAGAGGCAGGCGGGGGGGTGGTGGGAAGCAGGCTCCCCGCTGAGCAGGGAGCCCAATGCGGGCCTCGATCCCAGGACCCTGAGATCATGACCTGAGCAGAAAGCAGAGGCTTTAACCCACTGAGCCACCCAGGCGCCCTGAATGATGAGATTACACAATTATGTTATATATGGCCTGGGTGGCTCAGTCGGTTGAGCATCCAACTGTTGATTTCAGCTCAGGTCATGATCTCGGGTAGTGGGACTGAGCCCTGTGTTGGGCTCCTTGCTCGGTAGGGAGTCTGCTTGAGGTTCTCTCTCCCTCTCCCTCTTCCCCCTCCTGCTGTGCACACGTGTGCATGCACTTTCTCACTTTCTCTTCCTCTCTCTCTCATATAAATAGATAAATCTTAAAAAAAAAAAAAGATCATGGTGCCTGTCTGCTGCTGTCTACTGGAGTCCCACCTCCCTTGCTGGCTTCCAGAAGTAAGTGGCCATACTGGAAGATTTCGCTTGGCAAAGGACTTCAGGTAGCTAGCTTCTCAGAGCTGAGGGAAGCCTCAGCTGATACCTAGCAAGAAATTGAAGCCCTTAGGCCTACAACTTCAAGGAAACAAATTCAGCCTACAAACTGAAGGAACGTGGAAGGAGAGTCTTTTCCAGTCAAGCTCCAGGTGAGAATCCAGGACTGACCAACACCTTAACTGCAGCTTTGTCTAGGACCCACATAAGCTGTGTCCAGATATCTGACTCACAGAAACTATGAGATGATAAACATGTTTTGTTTTAATATGCTAAGTTTGTGGTAATATTGTTAAACGGCAGCAGAAAACTAAGCCATGAGGGAAGGAAAAAAATATTTGAATTATATATTCAAAGTGCTAAAAGATAATAACTGACAACCTATGGCTGTAAATCCAGTGAAAATAGCTTTTAAAATGAAGGCAAAAAGCACACATGAAAGAGGAAAAGATTGATAAGGTGGGTATCAACATTAATTCTGTTTGTCAAAAAGATTCCATTAAACAAACAAAATGGCGGCCTTCTCCTCCAGTCTTGGCTGTAGGAACAAGATGACATCATAATGAGACTCACACGCTGCACAGCTGCCATGGCTGTCAGGACTGCCACCTCCAGAAGTTGACCTGTGGCAGATGTGGCTGCCCCGCCAAGCCGAAGAGAGAGCGTAACTGGAGTGCTGAGGCTAAAAGATGAAATACCACTGGGCAGGGTCAAATGAGGCACCTGAAAATTGCACATGGCAGATACAGGCATGATTCCACGGAAGTACAACACCTAAACCCATGGAAGCGCAACACCTAAAACCAAGATTCCACAGAAGCACGACACCTAAACTATGGCAGCATCAGTTTACCTTAAGGATTTCGACAATTGGTAGTAGAATAAATATTCTGGTTTTGAAAAAAAAGTAAAAAATCAAAAAGAATAAAAAAGTAAAATGGCAAGGCACAAAATGCGAGGAGGTATTTGTAAGACTTACAGCTGATAAAGACCTCATATCCAGAATATATAAAGAACTCTTACAAAAATCAGTAGGAAAAAGGCAAACAGCCTAATAGAAAAGTGGGCAAAAGACTCAACAAGCAACTCACGAAATAGGGGACCCAGATGGTCATCAAGCATGAGGGGCCGATCTGTGCATTGTAGCCTATTTAACAGCACCCCAAGCCTTTCCCCCTAGATGACAGTAGCACCTCCTTGGTTGTGACAACCGAAAATGTCTCTGGGTACTGCCAAATGTCACCCCCTCCCCACCCATTGAGAATCACTGCTTTAAGGCAGTCAAAATAAACAAGTTTGTGCTATATGCAACATTTGTCAAATATATAATGCATGAAAACAGCTAGACACAAAATAGGTAACTGCTGTATGATTTCACTTTTTAAAAAAAATTTTTTTAAGATTTTATTTATTTATTTGACAGACAGAGAGATCACAAGTAGGCAGAAAGGCAGGCAGAGAGGAAGGCAGAGAGAGAGGAGGAAGCAGTCTCCCCACTGAGCAGAGAGCCCAATGCGGGGCTCGATCCCAGGACCCTGGGATCATGACCTGAGCCGAAGGCAGAGGCTTAACCCACTGAGCCACCCAGGCGCCCCTATATGATTTCACTTAAAGTTCTAAAACAGAGTATATTAACCTATGTGATAGGAGTTAGGATTTTTATTACCTTTGTGAGAGTGATAACTGGGAGGTGCGTATGGAAGGTAGTCTCTAGGTGATAGTCTGTATATGGATCCTAATCTGAGTCACGTGCACATGGGTATATTCACTTTGTGAAGAATCATCAAACGATACACTATGATTCTGCTGTATGTGTTCTGCTTCAAAAAGAAAGTTACTTAAGACTATACACTTGTGGGGGGCACCTGGATGGCTCGGTTGAGCATCTGACTGCTGGTTTTGGCTTAGGTCACGTCTCATGGGTCGTGGGATCGAGCCCTGTGGTGGGCTCTGCACACAGCACAGTCTGCTTAAAGATTCTCTCCCCCTGCCCTTCTCCCCACTCACGCTCGCTTGTGCACGCGCTAATAAATAAATCTTTTAAAAAAAGTATATACATTATTTTTCAAACATGTTGATGCTGTTTTGATGAATAAATTCCAATTGATATAAAAATGGTATTAGTTTCTTTTTTTAAAGAACATTTAACTATTTTCGAAAGAGAGTGAGAGAAGGGGGGAGGGGCAGAAGGAGATGGAGAAAGAATCCAAGCAACTTCTGTGCTGAGCGTGGAACAAGTGCAACACAGGGCTCGATCTCACAACCCTGAGATCACAACCTGAGCTGAAACAAAGGGTCAAACGCTTAACAGACTGCGCCAAACAGGCACCCTCAAAATGGTATTAATTTCTGATTTCATATTAGGTTTTAGTTACTATATATTTTCTCAATCATTGGATACTAATTTTATAATGTTAATGTAAGGCCATGTAAGGAAAATTGAAGCTCACTATAGTTTAGCTAAAAGCAGGTGATAACAGAGCGGAGACCCTTGGGCTGGGAAAAAAACAACCTGGGTTCTTTTTTTCTTTTTAAGCGATCTGGGTTCTAATCCCAACTTGGTCAGTGACTGGGTGTGACATCTGGGCAGTCATTATACTCCTTTGGGCCTCAGTTTCCTGGTCTATAAGACTAAAATTTGATTGAACTGTCCCTTCCAGTCTGATATTCTGTGAATTTATAAACGGCCTGAGACTGAGGGGGAAATTCTTATTTATCTTTGAGGCCCCACAACCTAACACACAGTATTTAATAAAGCTTGTTGCTAACTAGGTGAATGAATGGAATGAGTGATAAGGGAGAGAGGGCACCTATTATACCGTTTGGATACCTGAGAGTTTACATGACATCTTTAAGGTCACATTGCCAGGAGGCGTAAGAACGAGATTTCGTGCTCAGCGTCTGAACATGCTGTAGAAATCCGGATCCTGGAAAGGCAGAGAGAGCAATTCTTTCTCCCCACGCAGCGGAGGCAGCCTGTCAGCCCACGACCGCTGCCGCAGAATCCAAAGAAAACTGTAAATGTGAGAGCTGGGTGCTGGAAGATAAACCTAAAAATATGTATCTGTACGAAATGAGAGGAAGCTAAGGTCAGAAGGACATGCGTGCATCGTGGTACTAAATATAGCTGGCAGAGTGGCCTCTTTGGGTGGTGTGTCATCAAAGCCAGGACATGTAGGCACAGGGTCCTAGCCAGACTGTGGTGCGCCAGCTGTCACGTGCTCCCGCGATCAATCACAAGAAAAAGGCCCCCTGGCAACCAAACAAGCTCCAAGGACATTCACACACACAATCCTCCGTCTACGCCCAAAATAGCTCCAGACACATTTTGATGAACATCTTTTCATTCATACTACACTTCTCACCCAATATTGAGCTTCACAAGTCTCCCAAGCAGTAGAAGCCGTAATAGCTGATCCCATTCTGCTAGAAACTCGAGCCCCTGCCTAGGTCACAACTTTTTTTTTTTTTTAAGAATTTATTTATTTGACAAACCATAAGAGACTTCTAATCTCATAAAACAAACAGAGGGTTACTGGGGGGTGGGAGGGTAGGGATAGGGTGGATGGGTTATGGACATTGGGGAGGGTTTGTGCTTTGGTGAATGCTGTGAAAGATGTAAGCCTGATGATTCACAGACCTGTACCCCTTGGGCAAATAATAAAAATAAAATTAAAAAAAAAAAAAAAGAAAAAAAATTTATTTATTTATTTATTTGTCAGAGAGAGAGAGAGCACAGGCAGGCAGAATGGCAGGCAGAGGCAGAGGGAGAAGCAGGCTCCCTGCCGAGCAAGGAGCCCGATGCGGGCCTCGATGCCAGGACCCTGGGATCATGACCTGAGCCGAAGGCAGAGGCTTTAACCCACTGAGCCACCCAGGCGCCCCTAGGTCACAACTTCTCAATTCAGTAGAGGCCAAGGCAAATCTCTTCTGAGTATTGCCCTTCTCATAGGGCACAACATGGGACAAAGCACAGGGACTCTTCAGGGCTTGGATCTCAACATGCAGAGTCCTGGGTTTGTGCCATCCTGGCTGGACTAGCTCAGAGAGCTGGATGTGGAGGGGAAGAGTTTCATTGACCTAGAAATGGGGGTCTGATGAAACAGTAAAAGCAAAATGGTCAAAACCAGGTATCAAAAGCTGACTTCAGACAGAGACAGCTGGGCACAATGCATGGTCCTGGATGGGGAAAACAATTGTAAGGAAGCATGCTGTTTATATATTTTTTAATAAACATTTTATCCACCTGAGCATCCCACATTTTTTTAAAAGGTTTTATTTTTAAGTAATCTCTACACGCAGTTGTGGGGCTTGAACTTACAACCCCGAGATCAAGAGTCACATATTTCATGAACTGAGCCAGCCAGGCGCCCCTGAGCAGCCCACGTTTTTAAAAATTGAAGCATAGTTAACATATAGTGTTCTATTAATTTCAGGTGTACAACAATTCTATATAGTATAGAATTCTATTCCATTAGTATAGAATTCTATATACATAGAATTAGTATAGATTCAACAATTCTATACATTACTCAGCACTCACCACAGTAAGTACAGTCAGTCATCATCTGTCACCAAGCAACATTTTCACTATCTTACTGACTATATTCCCTATGCTGCACTTTCCACCTCTGTGACTTATTTATTTTGTAACCAGAAGTTTATGTCTCTTAATCCCCTGTCCCTATTTCACCCATTCCCCCATCCATGAAGCACATTATTCAGACAACTGGAGAAATTTGAGTAGGGACTACATATTAGATAGTAATATTTTACCAATGTTAAATTTCCTGAATTTGACCATTTTAGTATGATTATCTAAGAATGTTTCTGTATTTAAGAGATCAATGCAGAACTATTTTGGAGTAAAGCAGTGGTTTCTCTATAGATAGACATGCAGTCTAGGGGTCAGAATTAGAGACAGAAAAACAGAGGCTCCTTCTCACACACTGCCCCCCAAGCCCCATCCATATGGGTATAGCTGATGTTTCCAGAAAATATGCAGGTTAGGGACCTAGAAATGGAATTAGAACAAAAGGTTTAATTCTGTGTTTGCTTGCCCACACCCCACATCCACTTCTAGGGATGGATGCTCACGTCACTAACTTCATCTGCAAATAGAAACAGCTCTACTTCTTTTTTAATCTGCATACCTTTCCTTCAACAGCTTTATTTACCATATAACTCATCCATTTCAAGTATATAATTTGGGGCGCCTGGGTGGCATAGTCAGCTAAGTGTCCTATTCTTGATATCGGCTCAGGTCTTGATCTCAGGGTCGTGAGTTCCAGCCCTGCACCACATGCCCCCACACTGGGTGTGGAGCCCACTTAAAAAAAATGAAGTATATAATTCAATGGTTTTCGATATATTCATAGACATGTACAAACATTACCTCAAGAGGAGCTCTGTACCCATTAGCTATCACCCCATATCTCTCATCCTAGCCATCTTAGTGAGTATGAGGTAGCATCTCATTGTGGTTTTGATTTTTATTTCCCTGGTAACTAATGATGTCAAGCATCTTTTCATTGCTTATCTGGGCATTCGTTCATCTTCACTGGAGAAATGTCTGTTCGAATCCCTTACTCATTTTTTAATTGGGTGGTTTGCCTTTTATTAAGTTTTAAGAATTTTTACAGATTCTGGATATAAGTCCCTTATCAGATATGTGATTTGTGATTTGCAAGTATTTCTCCCCATTCTGCCGATTGTCTATTCACTTTTTTTTTTTAAGATTTTATTTTTAAGTAATCTCTATACCCAAGGTAGGGCTTGAACTTACAACTGGGAGACTAAGAGTTGCAGGCTCCACCTACTGACCCAGCTGGGCGCACCCTATTCACTTTCTTTCTTTTTTTTTTTTTTTTTTTGCACAGAGAGAGATCAGATCACAAGTAGGCAGAGACGCAGGCAGAGAGAGAGGAGGAAGCAGGCTCCCCGCTGAGCAGGGAGCCCGATGCGGGCCTCGATCCCAGAACCCTGAGATCATGACCTGAGTCGAAGGCAGAGGCTTTAACCCATGGAGCCACCCAGGCGCCCCCGTATTCACTTTCTTAATGGTGTCTTTTGAAACACAGTAGATTTTCATTTTCATTAAGTCCAGTTTATCTATCTCCATGCAATAAGCTGGGGCAGTCAGAGGGCTCATCTTGTTCTTTTTCTCTTCTCTTATGAATTAATGTCCTGTGCTTCTTTGTTATTCAATGTCTGAAGACTATAGTTTCCTTTTTTTTTTTTTTTTTTAGAATTTTTATTTTTAAATTCATTTGAAAGAGAGACAGAGAGAGCACAAACAGGAGGAGAGGCAGAGGGAAAGGGAGAAGCAGACTCCCTGCTGAGTTGGGAGCCAATGTGGGGCTTGATCCCAGGACCTGGAGATCATGACCTGAGCTGAAGGCAGACGTTTAACCATCTGAACCACCCAGGTACCCCTATAGTTTTCTATTTTTTGTTTGTTTTTCTGTGTAAAGCAAGACAGTCAATCTGATCACTCATCTCCATCAGGGTCAAAAGCAGAAATCCAAGTTTTGATATATAGTTCTCATTTTTGTTCACTTCTAAATATTTTCTAATTTATATTATTATTTGATTTATAGACTATTTAGAATATATTTCTTAAATCCAAACATACAACTTTTTAGTTATTTATCTTTATCTAATTGCCTTGTGATGAGAGAATATGCTGTATATCATTTCAGAGCTCTCGTAGTAGTTGAGATTTCTTTTCCTGCCCACTATTTGGACAATTTTTTTTTTCCCTAGGTAAGCTCCATGCCCAGTGTGGGGCTTGAACTCATGACCCTGAGATCAGGAGTCACATGCTATACTGAGTGAGTCAATCAGGCACCCCTGGACAATTATTGTAAATGTTCTGGATGCACCTAGAAAGAACATGTATCCAGTGGCAGCTGGGTATAGGGTTCTTTATATGTCCATTGGATCAAGTTTGTTAATTGTGTTGTTTCAATATTCCATATCCTTGGTAATTTTTTTCTGCCTATTCTACCAATTACTAAGAGAAGTATGTAATGTATCATACTTGTGGATCCATCTATCCTTACTTTTAAGATATTTCTCTCATGTATGGCATACACTTAGAGGCTTTATTAAAAACCTATTTTTTCAATCTTTATCTTTTAACTAAAACATTTTCTCACTTACATTTAATATAATTACTATTTTATAAAATTATGCTGGGACCAAGTTTCTGTGGTTCTTACAGTGTATATTTTTTGCTCTCCTTTTACTGTGAACATTAATTTCACAAGCTACTTTTATCAATTAGCTACTGCAGCTAACAACCAGTCCAAAATTTAAAATAAGCTTCAAACAATCATTTATTATTTCTCACGATATTATGGGTTGACTTTGTGGGCTTCTGGCCTGGGCCAGCGTGGTTGATCTCTGCAGCTGCTGGTGGCTTGGCCAGGGCTGGATCATCTCAGAAGGCCTTGTTCACATTGCTGACAGTTGGCAGCCTGCCTGGTCTTGGGTGGGGGCAGGGCTCGGCTGGGATTACTTGTTTCTGCTCCATGTAGTTTCTCATCCTGGACAGTCCAAGTTTCTTTACATAGTGGTTTCAGAATTCCAGAGTCATAACACAGGACAAGCTCTGATGCACAGCTTTTAATCCTCTGCTTTTGTTACATTTGCTATTGTCTCATTGGCCAAAACAAATCATAAGGCCAAGTCAGAAAGAAGAGACAGAGATACAGACTTCGTCTCTTCATGGGAGAAGTGGCAAATTCACAATATAAAGGATGACTGCACAAGGACAAGAGGAATTACTGTGGTCATTTCCACAATCAATCTATGAAGCTGCCTTACCAAAAGCACTGGAATTAAGTCAGAAGATAAATGACAAACTTGAAAAAATATTTACAGTGCAAATCACAAAAGATTAATTTAGCTAATACACAAAGAGCTTCTATAAATTGTTAAGCTAAAGACCAAATTGCAATACCTAAATGGGTAAATGGTATGGATAATTTAAAAAAAAGAAATAAAAATGTCTCCTGTATTTTGTATCTCCACATATTTATGGGAAAGGAGAGGGAAATTTTTAAGGTCATTTAGATAATCTTTAAAAAACTGATGGCAAAAAAAAAAAAACAAAACCAATTGCTTCTTTTTTCTTTTTTTTAACTGATTGCTTCTTAATCACATGGTGCAAAAGTTTTAGATGTATAAAAAGGAAAAAAAAGTACAAAAAAGAACATAGTGAATATATTGAAACACAATAAAGATGATAAAAAATTTCTTTTTCCCTACACCACATTTGCAAAGTCCTTTGATTTTACTTATTAAGGATTTTACCACACAAGAATTTTTAATATTTCCAAATTTTCAAATATTTCTATCATTTCATTATGGCTCCTGGATTTGGGACCCATGTTACTGACTCTATGATTATTTAAGAGTCAAGACATTAGAGCTTCTTCATGGTTCCTCTCATTATCTTTTTTTTTTTTTTAATATTTAAATCTTTGATCTTTGGGATTATCCTAACATAAGGTGTGAAGTAAGGATCTAGCACCATGTGTTGAATTATCCATCTCTCCACTACTGACTTAAAAGGTCATCACTTTAATAAACTAAATTCCTGCATATATTAACATTTGGAGGTAGGCAGGTGAGCTGATCAGAAGGAACGACAGCAGCACCCTGGAGGGAGGACCAGGAGAAACATAACCGAGTTGCCGAACTCTTCTCTTCACTTAACTGACCTCATGAGTGACTGCACGACACATGTTGTAATGTTCACCAAAGAGACCCAGCAAAGGACACTTAACTGCCAGCAACACAGAGAACCCACAATGCTTTTTAATAAGAAAACTATGTATTTGGGCACAGAAATGAAATATATAACCAGAAACCACTGTTCATCAACAGTGACATTATTATCTCATCTAAGAATACAGGAGTTAAGTTATCAAGGAAGGCCAAGAGAAAACAATTCTTTCAAGTTCTGGTCAATGTACTCTGTTAAGGAAGATGAAGCTTACTTGACTCTGGTCACAGTTCCATCATGTCTACTTTCTTTGTAAGTTCAGCTTCAATGGTATCCTACAGGAAGAAAGAAACACCATAAATTCTATAAATAAGGACATTTAAAACAGGTGCTTGAGGGGCACCTGGGTGGCTCAGTCGTTAAGCGTCTGCCTTTGGCTCAGGTCATGATCCCAGGGTTCTGGGTTCGAGCCCCGCATTGGGCTCCCTGCTCTGCGGGAAAGTCTGCTTCTCCTTCTATTCCACTCCCCCTGCTGGTGTTCCCTCTCTCGCTGTGTCTCTCTCTATCAAATAAATAAAATCTTAAAAAAAAACAAAAAATAAAACAAAACAAAAACACAGGTACTTGAACTCCTAGTTTATTTAAAGTAAGGGAAGCAAAAAAGAAAAACATTAAAACAGAATTTCAGGGGTGCCTGGGTGGCACAGTTGGTTATGTGTCTGACTCTTGATTTTGGCTCAGGTCATGGTCTCAGGCTTGTGGGATCGAGCCCCACATTGGGTTCCATAATCAGTGTGGAGTCTGTATAAGACTATCTCGCCCTCTCCCTTAGCCCCTCTCCCAACTGGTGTGCTCTCTCTCTAAAATAAGCAAATCTTAAAAAAGAAATAAATGCCAATATAAGTATTAAATACGCTTTTAGACATTTTTTGCTTTTATATCTCCCCCTTCAACTCTATACCCCAAAAGTTTTCAGACTCCTGATTCTAATAAACATCTCAAGGGGGAAAAAATCTTGAGTGACACAAGTCACTGTATCGGTGTAAAGATACATAAACCCATTTTTCCAACATCTACTATTTGACAAAGTACTTCTGCAACTTCTCTCGCATCACCTCCTTCCCACTCTCGTTGCCACTTTCTCATTACTTCTCCCCTAGTCAAAATACGCCAACCAATTTCTGCAATTTTCTTTCTCCCTCCTCCAATCCACCCTATACACTGATTCCAGGATAATCTTTCTTTCTTTCTTTCTTTCTTTTTTCTAGAATAATCTTTCTAAAGAACTGTCCTAATCAAAAAGCATAGCTTTGGGCAGCTGGGTGACTCAGTCATTAAGTATCTGCCTTTGGTTCAGGTCATGATCCCAGGGTCCTGGGATGGAGGCCCACATTAGACTCCCTACTCAGCGGGAAGCCTGCTTCTCCCTCTCCCACTCCCCTTGCTTGTGTTCCCTCTCTCACTGTATCTCTCTTTCTCTCTCTCTGTCAAATAAATAAAGAAATAATCTTTAAAAAAAAAAGCATAGCTTTGATCCCATTTCTCTTTAGCTTAGAAAATAAAAGAAACATACAGCAATGTCCTAGAGCTTCCAAATTCAACCCTCTTTATATCTGAGATCCTTTATATCATAAACCAATTTATCTTCTTTAGCCCTATGATCCTTGTATACCCCTAAGCAGCTGGACTGTATCACCTGTCAAAGCTTAGACAAGTCTTCCATTTTTTTTGCTCTTATACCTTTATTTATTTATTTATTTATTTATTTATTAAAGATTTTATCTATTCATTTGACACAGAGAGAGATTACAAGTAGGCAGAGAGGCAGGCAGAGAGAGAGGAGAGAGGAGGAAGCAGGCTCCCCGCTGAGCAGAGAGCCCGATGTGGGCCTCGATCCCAGGACCCTGGGATCATGACCTGAGCCGAAGGCAGCGGCTTTAACCCACTGAGCCACCCAGGCGCCCCCAAAATTTGAAAGAGATAAAAAATCACTATACAGGGTGCCTGGGTGGCTCAGTGGGTTAAAGCCTCTGCCTTCAGCTCAGGTCATGATCTCAGGGTCCTGGGATCGAGGCCCGTATCGGGCTCCCTGCTCAGTGGGGAGCCTGCTTTCTCCTCTCTCTCTGCCTGCCTCTCTGCCTACTTGTGATCTGATCTCTCTCTCTCTCTGTCAAATAAATAAATAAAATCTTTAAAAAAAATCACTATATATTTTTTTTGGAAAGAAATATATATACCTATCCAAAAAAGTATCTAAAAAATACATGGTGGAATGTGTGGCTGGCTCAATTGGGAGAGCATGTGACTCTCGATCTCAGAGTCATGAGTTTAAGGCCCATATTGGGTGTAGAGCTGACTCAAAAAATAAAAACAAAATTTTTTTTTTAAATGCATGGTAATGACACACAGCAACTTTGAAACTGTGGTTTACTTTTGAGTGGGAAGGAAAGAAGGATGAAGGGAGCTTTAGTTATATCAGCAGTTTTTTTCTTTCTTTTTAAAAAATCAGAAGAAGAAAAATGGAACTACTTACTAATTCCCGCTTTGCTTCTTCAATTTTCACCTGAGCAAGGGATGGGTTCTTTTAAAGAAACATAAAACAAGAAGAGGTTATATCGCATCACCCAGGACTCAAGGAGAAAAAGTACAACAGTCTTTTTGAAAAGGCAAAAACCTTACAGAAGTGTATCCAGTGAACATACAATACTGAAATTCAGCAGACTTTAAATCCTTAAACATGGACCTAGTATTTTCATGATCATTTAGTACCCCTGAGGAAAGTTGGAGATGACTTTTTAAAAAATTCATAAAAATAATTACCGGCATTAAATCTAAATAGGACTCCAATTTTTTCTTCAAAGGTATAGTCTGTCGTTTTAGTTCTGCCAATTTCTGGGGGTGAAAAAAACACAAGAGTCACAGAGTGATAGAGATATTCATAATGCAACTAAACACTGCTCATTTCTGAAATAAAACATAATAAAGCTTTAACATTAAGATATTTTAAATAATGTTATCAAATTGTATCAATAGATCAAATGAGGTTCAAAGATATACACATAACAAACTTACTTTCAATGGAAACAATCCTTGTAAGATGCTTAAAAGAGAAAAGTTATACTCCGATTTACTAAGAATAGGATCTAAGTGGGGTTGTCGCTGGCTGGGTCCATGGAGCATGTGACTCTTAATCTCAGGGTTGTAAGTTCAAGTCCCACATTGGAGGTAGAGACTACTTAAAAATAAAATGTTTTAAAAAAGAGAATAGGGGCACCTAGGTGGCTCAATCAGTTAAGCGTACAACTCTTAGTTTTGGCTCAGGTCATGATCTCAGGGTCCTGGGATTGAGCCCACATCAGGCTCCAACTCAGTGCACTCTGCTTGTCCTTCTCCCTCTCCCTGCCTCTCTGTTCCTTCCCCGCTCATGCTCTCTCTTCCTCAAATAAATAAAATCTTTTAAAAAAGAGAATAGGATCTAAGTTTGCTGTCTAGAAAAACGGAATACTGATTAAAAGGAATCAGAAGGTAAGGGAACAATTAGGATCTCAAATATGTATTGATGAACTTTAGATTCTAAAAATCAAAGTGTAAAAAATTTTAGGAAAAAAATCATAAAAATAAAACAAAACCAAACCACCTCTTTCTTCCTCTTCCAACAAAAATAAATGAGACACTTATACAACCTAAAAACCTAGGATTGCATCCTATAGGAGTTTTTTTTTAGGCCTGCATTTTTACTATAAATGGAAAGGGAAGAAGAGGATCTAGCTGGTTAGCACATAATCCCTCAATAAATATATTTTATAAACAAATCAATAACATATAATCGACTCCAGCAAAGAGTTTCTAGCATATAGTAGTAAATAAAGGAAACCAAACAAATGTGAGGATAGTTACAGCTAACCAAGGAATAAAGGTATAAATACTGGTGAACATAAAGTACAGAGGTAAAGAAAAACAGGTCAATAGTGAACAAAGCTCTATACAAAGAAACAAATGAAAAAGCAGATTGTGCACTAAGATTTTAAAGAAAGCTAAATTGGGTTAAAATGACCTCACCTCTGAAAGTGCTACTAGGGACTGATGAGACAGAGAAGCATCCATGCCTCTGGATGAAAGTTGCTCCTACAATTTCAAAAAAGGGAGTTCGGTTAAAAACAGTATTTTGAAAGTGACCATCATGAACCTATTTTCAACATTCAACACAACAAGCCACAAGTCATAAATGGAAAACTATACATACATCTAAGTGCTTTTATGCAGCATGTGGATCATTTCAAACAGTCATAGAGCTGCCAAAAGATGGGTGCACTGACTCTTAGCAGTCAGGGCTCTGGGGTCTGGGTGCCTGCACTTGAATCTGGATCCATGGCTAAGCAGCTACATGACCGGGCAAGTTACACATCTTTTCCATAGTGCCCTTATCTAAAGAATGTAGGAATAATACTGCCCAGCTGTGAGGGTGAAGGTCAACAAGAAGTCTGAAAAGAATTAAATAGGGGCGCCTGGGTGGCTCAGTCGGTTAAGCATCTGCTCAGGTCATGATCCCAGGGTCCCAGGATAGAGTCCCCCATCAGGCTCCCCACTCAGCAGGAAATCTGCTTCTCCCTCTGATCCTCCCCCTTCTCATGCTCTCTCTCTCTCAAATGGATAAGTAAAATCTTAAAAAAAAAAAAAAAGAACTAAATACATTCAGTCCTTCGTACAAACCTCTGCAGTTCTGATTCCAAATTTGAACTCCTCCGACTTTGCTTTGAGGAAGTCCATGTTCTGAAGACGATTGTCAACTTTGGCCCTTTCCGTTGACAGATGCAACTCAGCCTTCTCTAGATCCCTTTAAAAAGTAGAGTTGAAAACACTCTCTTCTTCTCAGTGGAATTATTATACAAAAGAAGCCACTACCTTTGGGATTCGACTCTGGATTAGCCAAAAGTTGGTAATATACTTGCTGGATTTTCTACCATATATTTTATATCCCAGACAAGCTACTATGTATTCTTCCAGGTCATCTTCCCTGCCATGTTGCCACCTGGAATTTTTCTCAAGGAATACTAAGTAATTTTAAGATTAATCCAGGCCGATTATTCTTGGAGAAAGTAAACCTGCTGCTTAAAGAAGTGACTGAATATATTCAAGCCAATTTGAACTATGGAGGTCCCAAAGTCCTCTTTCCTAACTGTGACATGATAGAGTGCCTTGCACCTACATACTCAGTATTTGTTAAGGAAATTTACACACCACCAAATTACTTGTGCCTATCCACATTCCTGATCTACAGCATCTAATCTCTGGGGCAACAGGGACCTAAAGAAGGTCCAGAGCATCAAGGGGGGTACCAGAGCTCTAGGGGAGCCTGGGTAGCTCAGTCAATTAAGCATCTGACTCTTGATTTCAGCTCGGGTCATGATCTCAGGGCTGTGAAATCAAGCCCTGCGTGAGGCTCTGTGCTCAGAGGGGAGTCTGCTTGAGATTCTCTCTCTATAACCTTCCCTGCCCCCCACCCCCCACTTGCATGTGCATATACACACATTCTCTCTCTCAAATAAATAAATCTTAAAAAAAAAAAAGCGGGATACCAGAGGTCTAATTAGAATGGGCAACAAAATATAATGTGACTTTAAGTTGCACCATAACTTATAAGTAAAAAAAAATTCACATAAAATTTTCAAAATTATAAAACCTATGCTATCTGTTGGGGCACCTGAGTGGTGCAACCAGTTAAGCATCCGACTTTTCACTTCTGCTCAGGTCATGATCTCAGGGTGGAGGGATCGGGTCCTACCTGGGGCCCTGTGCTCAGTGGGGTGTCTGCTTAAGATTCTTTCCCCCTCTTCCTCTGTCCCACCCTCGCTCACACTCTCTCACTCTCAAGTAAATAAATAAATCTTAAACAAACAAAAAAACTAGGCTATTTGTAAAAGAGGTAAAAAATTGTATGAAGTAGGGCGCCTGGGTGGCTCAGTGGGTTAAAGCTGCTGCCTTCGGCTCAGGTCATGATCCCAGGGTCCTGGGATCGAGGCCCACATCGGGCTCTCTGCTCAGTGGGGAGCCTGTTTCCTCCTCTCTCCTCTCTCTCTGCCTGCCTCCCTGCCTACTTGTAATCTCTCTCTGTGTCAAATGAATAAAAAAAAAAAATCTTAAAAAAAAACCACTTAATTAAAAAAATTGTATGAAGTAAAAGGTGAAGTCTGTACCCAACCAACCCCTAATCTACATCCAAGTCATTTTTTACTTAGAAAACCATTTATGGACCCCAGTTCCTAATGTGTTGTTTTAAATCCTATCTACCGCCAAAACTAAATCTGACAATGTCCTCTCACTGTCTTTATAATAAACATTGTTACCACTTCCAACTTAGATACTTACTCTTGCAGACATTTTTCTAACACTAAAGTTGCAGTTAGATTTTTTTCAAGTTTTGCCAATTCAAGCTTGATTTCTTCATTTTTGGATTTGGTACGGAAAAGATCAGAGGTCAAATCATTCACTGCAGGGATAAAACTAAAAAAAGAATCTGGTCACATAAATGGACATTAAGAACAATAATGACAATTATTCCTCATTTCTAACAATGACTTTATCTCTATCTGGATTTTTTTAACATCATACTATTTCATACCTCCATGCATTTTTTCTCTATGCATTTTTTTTATATGCTGTTCCCATTGCATGAAAAGCCCTTTATCAGGGAAATTTCTGTTTGTCTTTCAAAACTCAAGTAAGTTTACTTCCATTCTGGAACTCACTATCCCTTTCTCTGTGCTACTTAGCTACAGCTGGTACATTCTTGTATTGTTACAGATGTACAACTATGCTGTAGTGGGGCACCTGGGTTACTCAGTGGGTTAAAGCCTCTGCCTTTGGCTCAGGTCATGATCTCAGGGTCCTAGGATCGAGCCCTGCATCGAGCCCCGCATCAGGCTCCCTGCTCGGTGGGGAGCCTGCTTCCTCCTCTCTCTCTGCCTGCCTCTTTGCCTACTTGTAATCTCTCTCTCTGTGTCAAATAAATAAAATCTTAAACAACAACAACAACAACAACTATGCTGTAGTTTTACACCCCCATCTCCCTTATTTCACCATGAGCAGAGACTGTCCTTGCTGACAATTATTAGGCTAAGCTTCCCCAGTGCCTGTGTGTATATATACACATCTAGCTATCGATCTAATTATATCTATTCATTTATCCGTGTGTGTGTGTGTGTGTGTGTGTGTGCGTGTGTGTGTGTGTGTGGCTATGGTTACATGCCTAGCATATAAGTGGTATTCAGTGTCTGCTGAATTGACTTAATTCAAGTTCAGATTTCTGCTGTAATATAGCCTTATATTCTTATATCTGAAACACCACTCTCTGAGCATATATATTGATTCCAAGTCCTTATATGGACAATTGAGTAGAATAGCTATGCAGTTCTCCGATTACAACTTACAGTGGTAGTCCTACCTAAGACATGGCCACCAATGGTAATCATACAGACTTTGGTGTCAAACTGGGTTGGAATCCCAATTCTGCCATTTACCAGCTTGGAGAAGTTATTTAACACTCCTCTCCTGAGCTTCAGTTTCCTCTTAGTGTTGCTGGAAAGAATAATATCATTATATAGGTGGGATGCCTGTCACAAAGAATAAAGGTCCTTAACCTACTCTACCCAGTATAGGGAACATGACCAAAATTCACTATGCTCAATCAGATAATTTAGCCTACTGCTTCTCTTATTGTTTACAGGGAGCATTGTAAGTGACACCTAATCCCTTTCCAAATATACATGAGTACCAACCTTCACAAACCTAAACTTGGAAGAAGAAAATTTAAACAACACGACGTTTATCTGAATTAATTATACATACTCACTGGCAATGATAAGGAGGAATTAAGTAAATTCAGTGTTTTTGCATGCATTGTTAATTTCCTATATAGGATTATCCAGAGAAACAAAAAAAAACCCTTAGGTCAAGACATTAAAGTATATATGATTACAGAAGTTAAAATTATCACAAGAATTACCTAGCTAGTGAGGTATCCTTTGTTTCAAGAGCCACTGCACTGTCAGCCAAAGCATTCAGATATCTAGAACCAGTGCTGGACAGATTGGCAGGGGTAAAATTCACACTCTCCATGAGAAGGCTCTGAAGATGCTTGGCTGAAAAGATATAAGAGTTCTATGGTGACTAAGATGTTTCTTTTATTTTAATTTTTAATAGCTTTATTGAACTCTTACCACATATCATACAATCCACCCACCTAAAGTATATAATTTGATGACTTTTAGTATATTCACAGAGTTGCACACCCACCAATACAATCAATTTTAGGACATTTTCATCACCCCCAAACAAACCCCACATTTCTTACTCATCATATTCTAATTCCCCAACCCATGAAGCCCTAGCAACCACTAACCTACATTCTGTCTTTACTCATTTCATATTTGGGTACATACTTAGGAATAGAACTGCTAGCCATATGGTAACTATGTTTAACCATTTGAGGAATTACCAGACTTTTCCAAAGCGACCATATGATTTTATAGTCCCACCATCAATTTCTCCATATCTTCACCAACAGTTACTATTAAGATTATTTTTTTTTTTAAATAATTTTTCTTTTTTCTTTTTTTTTTATTTATTTATTTATTTTTTTTTTATTTTTTTTTTTAAAGATTTTATTTATTTATTTGATACAGAGAGAGATTACAAGTAGGCAGAGAGAGAGGAGGAAGCAGGCTCCCCGCGGAGCAGAGAGCCCGATGCGGGCCTCGATCCCAGGACCCTGAGATCATGACCTGAGCCGAAGGCAGGGGCTTTAACCCACTGAGCCACCCAGGCGCCCAAGATTTTTTTTTTTTTTTAATTTTATTTTTTGCATGGTGGTCACTCACAGAACTTAGTAATGAACAATCAAATGACCGGAATATTTTTCTTTTTGACTGTAGTCCTCCTTGTAGGTGTGAAATGGAACTGTGGTTTTCATTTGCATTTCCCTGATGTCTAAAAATGCTGGCTTCTTGGCCATTTTTATAACTGCTTGGGAGAAATGTATATTCACACCCCATACCCATTTTTTATTGGGTTATTTGCCTTTTCATTATTGAGTTGTAAGAGTTCTTTTTATGTTATAGATACAAACCCTTATCAGATATGATTTGCAAATGTTTTCTCCCATTCTGTGGGTTGTCTTTTCATTTACTTGATGGTGTCCTTTGAGAACAAAAGTTTTTAATTTTGATGAAGTCCAATTTATTTACTTTTTCTTTTGTTGCTTGTATTTAGAGGAATCATAGTTAAGAAACCGTTGCCAAATTCAAGGTCATAAAGATATACACTTATGTTGTCTTCCGAGTTTTAGGTTCACCTCTCATGCTTAGGTTTTTAATTTATTTTGAATTAATTCTTGCATAGAAGTAATTAATTAATTAAGCAGGGTCCAACTTCATTCTTTTTTTTTTAATTTTTATTTATTTGTCAGAGAGAGATCACAAGCAGGCAGAGTGGCAGGCAGAGAGAGAGGGAGAAGCAGGCTCTCCGCAGAGCAGAGAGCCCAATGTGGGACTCGATCCCAGGACCTTGAGATCATGACCTGAGCTGAAGGCAGCTGCTCAACCAACTGAGCCACCCAGGCATCCCTCCAACTTCATTCTTGTACATGTGAATATCCAGTTATCCCAGCACTAGTCATTGAAAAGCCCATTTTTTCCTCCACTGAATTGTCTTGTTACCCTTGTCAAAAATCAGTAGACCAGGATTAAGACTTCTAGCCTAACAGTGCAAAGAGATCTGCATACCAAGCCCCCCAGTAAAACAGGCGAAAATTATAAAAAAACAAACAAGAAACCCAACCATGTAAAACCACCACCAACAAAAACCAGAACCAAAATACAACAATTTAGTCGGGGAAAATGGTCCTAAGGACAAACAGCAAATAAAGAAACATCTATTCTAGAAAATCCATGAAAATTCAGTAAGGAAGGTGAGAGTTGTGGTACTTAAACCAACACCACCCCCCTTTCTCCCTCCCAGTTGAGTGAGGTAGAGACTCCACTCCAGACTGTTGTAGTTAAGAACAAGGGATCTCCACGCCCTCCGCTCCCAGCCAGAGGGCTTTCTGTCCAGGAGGAATGGGATTTCAATGTTTCTCATCCTGCCATCAGCTATCTATTGCTGAGACTAAGTCCTAGGTGAATGTGGCTCTGAGGTGTGGGCTCTCTTCCTCCACCCAGTCACTGTTTTTGGAATGGAAGCTCTGCCTTGGGTGAGCTTCTACCCTATCCTAAGGGTCCTTGTACCAGCTCATGAGGTAGTGATTCCACACCAGGAAAGGCAAACCAAGAGCACCTGAGGCTGCTGTACTCCCCTGCCCACCAAGCACTCAGCATCTACACTGGCAGGGCCACTCAAAAAGTTTGCTATTGTCTCTACCTCCAACTCCAGATCCCTGGCTCAGAGATTTTGGGCAGAGGCAGAAGCAAGCCATAGAGGAGATAATTCCCAGTGTCTCCCCAGAGGAGCTGAATTCATTTGCAACAGGGCCTGGAGAAGTCCAAGCTTAAAGAGACTCTCAAGAACTATGGAAATTATAGTAAAAACCAACTGGGAGCAGGGTCAGGACCAGGTTAAAACGTAGGCTAGTTAGTTTGCATGGGAGAAGCAGAAAATAAGACATGTAAGAGGAGCCATCCCTAGGTCACAACAAATATCAAACACTGCGCTCTGAAACTATACCTTTAAGGGTGCCAGAATTTGATTGGATTAGCTTGTAGCTTATGTACCACAGAATTGTTGGACACAATAATCAGCTGTCAATTAGCAGATTTCACAGTTGGATGTGGTCCAGGAAAGAGAAGAAGATAGTCCTTCCAAAACCACTGACACCCCACAGTGACCGTGGGGTACTTAAGTATGTGCCTCCCTGAGGAGCAACATCACAGGCTTAACACCATCAGGGGTAAATAGACTTTATTAAAAACAATTAGCCAGCCACTAAACAAACAAGAAAACAACAATGACAAGTTTTGGGGGGCTGGAGTGTTGGTCAGAGTTGCTACAATACATTATTTAAAATGTCCCATTTTCACAAAAAAAATATAGGAATGCAAAACCAGAAAGCATGACCCATGGTAAAAAGTAAGCAACAGAAACTGCCTGTCAGAATGACCAGGTGTTGGATTTATCAGAAAAAACTTCAAAAGAACCATGCGAACAAGTTCACAGTACCAAAGGAAACCATGATGAAAGAAGTAACAAAAGGTATGAGGACAGTGTTGCATCAGACAGAGAATATCAAGAAGAAATACAAATTGCTAAAAAAATAATTAAATGGAAACTCTAGAGTTAAAGAGTACAATAACTGAGAAGTTGACTATAGAAAATGAACAATAGATTTGAAGTAGCAGGATAAATAAGTGAACTTGAAATTAAAGCAATAGAGATTATAGAAGCTGAAGAATAGAGAGGAAAAAAGTAAATAAAAAAAAAAAAAGAGAGAGAGAGAGAGAGCCTCAGGAGAATGAGAAACACCATTAGGGACACCAACATATGCACACAATGGGAGTCCAGAAGAAAGAAGCAGAAAAAAACCAGTCGAAATGATGCCTGAAAACTTACCATAGTTCCTAAAAAACAATAATTTACACATCCAAGGATAACTCTAAAAAAATTCAATAACTCAACAAACCCAAGCAGAATAAATGCGAAGAGATCCACAAACACACATATCAAAGTAAAAATGTTGAAGGAAAAGATAAGAAGATAATCTTGAGAACAGCAAAAGAAAAAGGATTTATTTACAAGAAAACCCCAATAAGATTAATAGTTGACTTCTTGGCAGAAACAATGGAGGCCAGAAAGCAATGGGATAACATATTCAAAGTGTTCAAGAGAAAAACTATCAATGAAGAATACTACATTTAGCAAAACTATCTTTCAAAAATGAATGTAAAATAAAGACTACCAGATAGAGAAAAGCAGAGAATTTATTGTTAGCAGACCTGACTTAGAAGAAATTCTAAAAGAAGTTCTGTGGGCTAAAAGCAAGTGACCCCAAACAATAATTCAAATGTACACAGAAAAAACAATGACTATCAGGAAAGGTGGCTACACAATTACAAAGACATACATGCATATTTTTTCTCCTGATTTATTTTTTTTTAAGATTTTATTTATTTATTTGACAGAGAGAGAGAGAGAGATCACAAGTAGGCAGAGAGAGAGGAGGAAGCAGGCTCTCTGCCAAGCAGAGAGCCCGATGTGGGCCTCGATCCCAGGACCCTGAGATCATGACCTGAGCCGAAGGCAGAGGCTTTAACCCACTGAGCCACCCAGGCGCCCTTTTCTCCTGATTTAAAAAGCGATTGCATAAAATAATATGTATATAAAGTATTGTTGCATCATAGAAATGTAATATATATGCTAAAAGCAGTGAACCAAAACAAAAAGTCACTTTTGCTGTATGTTAATTTTTTTTTTAAAGATTTTATTTATTTATTTGACAGACAGAGAGAGATCACAAGTAGGCAGAGAGGCAGGCAGAGAGAGAGGAGGAGGCAGGCTCCCCACCGAGCAGGGAGCCCAATGTGGGCCTCGATCCCAGGACCCAGAGATCATGACCTGAGCCGAAGGCAGAGGCTTTAATCCACTGAGCTACCCAGGCGCCCTGTATGTTAATTTTTAAAAGAAAATTGGAAAAAAGCCCATACGTAGTAGAATTACAATATAAACTGTATTACAGGGCACCTGGGTGGCTCAGTGGGTTAAGCCTCTGCCTTCGGCTCAGGTCATGATCTCAGGGTCCTGGGACTGAGTCCCGCATCGGGCTCTCTGCTCAGCAGAGAGCCTGCTTCTCCCTCTCTCTCTCTGCCTGCCTCTCTGCCTACTTGTGATCTCTCTCTGTCAAATAAACAAATAAAATCTTTAAAAATATATATATAAACTGTACTACATTCAAAACATTACATGTAACACATGCCACACACATAAATACAGGGCAGGGGCGCCTGAGTGGCTCAGTCGGTTGGGCGTCTGCCTTTGGCTTGGGTCATGATCTTGAAGTGCTGGGATCAGGCCCTGCATCGGGCTCCCTGCAGGGAGCCTGCTTCTCCCTCTTCCTCTCCCCCTGATTATGTTCTCTCTCTCGCTGTCTCTCTATCAAGTAAATAAAAAAAAAATCTTAAAAAAAAAATACAGGGCAATTGTAGGTCTCACCTTCTTCCTCTTTTGTATATTCCAACCCATAGAAAGGTTTTTGTCAATTCTTTTGTGTGTAGTTTGTATTATAAAAACAACAGGTGTCTTGAATGCACTTTTTCAAGACACATATGCACAGTAGAAAATTCTAATGCAATCCCATGAACACACAGTGATAACGTGATTTGTTCAAGTCTTGCAGTTCATGGCTGCCACCTCAGATGTCCTGATGGCTCATTAAACTAAACCATGAAGACTGGAAACAGACCAAAAAGACATGTAAATGAAAAACCAAAGGCTAAGTTTAGACACATGTTTTAGGGGTTACTATTTGGTATCAGAGTACCAATAAAACTTACATTATAGTGAAATAATGGCTTATTAAGTTGGTATAATAACAGAGTGGGAGGCAAAAGCAAAACGAGCAGTCTACACTAAATTAATTTTCTATTCTTTAGTGTTATAAAATGTAGTTACCTTGAGTTATTATCTCATTCAAAATTCTGTAATTAATCTCACCTTCTGATTCATATTCACTTGCTTTCTGTTTCAAGTCCTCTATTACCAAGTAGATGTCCCTGTCCCGAACCCTGTTGCGTTCTGAAAGGTGATGTAAAATCTCCGTGGTCCGAGCATTCACCTCATATTGTGGAATGGAATGATCTCCAAATATTTTTTTCAACCACGCAGCAACCTAGTCATTAAAAGAAAAACAAATATTATAAGCCTTGTTTACCGTAATAGAATGAAGCAAATATGAGAAAGAAGTGATCAGAAGCAAACCAAACGTTCTCTGGAAATACTCTGGCAACTCACTTACTTCACACTCTAATTTGTCTCTACGGAGATAGATACCAGACGTCAGGAAACAAGTGAGCAAGTCCAAGGAACAAAATCAGAACACAATCCACCCTTTCCTAAAGCTACAAAGCAATATAGGATAATAATTTGCATCACTCGAATGACTTTATGCTCAGTATGAAGGTGCCAAAGCATCATTATGCGTGTAAAGTCTGAAAAAAGAGTTGCCCTCCACACTCCAAAAGCCCCGCGGTACCCAGAGGCACCTAGAGTAGGGATGCAGTTTGAGGAAGCAGGTCAGGTGTGAAAATCCTACAAGGAAGCAGCGGTGAATGGCGAAGCTTGGCTGGAAAGCGGCTTTGGATTCGCAAGTCCCACTCCAGTCTGCTGAGAGGTATTTCGTACCAAGGGGCTCCTCAACCGCTCTCCAAGCCTGAGTCCAAGCGAGGAGAGCCCCGGGAAGGAAGGGAAACGCCCTTTCCCGGGGGTCTAAGCCGACAGGGGCTCGCAGGTCGTGGAGGCGGGACTAAAGATGGGCCAGCAGAGTAGGGGGAGGAAAGAAGTAAACACAGTGCGTCCAGGAGATCCGCCAGCCGGGAGAGTGTGTCAAGATGCCGTCTCCAGGAGGCCACAAATCCCCGATCCCGCCCCATCACCTGCGCCTCTTTCTCTTCCTGTGCTTCCATAGTCGCCGCTCCCGCCACTTCTCGAGAAGTTCCTCGCGGGAGAAGTTCACAGCTCGCTCTGAAGGCCCCGCCCACACACCGTTGGTTCCGCCCCTTCTGGGCCCGGGATTTCTGGGAGTTGTAGTTTTTACTAGGACTGCGTGCCTCCTGAGTCCTTGGGCAATACTGGTCCAAAGCTCCAACATCGTGAGCTTGCTGCCTCGCGGCTCTCTCTGCTCTCTGTGGTATCACTTCCTAGATGAGAAGGACAACCTTCTAGAAGCAGACTGTTTTTTTTCTTCTATTTTTATTTCTGACTTGAACCACTTGTCTTAAAAAAAAATACCTGAAACTTGTTTTTTGGACAGCAGATATTTGTTTCTTCCACAAGGAGTGTATTGACTTAAGATTTTTATTTTTACCCAAGCAATATGAGCTGCAGCAGTCTTACCTTAGCCTTTAGTTTCTGCTATTAAAGAGCTACGTGTGCCGGAGACTGTTTTAAAATAGTTGACAGCTTGGGTACCTGCCTTAGCTCAATCAGAAGAGTGGGACTTATGATCTGCATTGTGTGTTCAAGTCCCTCTTGGGGTGTAGAGATTACTTAAATCAAACTTAAAGGAAAAAAAAAAACAGTTGACAGCATCCAACTGCTGGCCCTGTCACTGCCACTCAGCCATTCTTTGTTCATTTCTTGCCTTCCCTAAAGTTCTCCCTCCATCACTGTAGTTAACATTACAAGAGGTTCTTTATAGTTAGACAGCAATGTATAGTTTTCTTTGTTTTCCTGTTTTAGTTTCATTCTTACAAGAATCCTGGAAAAATAGATGAACAGGATATTCTACGTATTTTCACATTAAAAACCACACACACACGGATTAAATGACTTGACCGAGATTAGGTAGTAGAGCTGGAGTCTGACCGTAATGTTCTGGCTCTGATTCTTTTATCTCTGAAGGCTAGTTAGACCACACTGCTGCTTGCAGCCTCCTGTAGTATACGTGAAACATCAGGAAAGGTAGCCCATGTACTCAATGGTCAGATATATGTGGTTTAATATCAAACTGTGCATCACTCTTAGCACTATCTTTCTTTTAAGTCATATGCATATTTAAAATGGTGAAATTTTTTTTCAAAAGAATTTTACTAACTACCAATACTATATTGTATGGCTTGTTTATTCTTTTTATTTTAGTCATATGTGTCTCTGCTCAGTGACCAAATTTCAAGTAAGTTGGTATAGCCCCTAAGTATGGGGGAAAAAGTTATCTTTTGTTCTTTGTCCACTTTCATCACTACAAATTTCACAAAATACCCCTCCAACCTTTCTGTTTTTACAAACCAATAGTTCTTTTCCTGTTAGCCTACTCTTACCCATAAGGATACTCACCTTAAAAATGGAATAGAATGTTAGAGAAGGGATTGCTGACCATACATTTGCAAGCTATATTTTAGGACATGATCCTTTTAATCCAGATATTCATATGATCCACCCAAATTAAGGTTTTGAGTGTAAACCAGATAAAACACCCAATATCCTCCCCCCAACAAGAATTCTGTGCATATCATAAAAATCTCAGTATGGCAAAAATTCTGCGTGTATATGGGTGGGGGAGTTTTGCCCCAATGTCAATGTGTTGGTATAGGAAGGTGTTTTTTCTTCATAATTTCCATTTCATTTTGTTTTTTAAAGATATTATTTATTCGCAGAGAGAGCGAGAGCATGGGTGAGAGAGAGAGAGAGAGCACAAGCAGGAGGAGCAGCAGAGGGAGAGGGAGAGGTAGGCTCCCTGCTGAGCAAGGAGTAGGACATAGGGCTAGATCCTAGGAATCTGAGATCATGACCTTAGCCAAAGGCAAATGCTTAACCAACTAAGCCACCCAGGCAACCCTATCATTTCCATCTTATTCCAAACCTTTTTTTTTTTTTTAAGATTTTATTTATTTATTTGAGAGAGAGTGAAAGAGAGAGAGATCACAACCAGGCCAGCAGGGGGATATAGGGTAGAGGGAGAAGCAGACTCCCCACTGATCAGGGATCCCAACTAGGGACTCTATTCCAGGACCTCCTCACCATGACCTGAGCCCAAGGCGGAGACTCAACCGACTGAGACACTCAGACGCCCCCATTTTATTCCAAATGTAAAAGCATAGTCCCTGTTGTCTTGAAACTAGCTGTTGACAGAGGAAGCCTTGAATCTTAGTCCTGTCTGGGATAGACTTCTGATTCTGCACGATTCTCAGTAGAATTGGCAACCACTCTTTTTGAACTTCCTGTGCTTGTTACCATTTTTAATCTAATAATTTAGATAGAATCTAAAAGAACTGCGATTTTCGAACTTGAGTGCGTAACGGATCACCTAGAATGGTGTGGGCACCTCTAAAAAGTTCACATTCCTCCACATTTTCGACTTTAAGAGGGTCTGGGGGGGGGTAGGACCAGCGATCTACGGATTAACCAGTTTCGCATGCCCCCGGTGATAACTGTTTACTTTGCTACAAGGCTTTAAACGCTGTAGTCCGGACCCCACAACATCGGCCTCCCGTCACCTTCGAAGCAGCTGCGTCCCGGTACCGGGTGACGCCTACACGGTCCTCAGCCGGGACTGGGCCTGAGAGTCGCGTCGTAGGTGGTTCCGCTACCCACATAGTCGCCAAGGGCAACCACAAGGTCATCTCAGTAGGTCAAAATACATGTGTCACGAAAGCCTGGGCCGAAGTGGACAAAGGTCTAATCGCTCATTTTTAAGTTTAAATCTAAAAACGATACTTTAAAAAAGTAACTCCACCCCCAACCCTCCAGCAAAAGGCAGATTCGCATCCGGGGGTGAACGGGAGGGGCGGTACTTCCGGGTCAGGTGGGCCGGCTGCCTTGACCTTCCCCGTCGCTCAGCCATTTTGTCCCAGTCAGTCCAGAGGCTGCGGCTGCAGAGGAACCACCCGCGGAGATCTTGCAAAGATGCTGTCCGTGCGCGTCGCCGCGGCCGTGGCCCGCGTCCTCCCTCGGCGGGCCGGGCTGGTGAGTGCGGGGGACCGGCGGGAGGGAGGGGGCCCAGCGGGTGGCTGGTGATGTGCTGACTCGAGAGCTTTCGCTGCGTGGAGGGTGAGGGGCTGGCGGGCGCCGCCATCTTGCACCGCTGGCTGTTCGGCGTTGGGCTGGGCGGCGGCGCGAGGGCCGTGTTGCTCGCCATCCGCGCGGGACGGTGATAAACGGTGCAGGGGAGGTGGTGACCTCGATGCTGTCCCCAGATGGGGCCTCAGGGGGTGTTCACGACTTCAGTCGAGAGCTGTCCGAGAGGGGGCCTTGGGTGAAGGTCAGGGCTGGGGCGCTCGCTGTCCGGCACCTGCTCTGAAACGGCGAGGCTCGTCCCGGCAGGGTGTCCGGGACCGCCCCGCTGAAGGTCGGAGCACTGTTGGTAGCTCTAGTTGAAGCGGCTTAGGGAAGCTCGACATTGTATGAAGGTCAGCGTGCCGCGGCATTTCACCTCTGCTCGGAGGTCGGTTCGGGGAAAGCAATCAATGGAGGTGCTTTTCTGAGCCCATTAGTAGGCGATCTCAGTGCTGAATACTGAAGCGATTGTGAAATGCGGCACAGTGCAAGTGTGCATTTCATGCGGCCGATGCCGTGACAGCAGTGAAGCCTACATTGTCTCAGGCAGAAAGAAGGCTTTGCTTTGTGTTGTGGTACTTTGACGTGTTTTCAGATTTCGTCCTTGAGGAATCGTTACACAGTGATTGGGAGCTCAAGATAGAACATAGGTTGGAAAATGCCTGTAAAGGTCAATGCCCTTTGTTACTTACCGCCCTTGAAGTTAAGGCTTACATTTACTTGTTTTTTCCTTGTTAAACATAGTATCAGTTTCAGAGGTAAAATAAACACTGGCTATTTTACTGTTCTAACACAACTAGTCGCAAAAAACCATTTTTAAGCGTTTTTCATCCGGTCCTATAGAAAGTAATAGGTTCGGAATTGACAGTGACAAATGGCTGCTTTACAACTTGAAAGAGAAGGAGGGGGTCCAGATTGTTGTAGGCTTTGTCCACAGCCGTACTTAATTTCTAATCAAACTCTTAACATTTAGTAATTTAATTTTTTTTTAAGATTTTATTTACTTATTTGACACAGAGAGAGGGATTACAAGTAGGCAGAGGCAGGCGAGAGAGAGAGAGAGAGAGAGAGAGAGAGGGAGAGAGGGAGAGAGGAGGAAGCAGGCTCCCTGCCGAGCAGAGAGCCCGATGCGGGCCTCGATCCCAGGACCCTGGGATCATGACCTGAGCTGAAGGCAGAAGCTTTAACCCACTGAGCCACCCAGGCGCCCAGTAATTTAATTTTTTTAAGTAAAATAGAATATATATTGATATTCCCCCTTTTAGGAAGCAGTTTATCTTACTGAGAATTTCTGCAGTTGAACTCAAATATATCTAAAGATGAAATAATAGTACCTAAATACCTTTAAAAGAAATTTGGTTAGCTGTTGGTTTTTTAAAGTACGCTTTTTATAAAATACTTAGTGTTACGAGAAGCTGCTTAATACATTTTTGCATATATCAAAAGCAATTTTGTCATTTGATTAATAGCCTTCCAATTTTAAGCAAAATATTTTGAATATAATCAATATTTTGACTAACTTGATCAAACTGATAATTTGATCAAATTAAGCCCACATTTGTTTAAGCTCGCCAGTTTTATAAAGGCTTTTTTTTTTTAAATAAACTTTAAAAAATGTTTATGCACTAGGTCTCCAAAAATGCTTTGGGATCCTCCTTCATTGCTGCAAGGAACCTCCATGCCTCTAACACTTGTCTGCAGAAGACTGGTAAGTCATTACTTATAAGTCTGTATACACCACGCTTAACTGCCTTATCAACAAGGGAAAAAATAAGTTACGTAGGTTACGTAACTGTTTTCTATTTTCATTTGTTATTTTTTTTTCCTCTTAATTTTAGTTACTACAGATATCAGATTCTTTGCCTGTACTGTGCCATTTAGCCCTGTCTTGGTAGGTTCTCCTGTTCTAGTGAAATATTTCTCTTTTCATGATACTACAGCCTTTTTTTTTTCTGATAGAGTATCCCTTGACTGGAAACAGGAAGTACACGTGTCAGGTAGTGGGCATCCTTTCGGAACTGTAAAAGATTTTTTTTTTCTCTCCTAAAAAACATTAGGGGGCACCTGGGTGGCTCAGTCTGCCTTCTGCTCAGGTCATGATTCCAGGGTCTTGGGATCCATTCTCTGCTCCCTGCCCCTCAGGAAGCCTGTTCTCTCTCTTCTCCCCCTGCTTGTGTTCTCCTCTCACTGTGTCTCTTTCTGTTAAAAAAATAAATAAATAAAAGGTCTTCAAAAAAAAAAAAGTGAACAACTTTTATGTTTTTATTTATTTATTTATTTATTTATTTATTTTTAAAGATTTTATTTATTCATTTGACACAGAGAGAGAGATTACAAGTAGGCAGAGAGGCAGGCAGAGAGAGGAGAGAGGAGGAAGCAGGCTNCCTCTCACTGTGTCTCTTTCTGTTAAAAAAATAAATAAATAAAAGGTCTTCAAAAAAAAAAAAGTGAACAACTTTTATGTTTTTATTTATTTATTTATTTATTTTAAAGATTTTATTTATTCGACAGAGAGAGAGATCAGATCACAAGTAGGCAGAGAGGCAGGCAGAGAAAGAGGAGGAAGCAGGCTCCCTGCTGAGCAGGGAGCCCAATGTGGGCCTCGATCCCAGGACCCTGAGGTCATGACCTGAGCCAAAAGCAGAGGCTTCAACCCACTGAGCCACCCAGGCGCCCTATGTTTTTAGATGGTAATAGCTGTTAATCTGTTCGGAACCTATAAATTTGCACATGGGAAATAGAGAAGTGTGGAGGTGAGCATGAGAAGATACTGTAGGTTAGGGAATTCTTTTGGAGATGTGTGAGTGGGGCTTTTGAACTAAAGATTAAACAAGTGAATACAGAAGTCTCCCACATGCCAAGATGAAGAATAGTAAGTATTTGAATGTCTTTAAAGAGAAAGATATTTATATTTTGTTAACAGTTGCTTTTAAAAATAGATTGCACTTTTGGGGTGTCTGGATGGCTAAGTTGGTTAAGTGTCCCACTCTTTTTTTGTCTTTGTTTTTTGAAGATATTATTTATTTATTAAGAGAGAGGGAACACAAGCAGGGGGAGTGGCAGAGGGAGAAGCAGGCTTCCCGTCACCAGGACCCTGAGATCATGATCTGAGCCAAAGCAATAAAGCGCTTGATCCTGGGACCCTGAGATCGTGACGTGAGCCGAAGCAGACACTTAACCACTGAGCCACCCAGGCTCCCAAGTGTCCCACTCTTGATTTCAGCTTGGGTCTGCATGAGTCAGGAGTTTAAGCCCTGCATTGGGCTCCGTGCTGGGCATAAAGTCTCGTTAAAAAAAAAAAAAAAATAGTAGATTGCATTTTTAAGCTTCCTGCAGATATTAGCGAAAAAGTCAGGTTTCAACATAGGTCTAAATTCCTTAGAAATTAAATGAAAGAATAGAAGATGAAAATTCTTAATATAATTGTGTTGCCTAATTTTTTTAGCTTCTTATTCGGTTTACATTTGTCTTGTGAAATTTTCTCTCCATCACTTGGATTTGTTTTTACAGCAATGGTATATATCAAGCTTTTTTGAATAGAACCATGAGTATTACATTTTAGAATAATTTGGTTATTGTGATTACAAAACTATAGTTTTTATGTTGTTGGGGAAGTGGGTTTTAAAAAGATCCTGAGACAAGGCTATTTTTGCAGTGGATTTTTTTTCTCTCAATAGGCACTGCCGAAGTGTCCTCTATCCTTGAGGAGCGTATTCTTGGAGCTGATACCTCTGTTGACCTTGAAGAGACTGGGCGTGTCCTAAGCATTGGTGATGGTATTGCCCGTGTACATGGGCTAAGAAATGTTCAGGCAGAAGAAATGGTAGAGTTTTCTTCAGGTTTAAAGGTAAATTATAAAATGAGATTTTGGTGTTCTAGGATTGGTCTCTGAGTTACTTCTTTAATAATTCAGAGATCGTGCTAGTGTTTTTGTATTTTAACTTTAAATCTCAACTTCTTAAGTATTTAGTCATTATCATAGATTGTGAAAAAAATTAAGGGTTTTGGTTACCAAAGTTTTACTCTAGGGACTGATACATATATAAATTGTAGCTGCTAATGCTGAAATAAAAAATTGATTAAACCTTTAGCCGAATTCTAAGAAGTCTGTTTTATAGCCATTAAGATTGTCTTATTTAAAAGCATTAGATAACTTCCAACTAAATTAATTTCTGGTGGAAAGTTGAAAGTCATTGACTTTGTATTTCTTGTAGGAGTAGACCTATTATTATTAAGCTATGGTAATAGTTATCAGAAGCTCTCTGATGATAGAAGTCTACTTTCTGTTAGGTTGAGGCTAGTTGGCTAGTGAGATGAAAACAAATGGTAGGAGTCATGGTTTTCTAAGGAAAGCAGAGCATGATATCTGGGTAGACCAGGGGGAGTAGGCTTACCCACTCAGCACACATGGGAAAAGACAGTCTTGATCCTCTGGCCAGTGACCAGTATGGTTAAAGCCTTAATATGGAAGAAGAATTATAGAGCCAAGTTTTCTCCATAGCTGTTACAACTTGGCTAAAAATTTAGTCTCTTGTATCATAAGTATATATGTGTTACTTAGCTTTGAAAGGTGAGGCTGAAATAAATGAACTCCGAGTTTCTTTTTAGCTTTTAAGATCTAAGAGTCTAGTATTGTCTAGTAGAACTTCCTGCAGTGATGGAAATATTTTATGTTTGCTCTTTATAACTTTTACATGTGAGGGTATTGAGTGTGTACGATGTGGAGTTTCTCACAGAGAAAGAGTGGGTAATACGTAGAGTTGTGTTAATTGGAGAGAAAAGTAAGTTTCTCTGACTTCGGTAAGATGGTGTTAATTAATTCAAGTTTTAAATAGCTACATGTGGTTAGTGACTACTGTGTTGAACATTACCTGCAGTGATACTCCATGAATTCCTCTATTTGTTCTAAGTACTTCTACAGAGCTTTAATAATTACTGACCAGACTCAGTTTCTGAATAGCCTTTTTTTCTTAGTAATGATTAGGGACCTAAAGATCTTAAATTTTGAATTAAGGTTGTAATGATGAGAGATGACCCAGCACTGTTACATTGTGGCATTTTGTCCTTGTTTGGGTAGGTTTTAATTACACTTTTTACTCACCTGATGAGTTCTCACTGTAATTTTTTAAGTTGTTTATGGCACTATTCACAGATAAAAAGGTGTAAACCAACTGTCTTAAAATTTCCAGTTGATCACTTTATTTCATACTGATCACCTGGTTCAAAAGCCATAGACAAAAGAAGTGCAGTGAAAAAAGCTTGACCTAGTTTCTTTGCTGCTTTTAGTTCTTTGAGGATGTAATAAATATAGGAGCATGTTAAGCTTAATCATAATGCTATCCCAAGATTATTTAAGGGAACATGTTGCTGTTTTAAGTCTTGATTAAAGAAGGTTGTTTGTCATAAAAATACTTGAGTAAATCAGATCGAAAGTCCACTACTACTTTTTTTTTTTTTTATAACTAGCAATTTTCATATTATATAGTGGTGACATTTGGGAAGAAGTACTACTCAGGCTTCATGGGGGTTCAATTGTGTATTTTGTGTAGGGTATGTCTCTGAACTTGGAACCTGACAATGTTGGTGTTGTCGTGTTTGGAAATGATAAACTAATTAAGGAAGGAGATATTGTGAAGAGAACAGGAGCCATCGTGGATGTTCCAGTTGGCGAGGAGCTATTGGGCCGTGTTGTAGATGCCCTTGGTAATGCCATTGATGGAAAGGTATGTTTAACGGTTATTAGTTGTGGTTGTGGCCTCTAACAGACATCAAAACTGATTGTTCTGGGGGCTCCTTTTTATTGTTTAACAGGGTCCAATTGGTTCCAAGACCCGTAGGCGAGTTGGCCTGAAAGCCCCTGGGATCATTCCGCGAATCTCTGTGCGTGAACCAATGCAGACTGGCATTAAGGCTGTGGATAGCTTGGTGCCAATTGGTCGTGGTCAGCGTGAGCTGATTATTGGTGACCGACAGACTGGGTAAAGCTTGTTAAACATTCTAACTAAGATATTTACTTGTGGAAAGTTACTTTTAAGGGTTGGAATGGTAAATGCTTTGGATATAATGGGAGAGTGGAACCTGATGAGGATTAGAAGCAGTACTGAAATTTAAGTTAAAAAATCCATTTACTAAAGTATTTACTAAAATTTACTCAAGTATTTACTTTAGTATTTACTAAATTTTATTTACTAAATTATTTACTAAAGTATTTACTGAAGTATTTAGTATTTACTTAGTATTTACTAAAATTTATGTTTACTTTCCCTTTTTAAAATTAGCAAAACCTCAATTGCTATTGACACAATCATTAACCAGAAACGTTTCAATGATGGAACTGATGAAAAAAAGAAGCTATACTGTATCTACGTTGCTATTGGTCAGAAAAGATCCACTGTTGCCCAGTTGGTGAAGAGACTTACTGATGCAGGTATTAAAGAACTTTAGTCCAGGGATGCCTGGCTGGCTCAGTCGGTAGAGCATGCAGCTCTTGGTGTTGGGAGTCAAGCCCCACCTTGAGGGTTGGGTTTACTTTAAAAAAGGGTGGGGGGGACAACTTTAGTATCCTTGTTCTCTGGGAGTCCAATTATTGCTAATATTAGAATAGCTTCTAGTTAATGAGGACTGGTTTTAATTACTCCCCAATGGACTGAAATTTCTACTAATATAATTCAATACATAAAAACAAAAACATAAGTAGTATAAAACAACAAGTGTTAAGGTTTTTGTCAGTTTCTTTAAAATAGTTGCTGTTTGACTCTGGTGAATCTGACTTTAGTAAATTATGTAGTAAAGTACTTAATTTTTATCATAGTAGCCTCTAAAATAAAAAATGTTGATAACCTTATGAAACTTAAAATTTATTTTCTTCCCAGATGCCATGAAGTACACCATTGTGGTTTCAGCTACTGCTTCTGATGCTGCTCCACTTCAGTACCTGGCTCCTTACTCTGGCTGTTCTATGGGAGAATATTTTAGAGATAATGGCAAACATGCTTTGATCATCTATGATGACTTATCCAAACAGGTCAAAGGATATATATTTTTAGAATCTCTTTGTATGTTTGCACCACAATTGAAGGTGACAAATTTAGCTTCTAGTAACTGAACTTTATAACCCTTTCCCTGTACTATAGGCTGTTGCCTATCGTCAGATGTCTCTGCTGCTCCGCCGGCCCCCTGGTCGTGAGGCCTATCCTGGTGATGTGTTCTACCTACACTCCCGTCTGCTAGAGAGAGCAGCCAAAATGAACGATTCTTTTGGTGGTGGCTCCTTGACTGCTTTACCAGTCATAGAAACACAAGCTGGTGATGTATCTGCTTACATTCCAACAAATGTCATTTCCATCACTGATGGACAGGTATTATTTTATGATTAAAATAAGTGTAAAAGTTTTGGATGATTTCAAGGCATTGGTTGAAGTTAGTGTCGATGAACCGATTTGTTAAATGCCTTTCATTTTTTATTGTGGAAAATTTCAAATGTATAGAAAACTAAGGAGAACAATATAATGAACCCCACAAATCTCTCACCCATTTCAGTTTGCTTCATTTATAGCCACTACTGTTCTCCACCCTGATAATTTTGAAGCAAATCTCAGAGGTCAGATCACTTCATTTGCATATATTTTAATAGGAATTCATCACCTTTTTTTCTCCTCATACCTCTTTTTTTTTTTTTTAAAGATTTTATTTATTTATTTGACACACACAGAGAGAGATTACAAGTAGGCAGAGAGGCAGGCAGAGAGAGAGGAGGAAGCAGGTTCCCTGCTGAGCAGGGATCCCGATGTGGGCCTCGATCCCAGGACCCTGAGATCATGACCTGAGCCGAAGGCAGAGGCTTTAACCCACTGAGCCACCCAGGCGCCCCTCCTCATACCTCTTAATCTTAGCAGTAGAATAATGTAAGTTGATATATGCTTGGAAAGATTGGAGGGGCTCTTTATGTTGAGAAGACAACATTTTTCCTTGGAGATGTTGAGCTTCAGTTTTTTGACTTAATTTTGAAAATAGTTTTTTTGTTTTTGTTTTTGCTTTTTAAAGCTTGTTAGCATGTGTATATTCTGTGTGTTGTAGATCTTCTTGGAAACAGAATTGTTCTACAAAGGTATCCGCCCTGCCATTAACGTTGGTTTGTCTGTGTCCCGTGTTGGATCTGCTGCCCAAACCAGGGCCATGAAGCAGGTAATTTGAATCACTTTGTCAAGGAGAAGGGATATCATTAGGTTCGAATAATAGTGTATTTGTATAGTGCTGTTTGTCAGTGGGTTAATTATTTTTGTGTTTCATGAGTTGACCATTTCTGTATTTCAGGTGGCAGGTACCATGAAGCTGGAATTGGCTCAGTATCGTGAGGTTGCTGCTTTTGCCCAGTTCGGTTCTGACCTTGATGCTGCCACTCAACAACTCTTGAGTCGTGGTGTGCGATTGACTGAGTTGCTGAAGCAAGGACAGTATTGTGAGTTCTTTCATTTCATCAATGTGTGTACTGTGTGTAAGGGCCTGGGAATCCCATACGTCCTTACAAGCTATAATATGTGGTTTTTCGTTAAAGATACAGTGTTTTGAATGCAATTAATGCCTTTTGTGCTTTCAGTGCAGAATGTCAGTATTTGAATAGCCAGGAAAACTTGCTAAATACAACTTTTGAGAACTAAAACCCGTTAGATCTCTTCCTCCTCCCCTTTCCCTCTTGTCTTTGAGAGACTGGAATTGGGCAGATTTAAAAGTACATTAGTATGTATTTATTTTGCTGTTAGGTTTCAGCAAATTATATATATCTTAAACAGTTTAAATGGTGCCAGATGATAAATAGTGCTTGTAGGATATCCCCAAAGATTACACTTTAAGGCTTGCAAATACAAGAAAACTGTATCCTGGGGAGAGAAGTGGGAAAGAGTATTAATGTGGAGTTTGTCACAGAGAAAGAGTAGGTAATATGTAGAGACATGTTAATAATTAGAAGAAAAGGTAAGTTTCGGGCGCCTGGGTGGCTCAGTGGGTTAAAGCCTCTGCTTTCGGCTCAGGTCATGATCTCAGGGTCCTGGGATCGAGGCCCGCATCGGGCTCTCTGCTCAGCAGGGAGCCTGCTTCCTCCTCTCCCTGTTTCTCTGCCTACCTCTCTGCCTACTTGTAATCTCTCTCTCTCTCTGTGTCAAATAAATAAATAAAATCTTTTAAAAAAAAAAAGAAAAAGAAATGGTAAGTTTCTCTGTCTTTGTTAATGTGGAATTTATTTGAGCAACTTGGCATTCTTTTGGTTTCAGCTCCCATGGCTATTGAAGAACAAGTGGCTGTTATTTATGCTGGTGTAAGAGGGTATCTTGATAAATTAGAGCCCAGCAAGATCACAAAGTTTGAGCATGCTTTCCTGGCTCATGTTATCAGCCAGCACCAGGCCCTGTTGGGCAATATAAGGTATGAACACGATAGATGGCCTCTTTTTTGTAAAATTTTAAGATAGAAAGTCTTGTTAACAAAAGTCTTCTGAATTTTGTACCTAGTCATTGAATTTTTGGTTAGGTCAGAACTGATGAACTGCTTTTCATTTTCAAATAGGACTGATGGAAAGATCTCAGAACAGTCAGATGCTAAGCTGAAAGAGATTGTAACAAACTTCTTGGCTGGATTTGAAGCTTAAACTCCTGTGGATTCACATGAAATACCGGTTTGGTTTTGTCGTCGTTTATTCTAGTAATCAGTTCCATTTGTAAAAGGATTACTCTCATACTCCAGATGTACAGAAATTACCTTAAAAATAAAGGTTCCATATCACCTGGTTTTCTGTAGTCTGAGTGATTCTTTTAAAAGAACTAAAATTAATTAAGTTGAGGAATTAGTAAGCATGCTGTTTGGATGATTCAAGGCTGAGCTCTTTGTAAGATTCTAGAGTGCTTTGTGATTGATTAAAGAAGAATTCACAAACTAAGTAACTGGATATGTGGCAGAGTTTACATTTGGTAATGTTTAAGAGTCTCAGTGGCTTCCCTGCCAAGAAGACTGATCTATATAAGTACTGTAGGCAAGAAAAGGATAAGACAACTAAAATTCTCAAGGAAATGAAAAAAAATGCTAAGCGAAGTCTGAAAAATAGAGATAGTTTGAGAAAGGACGTAGTAGAATTATGAACATTTGTCAGCATCTTCTCATTGTCTAGTATTCTTTAACATACCTTTTATAAGCAGCAGTTTATAATCAAGCTGGTCAGTTTTTATGATTAGTATTTTTGGTCTTGTTTGGTCTACAATAAACAAAGATAACTATATTTTGTTACTAAGAGTTTTAAAGGTTTGTTCTTGTTCCCTAAGAGCTTAATCCAGGTATTAGAGTTCTTGAGAGAGATACAACAAATAGGATGTGTACAGAGAGATTGTAGGGGCTGGCAAGTTTCAAAGGGGAGGTGGACAGGCTGGAGACCCAGGGAAGAGTTGTGGCTGGAGGCCGAATTCCTTCTTGGTGGACCTCAGGTTCTCTAAAGGCCTACAACAGATGAGACCCAGCCATGTTATGGAAAGAAATCTTTTATTCATAGTATTTTAAGTGTTGATCACGTCTAAAACATACTTGTCACGGCAATTAAACTGGTGTTTGACCAAAAACTGGGTACCGTAGTTTAGCCATGTTGACACACAAGATTGACTGTCACTGGGGCCCCCGAGTGGCTCAGTCTATAGAGACTTGATCTTGGGTTTGGGAATTTGAGCCCCACGTTGGGTGTAGAGCTTACTTAAAACAACAAAAGACTGTCCCAGTCCATCTGGAGTTAAGTTTTTGTGTAGAGATCAGAAATCTTTTCTGCATATTCCTATCCAATTTTTTAGCTCCATTTATTAAATGTCTCTTCCATGTAACCTGCCATGACACGTGTGTCGTATTTAAGTTTCATGTGCCTGGGTCTTTCTGGGCTCTTCCTTTTTAAATTGCTAAGCAGACATATAATTTAAAGAAACAAAAGTCAAGACAGGACTGTTGATGAAAATGGAAATCCCTAGCTTGCCTACCCCCAACCTCTTCCTACTTCCCAAACGCAACTCATTTTTATTCAGTTATTTTGTCAGTTCCATATTGCAATTGTGCCACTTCCTTTTACGTTATATGTGTAATTTGTTGATTTCACCCAACGGATAAGAACTTTGTATGTGCACACCTATACTATACACTCCACATTTCTCTTAACTATCATCACAACATGAGAAGATTATGATTTGGGATGATAAATTCTTTTTTTTTTTTTTTTTAAAGATTTTATTTATTCATTTGACACAGAGAGAGAGATTACAAGTAGGCAGAGAGGCAGGCAGAGAGAGAGGAGAGAGGAGGAAGCAGGCTCCCTGCTGAGCAGAGAGCCCGATGTGGGCCTCGATCCCAGGACCCTGGGATCATGACCTNTTACCTATCTGACCCTTGGTAGGGTCTTTGTATAGAATATTTTAAAGTAGGTCTGGTTTAATTGGTCTAATAAAAGCAGGACAATGTCTAAGAGCAGATATACCCTAGGAGAAGAATTTTTGTGTCTGGTCCTCTGGATTTTAGTTTGTACTATCTACTAGCTGTGGTAATTTGTTAAATCCACTAAGTCATTTATTCAACAAGAGTAAGAATTGTAGAGATGTGCCTAGTTGGGCGAGCCAAGTGAAACACGCAACTCTTCATCTTGGGGTCATGAGTTTGAGTCCCACATTAGGTTTAGAGATAAGAGGCAGTGGTTTGGGGGAAGAAATGCTAGAAGATGGCAAGAGTTTCCCTAAATCAGTAAAGCTTCACCCCTCCCAACAGTTTGACTAAGCTAGAGCCCAAAATAGTCATTAGAACAGTGAACCAGGAGAAACATTGAAATTCAAGTCTTTTTATTCGTTACTCAGAGACCAGCAAGTTGGAAGATCTCGCAGGCACCCAGCTGTTCTCACCAGATCGGCCTAAATACTCTGCCCAATGGCCCTGCTCTGGAGCAGCCAAAAGGCTTTCATAAAATGTGTTTTTGCTCAGCTTATCACCTGACAATGCACTTGACCTTTGAAATTTGAGCTTTTACAGCTTTCAGATACGTATTTTAAAATCTATTTGATGATTATGAAGTCTAGCTCTGGAGAAGGCCTCTAATGTTTCAGCTCTGTAATCTATGAAAGAATGTTAAGATAGGCATATCTTACGTAGTGCTTAATTATTTATTGCTCAACTATGAGATGAGCCCTAAAGAGGATACAAAATGAGCAACAGAACCCTCTTAACTTCCTTAGGGGATAGAGAGGAGGACAAAAGACAACATATTGTAATAACTGTAAATGCTGTGTAATTACAGAAGTACACACACAGGATGCAGTAAGTGACCAGTACAAAGTGCTGTTTGGATTAAAAAATGTATCCAAATACATTGGCCTTTGGCAAGAGGAAGACTTTTTATTATGAAAATACTCATGCCTAAGGAAAAGTTGGAAGAAGAGTACAAGCAACATTCATCTACTTTTCATCAATATATACCACTTGTTAATATTTTGATGCATTTGCTCCATTTTTCTGGGGAACCATTTGAGAGTAAGTTGTAAGCATCCTGACACTTCTGATGTTTCATCTAAAAAATTTCACCATCTGGGGGTGCCTGGGTGGCTTAATTTGGTTAAGTGTCCAACTCTTGATTTCGCTCAGGTCACGATCTCAGGGTCATGGGGTTGAGCCCTGCATCAGGCTCTGCATTCAGCATGGAGTCTGCTTGGGATTTTCTCTCTCCCTGCACACTTCCCCCAGTCCATCCCAGTCTCTTTCTTTCTTAAAAAATTTAGCATCTGTGCCTTAAGAATAAAGACCTTTAATCATCTGCATAATAGAACAATCTTGTTTTTGCAAACATCGCCTTTCACCTTCTTGCTAGTGAGTTTTCTCCCCTTTGTGTCCACTGGCCTCTACCCTTAGCTCATAATGGACCTTCCTGTTGACTGTCTTCAGAAGTCACTTCAGTGTGGATTCCCTGTACATAATGCCTATTACATTTGATTTTCCCCTGTTAAAAAAAAAAAAAAGACCATCTATATAGCCACAGTAACATTATACCTGAGAAAACTGGTTCAATAATATGCAGTCTATATTAAAATCTCCCTATTTATCTCACCAGCATTTTTTATAATAGTATTTTTTAAAGTTTTTTATTTAAATTCCAGTTAATTAACATACAGTGTAATATTAGTTTCAGATGTACAATTTAGTGATACAACACTTACAGCACCTGGTGCTCTTGACAACAGGTGCACTCTGTAATTATTTTGTAAAAACTATGTGAGTATCTTCACTGAATGGCTAACAACTTCTCACTGAATGGCTATGATTTATTACAGCGAGAGGCTACAAAGCAAAATCAGCAATGGGAAAGTGCTCAGGGAGCGATGTCTGGAGGAAACCAAGCCCAAACTTTCAAGAGTCCCCACCCAGTGGGAGTTGAGCAGGATGTACTTAATTCCACCAGTCCCTTCCTTCCTTCCTTCCTCCTTCTGTCCCTCCCTTTCTTTCTTTCTCTCTCTCCCCCTCCCTCCCTCCCTTCCTTCCTTTCTTTTTAAAATATTATTTATTTGAGAGAGAGCGAGAGTGAAAGGGGGGGTAGGGAGTAGCAGAGGGAGAGGGAGAAGCAGTCTCCGCGCTGAGCAGGGAGCCTGAGACGGGGCTTGATCCCAGGGCCCTGGGATCGTGACCTGAGCTGAAGGCAGCCGCTTAACCAACTAAGCCACCCAGGCGACCCCATTGGGAGGTTTCATTTGCTTCTGTATTCCTTTGCTATGCCCTTAATTGTTTTGCGTGTGTGTCACTTTTTGACACTACAAGATGCTCTAGGCTTGTATTTCCTGTCCCAGCCCTAGAAACAGTCCTTTTTAATTATTAATTAATTTTTTATAGCAAGAGAGGGAGAGAGTGAATCTTAAGTAGGCCCCATGCCCAGTGTGGGGCTCACCATGGGGCTTCATCTCACAACCCTGAGATCATGACCTGAGCTGAAATCGAGTCAGACAACAACCAACTGAGCCACCCAGGCTTCCCTCTAGAAACAGTTCTTATGACTTCGGCTTTTTAAAATGAAGTTGTCTAGTTTTGTTTGTTTGTCTCTTTTGAGTTTTACAAGTTCCTTATATAAATATTAGATATGAATCCTTTCTGGAAAATGTGCTATGAATTTGTTCTGTTCTGTGGCTTGCCTTAATGGTGGCTTTTGACAGAAAAACAAGCCTCCGCATGCAGTAGGTTGTCTTCTGGGACAGTAGATATCAAACTTTTCCCATCTTTACACTTCTCTGGCCAGGAATAGACCCTTTGAGTCCCTTACCTTACTCATTAACTTATGAAAATTCAAATCTTGACGGTATCTACCCTTAACCCTTGCTTCGATGCAGTCCAGAGCTCCTCACCCACCATGCCATGAGCCCTTGGGCCCTTCGGATGTTTGTCCCTTGTATTCCATTCCTGTCCTGTCCTGGGCCTCTAATCCATTCCTCCATCTACTCAGCTTCCAACCTTAGTGACAAAATCCAGCCTCTCATTTTGACATTGACTTGGCAGACCTAATGACACAGGTGACTCCTGCTATGGGGACTGAAAGAAAAATTGGCAGGGCTGTTGATGATCAGAGAGAGTTTATGGGATTCCCTGGCTGGGTCTATCATTGTCCAATCCATGAGACTACACGAGAGAATGTCAGTCTTACCCTGAGGTGCTTTGAAGTCTTCTTGGGGAGGTAAGAGATCTAAAAGGAGCAGAAATTAGAGAACATGAGGATATAAATAATACATTATTAAGGGCTGGTTTGTGTGAATAATACATTATTAAGGGCTGGTTTGTGTGATATGGATGACAAGTTCCAGAGATGTGAGAAGACACCTAGGGCTGGAGACATTGAGGAAGTGGTAACGGGGTGGAACTTTAGCAGGAGGAAGAGTGACCCAGTTAGCCCGCCAAGCGTGGGCAAAGATGGGGTGGCAGAACAAGGAAGAGCCTGACTGGCTCGGGGGAGGGCAGGAACCTGGGCATGAGATCAGAAAGGTCAGGGGAGAGCCAGACCCAGGAAGGTCTTGAAAGTCAGGCAGAAATGTTTGGGACTTCATTCCGATGGGCAACAGGGAAACTTGGCAGCTTTGTGAGGAGAGGAGAGATGCGAAGAAAGAAATTAAGTTTTAAGGAAGAATGACTAGAAAGGGTTGGTGGGAGGAAAAGGAGAAAGAGGGATGTAGACATCAGATTGCATGAAGGTGTGAAGGAAAATTGGTGATTACAGTGGGTAGTTGTTATTTTGCCCAGTCACCATCCATGTATCCCACACATTTCCCTGGGCGATCTTTTCACTGAAGCCTATGGGGAACCTTCCCCTTCCTCCACTGCTGAGAGTATAGATGATACAACTTTTCTGGAAAAGCATTTGGCACTATACTCCAAGAACCTTAAAAATGTTTATATACTTTGAACTGTAATTTGACTATGAGGAATTTTAACAAAGATTCATGTAAAAGCTATTTATCACAGTAATGTTTCAAAATGCATTAGGGAAATGCTAAGGAAGTATTGGTATATCCACTCAATGGGAAATTATACAAAAGTTAAAAATAATACTGAGTTTTCTTTTAAATTTTGGAGGGGGTTGTAACAAACTCACATAGTACAAATTCAGAGGTCCAAAAGGGCATGAAATGAAAAGTAGTCTTCCCTCCCTCCTATGTTCCCTCAGCTCCAGCTCCTCCTTAGAGGGAACCATTTTAAAGTGTGTGGGGGGGCGGGTGTCTGGGTGGCTCAGATGATTAGGCGTCTGCCTTTGGCTCAGGTCATGATCTCCGGGTACTGGAATCCAGCCCCACTTTGGGCTCCCAGCTCAGTGTAGAGTCTGCTTCTCCCCCTCCCTCTGCCTCTCCCCTTGCTCGGGCTCTCTTAGCCTCTCAAAGGAATAAATAAAAAATCTTAAAAATAAAATGTGTGTGTCTGTGTGTGTGCACACATGGGGGCTTTTCTGGCCTTACTCAAATGGCAGCTTGTTTTGCATCCTTTTCTTTTTTTACTTAATGTATCTGGTGATTGTCCTCTATCAATACACAAAGAACTTCTTCATTTTTTAGTGCTTGACTATTATTTCATTATGAAGATATATCACAATTTATTGAGCTGATACTCCATTGATAGACATTTAGCTGTTTCATATCTTTTGCTGGAATAACCATGCTGCTATGAATATATATATTTCACTTTGCACATATGAGCAAATATTTGGAATTATGTCTTCGACATGGAATTGTTGGGTCAAAATATAAGTGCATTTTAAATTTTGGTGACATGATTCCCACAGATTCCCAGAGATTATCAAGTTCTACATGCAAGAGTGTCTGTCCATTTAGCCAGCACTGTGTGGTATCAGACTTTTTGTTAGGAAAAGTGCATTTAATGACTTTAGAAGATACTTATGAAATGTTAAGTTAAAAAGGCAAGATTCAAAGTTTTATGTACAACAAATGTGTTTTATTGGAAGACGTTATGCCAAAATATTAACAGCAGTTATCTTAAAAGTATTTATCATATAATGTCATTATTTCAAAATTGGTATAGCAGTATTATTTAACTTTGTTAGTAAAATCTCTCCAATTGGTTGTAGACCCTTAGATAGAGTAGACATTTTACTTGTCTTTTTACTCACACCTTGCCCAGGCAATGACTTTAATAAGGTTGAGGAATGAATGCATAGTATTTTCTGTTAGTGTGGACAAGCATTTGTAATTTTCAATCCTGCCACCAGGTGGTGGAAGAGAGTTAAAATGCAGGGATCTTTGGATCCAGAGCTGTGAAAATCAAGCATTATGCGCTGTGAATATTTGGAAGACTTCCTAAGACTATCTCTATCTTTATCTCTATCTCTATCTCTATCTCTATCTCTATATCTATCTATCTATCTATCTATCTATATATCTATATTGGTAGATAGATATAGATATAAAGTTAAAACTTAGACAATTAGAATTGTATCTAAAATATCTGCCCCCTGATATTAAAAACTTCCAGGAAAAATCTTGGTGCTGTCTTCCTTAACTTCAACTTCTTTCGTCTTCCCAGTTCATCCTATTTTTTTTAAAGATTTTATTTATTTATTTGAGAGAGAGAATAAGCAGAGGGGAGAGGCAGAATGAGAGGGAGAAAGCAGGCTCCATGGGACTCGATTCCAGCACCCTGAGTCCATGACCTGAGCCGAAGTCAGACACTTAACTAACTGAGCCACCCAGGTGCCACGTGTGTGTGTGTGTGTGTGTGTGTGTGTGTGTGTGTGTGTATACATTTTTAAAAGATTTTATTTATCTATTTTGGGAGAGGCGAGAGAGACATCACAAGCAGGGGGAAGGGGTAGAGGGAGAAGCAGACTCTCCGATGAGCGGGCAGCCCAATGTGGAACTGGATCCTAGGACCCTGGGATCACAACCTGAGCCGAAGGCAGAACCCTCAGTTCATGCTATTTCTTACCTCTCCTGCAGTTTATCTTTCCTCCTGTGCCCACCACGTCCTCTCCTGCCTCCGGATGGTACTGCCAGGCATCCCCTCCTCCTAACCTCACTGTTTTCCAAAGAGATGAACACCCAAGTGGCTGGCTTCATGCCCTTGGAGTGACCTAGGGCTGGAGTCACTTGGTCTTCTCCCACTCTGTGGGTGGGATTTCATCCCAGGGGGACTGGGTGTGGTATTTCCAGGCAGGACCTTTCAGCTATCCTTCAGATCACCCCAGCAATTGCCCTTCACTGTAGATGGAGGTAGAACCAACTCAAGGGGCAAAGGCTTGCCTCTCCAGGCCTGTGGTTGCAGGTGGCTGTGAGCCCTCAGTCTTGGTACCCTTGATCTTCATCTTCCCTTCCTTGATTTGAGCATGCACTCTTTGCCCAGGGTGGATTTGCCCCAGGGGTGACATCTGTCTTTGGCCCAGGCCCTGTTTAGAAGTGCAGAACGCCAATCCAGCTCCTCACCCGTTTAATACTCTGGCATCTTGGGCAAGTCATTCAGCCTCTCCGAGCCACAGTTTTGGCTCAGGGCACGTCGGTCAGGGCAGTACTTTGTCCCAGAGTACCACAGTACTTCAAAGCAGGGAAGGGTCTGCCTTGTCCTGGGCCTATGCATGTCCTGAGGGTGGAAGAGTGCATCGGGAGGAAGGAGGCTCCAGGATCCTACTGGAGTGGGATTGGTGGGAAAGGGTCTTGGCTCTTGAAAAAGAGGAGGAGGTCGGGGAGGAGCTGAGCTCTTGGAGGCCTTGGAAGGACACAGTTAAGCGACCTAGAGTCAAGGGCTAATAGTATCAATGACCTTTCCTTGACTTTTACACGAAAACCTGCCCAGGGGCTGATCTGTAGCGAATGCGTCTGGGGTAGCACGTCCGCCGGCATTGTCCGTCTTCAAGCTTTGCAGAGCTGACACCTGTTCCACGCAACCACCCTCCGATCAAGCTGATCCTGGATTTCTCTGCGAGGAATTGCGTCGGGGGAGGAGGGAGCACGTAGGCGGGAAGGGGACCAAATTCGGGAAGGGGGCAGGACCGGTTCCTTGCAATCCTAGAAGGCTTCCCGAACGAGGGGGCAATTCCAGGGTCACAGAGGTCGCGGGGGGTTTCCGTGGGCGTCGGCGCTGGGCTCGCGAGCGGCGGTCGGGGAGGAGCTGGGCGCGCTGGGCGGGCGCTATCGGGCGTGGTTTAGGACCCGGGGCGGCCTCCCCGGGGCCGGGCGACACCCCGGACGGGCTGCGGGACCGCGGGCGGCCACAGTCCGGTCACCCGGCGCCTGGCAGCAGCTCCGCTCCGCCCGGGCCCCAGCGACGCGCGCCGGCCATGACGGGCGCACTGTTCAAGGCGAACTTCTGGGTAAGGCGGCGCCGCTCCGG
>LNAC01000015.1:1278573-1356955 GCA_002007465.1 Ailurus styani | reverse complement strand
GCCATCCGGGGGACCAGCTGACAGCGGCAGGGGCCCCCGCCCCCCCACCGCGGGGACCGTCTGCTCCAGGACCGCGGACACGAACGGGCTGGCCCGACCGGGTCCGCGCCCGCCTTCCCCCTGCAGAGCCCGGAGAGAGCCCGCTCCCCAGGTCTTGGTCCCGGGTCCGCCCGCCCCGCTTCCTCTGCCCAGGGCTCTTCCCCCCGTCCTGCCGCTCCCCAGGTGCCCCTCAAGTCTGTGACCCCCCCCCATTCGGAGCAACCGCCCTCATCCCTTCGAGGCAGGCGCCGGAAGTCAGCGCACCTCAAAGTCTCTTATCGGGGACCCTGCTTGCTTGCATTTGGCTTCGCAGCCGCCTGGCACAAGCCCGGCCCCATCGTGGGCTGCTGCGTGGGGAAGCCTGGCGCTGTGGCCTCACCGACCGGGTTTAGATCCTGCTCTGGGAGGCCCCGTTTCCTGGAGTCGTTGAGGTTCCCTGGGGCTCTGCCCACCTGTAGGTCCCATTGCAAGCATTGTCATGGTGGGAAAAATTAGGGCAGAGACCTGCCTTCCCCCGGCCTTAAAGTGTGACGCCCGTTTTCAGATCTCAGCCCAAATGTCACCTCTTCAGGGAAGCCTTTCCTGATTGTGCCCAGCAGGCCCTATTGCTTGCTCCGTGCCTCACGTTCTGCTCCTTCCTAACATTTGTCAGTTGATGGTTTTGAGCTGGGGGGACTGCAAGCCCACCACTGCCCCCCATCAAGCTGGTGGAGGATGCGCGGTCGGCTAAGAGTTGTTGACTGAGTAGGTGGATCTGTACAGCCGAGGGGTCCCAGACAGGGTGACAGCGGCAACCTCTGGCCTCAGAGGGCTCCCAGCCACTGACACCTGCCTGCTGGAGTGGGTAGGAGCCGACGCAGAAAGGAAGTCTGGGTTCCGAGTTAGAGGTGATGGTCAGGGGAGAGAGAACTTTCTGTATATACTCCTTTTCCCCACTGGCCTTATGCTTTCAGAAGGTATCTGAGATCCTGAGAGAGCTTTTGCAAAGATGTCTTTCATCTCTAATTTCCTGTGACACTTTTTGTCAAATAATAGCTAGCATTATTTGTGCACAGTCTGTGACTAACACCGTTTTTTTGTTTAGTTTAGTTTAGTTTTGTTTTTTGTTTTTAAGATTTAGTTTTAGGGACGCCTTGGAGGCTCAGTTGGTTAAGCATCTGCCTTCAGCTCACATGGTGATTCTAGGGTGATCCCAGGGTCCTGGGATGGAGTTGCACACATCGGGCTCCTTGCTCAGCAGGGAGCCTGCTTCTCCCTCTGCCTGCCTCTCCCCCTGCTTGTGCTCTCTCTCTCTCTCTCTCTCCCTCTGACAAATAAATTACATCTTTAAAAAAAAAAGATCTATTTTTTAAAGTTTATTTGAGAGAGAGAGGAAAAGAATGAGAGTGCTCCCGTGGGGAGGGGAAGAGGGAAAGAATCTCAAGCAGACTCCACGCTGAGCTGGGAGCCCACTGGCGAGTTCAGTCTCAAGGCCCTGAGATAATGACCTTGAGGTCATGACCTGAGCTGAAATCAAGACTCAGATGCTTAACCAACCAGCTGAGCCAACTGACTGCCCCAGCTAACAGCGTTTTAAAGGCTTTACACACACTCCTCGTTTAAGCCTCACAACTATGCTAAGAGGTAGCTTGCTTACTATCATCTTACAGATGAGGAAACTGTGTGGCGAGAGGTTAAGCAACATTCCCACGCTGCTAGGGCTGTTCCATAGTGGACCAGGACTTTGCGTGGACCTAAGGCTCCATGAATGTCTTGGTGAGGCTGATGCTCAGCCAGATTGTCCCAGCACTGCTGCCTGCATGGCTCCTTCAGTTTGCCAGAGATAGATGATGGGTCATCATTTGACCCTTTGTGTGAATCTCTCTCTCCTGCAGCTGCAAGCAGGACTCCCGGAGGGTAGGCACTGGGTGTCACCATCAGCGGAGCCCCCAGCGCTGCCGCGGTGCCTTGCGTGTGAATATTCAGGAATCAGGCCGATGGGACAGTCATCCGGGCTTGGGGCAGAGGGGCAGAAAGGAACGTGCTGGAGACCTCAGCAGCATCTGTGAGGCCTCCACCCACTCAGGGGGATAGGGGGGGCCAGGCGGTGGTTAGCACAGAAGGGAATGGCTTTCATGTTTCAAGGGTGAGAAGGTTGTGATTGGATATGGTAGAAAACTTTGGAAACACAAGTGGGTACCAGTTGACTGGATTTATTAAGTCTTTATGAAATACCTTTTCTGTATAAGGATTTCTTTTTTTTTTAATTTAAGATTTTATGTATTCATTTGAGAGAGAAAGAGAGAGAGAGCATGAGCAGGGGGAGGGGGAGTGGAAGAGGGAGAAGCAGACTCCCTGCCCAGTGGGGGGCCCAAATCGGGGCTGGATCCCAGGACCCTGGGATCATGACCTGAGCTGAAGTCAGATGCTTAACCGATTGAGCCACCCAGGCCCCCATCTATTTGAGGATTTCTGATTGAGGTGGCATTTGCAGAGGTAAGGGTTACTGCTTGGTTAGAAGGTGTATTCCCATGAGGAAGTGAGGTAGGGAGGGCAGGCTTTGGCCTCAAATTTGTGGAAGAGGGAGGGGTCGGGGGTAAGGAGAGTCCAGCAGAGGCCAAGGAAACTGGGCTGGGAGCAGGGGTCTGTTCCAGCGGGGAGGCCACAGGGAGAGGAAAGGAGGAGATGAGGGAGGACTGGCCGAGGGCAGAGGAGGTCAAAGCCACAGGGCAAGGCAACAAGTTGAAGGTGAGCACTAGAGAGAAGAGGAGGGCTCAGAGGAGGCTCCCTGCAATGTGGAGAGTGAGGTAAGGTCCCCAGAAATTAGGAAGTCAGGAGGAGGAACCTGTTTGTGGGGCGAGAGGGAGGAGGAGGAGGAAGAGGCAGAGGCATTATGAGTAATAGTTAAGCACAGGGGCAGCCGTGGTGCGGACCAAGGCCCCTAGCATCCCAAAGCCCCCGCCGCAGCCCTTGCCCCCCGGCACCGTGCCAGGATTGGTGGGTCTGGGGAGGTCGCGGGGGGGGGGGTCCTGGCGTGGGGACAGGGCGCCGGGTTGCACGATTTGGAAGTACTTTCATGTTTCAACAACCAGTGCAAACATGTCCGTGAATATTCTCCGGTGTATAGTGCTCAGCATTCTGGGTTTGAGGAGCTGGTCCAGAGGAGATGGCCCTGGCCCCTGGCGAAGGGTGTCCCGACAAGAGAAAATAGAGGACTGTGTGAAGTACAGAAAGGCATTGGTTACTGGTGGAGGTTCCGAGGTGGACTGGCCTGGTTTGAATCCTGATTGTGCCCCTTAGCGTGACTATGTGGCTGTGTGACTTTGGGTGGCTGGTTACTTCAACCTCCCTCCTCCCACCCCACCACGAAGCCTCAGTCATTCTTCCTCATTTCCATAAAAATGGGGCATTAACAGCGTCTACTCCCTCAGGAGTCAGTACGGGCCAGGCACATGGTGAACACCCGTGTTGTCAGCACAGAGGTGACAATTAAAGGCAGTGGGTGACAGTCCCTCAAAGAGAAAGAATGGAAAGATATGAGGTCCCCAAGACAGCCCTCCAGAAGAATACCCTTGTGAACGCAGGAGGAGAGAGGGGACAAGCAAATAAAGGCAGAGATGTAGGACGACAACCAGGAAAGGACCGGCCCACGCCCAAGAGAGGAATGTTCCATGGAAGTGGAAAAGCCCATGGCCAAATCAAGTAGATGCTACAGAAAAAGTATGAGTCAGCACATTCTTTACACATATCTTACTCAAATGCCCCATAGAAATATTTATTTTTTTATATATATATTTATTGTTTAAAGAGATTTTTATTTATTTGACTGAGAGAGAGAGAGAGAGAGAGAGAACAAGCGAGGGAGGGGCAGAGAGAGCAGCAGACTCCCCGCCGAGCAGGGAGCCCTCCCTGGGCTCCACCCCAGGACTCTGGGATCATGACCTGACCCGAAGGCAGATGCTTAACCAACTGAGCCACCCAGGCGCCCCGGAAATACTTATTTAAAGAAAACTTCCCATGGGTCTGTTTGAGGGGGGACAGTCAGCGTTCTTTAGAACCAGGGTGGTCCTTGAGTGGGCCTGATGGGAAGTGGGGGTGTGTTGCTTCTTTCCCACCCTTCCCCACGCGTCCCTGATTAGGGGCCACGTGGTAGAGCATGGCTGTGTAATTTAGCCTGTTAGCATTGGTGCTGCCTTGTCAGGATAGGACAGTGACCACAGCTGTGTCTTCCAGGACTCCCGGGAAGCAGCTAGGACACAGTAGGACGCCTGCCAGTCTTTGGCACGATCAGAAAGTCTTCCAGACGTGGACATGCACAGGTGTTCCCAAAGAAGCAGCTGACCTCCCACACCCCAGGAGATTCTCATGCTCCTCACTGGGCTGTGAGGCCCAGCCTGCCCTTACCCTTTGTCTAGATCTTTATTTTGAGCAGGGCTTCCTGATTCTCAAGGCTCTTGGTCTAGACCAGCTTCCTAGTCTCGGTCCCGGCCCTCCTCTGCAACCTCCTGTACCCACAGGAGGTGGGGCCTCTCTGTTCTGTCCGTGGAGTGACCGGGGGAAGTCTCAGGGCTGTTTGAACTTGCTCAATGCCCGGCTGTGCGCCCGGGGCTGTCCCTCTGCTCCAAGTCTTTGGCCAGTGTGGAATCTTGTCACTCTGGGCACTTACCAGAATGAAGCAGGTGCCAAATTGGGCTTTGCTTGATGACTTTTCGTTGTAGAGTACCTACAATGGTATGGGAAGTTGCTTTTTTTTTTTCCCCCTTAAATAACCAGAAGAAAGCAGGTTATCACACAGACCACTCATGCTGACTCCATGTGCTAGTTTATACAATGTTTAGGCAGCTCCTTTATGTCTCTAATACTCTCTCTTGGAAACTGGTCCCTTGAAACACATCACAGGGCTGTTTCGTATTGTTCTGTCTTGTGGCCAAAGGCAAGATGAAGTTATTGACAGTTACTGTACTCCAATTAGTTCTTCCTAGAGCAGCCAGTGGGATCTATTTTTAAAATAATTATCGAAATCCTTTTTTCTTGTTTTATTTTCTTACAAATTTAATGAGAGGCATGGGACCTATCTTTAAGAAAAATAAAAAATTCCTGCTTTTCTCAACATCATTATAGAGAAACCCATAGTCTCCTGGTAGTTCCACCACTTTAAAAAATAATAGGATTATACAGCCTTTTCTTGATAGAGCAGTTTTCAAATTATCTATTGACCTACTACTGTATTTGAGGATTTAGCTCTTTCATTTTTTAAACAATTTTTAAAAAATATTTTATTTATTTATTTGACAGAGAGAGAGATTAGAAGTAGGCAGAGAGAGGAGGAAGTAGGCTCCCCGCTGAGCAGAGCGCCCGATGTGGGGCTCGATCCTAGGACCCTGAGATCATGACCTTAGCCGAAGGCAGAGGCTTTAACCCACTGAGCCAACCAGGCGCCCTCATTTTTTAAACAATTTTTAAAAAAGATTTTATTTATTTAGGGGCACCTGGGTGGCTCAGTTGGTTAAGCATCTGACTTCGGCTTAGGTCATGATCCCAGGGTCCTGGGATGGAGCCCCCTGCTCAGCAGAGAGTCTGCTTCTCTTTCTGCCCCTCCTCTTTTTGTGCTCACCCTCTCTCTCTCATATAAAAAAAAAGATTTTATTTATTTATTTGAGAGAGCGAGCGAGTGAAAGAGCACAGGCCAAGGGGAAAGGCAGAGAGAGACGCAGACTCCCCACTGAACAGGGAGCCCGACACAAGTCTCCATCCCAGGACCCTGGGATTATGACCTGAGCCAAAGGAGACGCTTAACCGACTGAGCCACCCAGGCGCCGCAATACAAGTTATTTTCAATACCAGTGTCCATAAAGCTGCCGTGAGCCTTACAACCTCCCAACAAGGCCTTCATCACTTCTCTCAGAGTCACGGGCTGTTTCCCAAACAGTATGTGTGTGAGCAAAGTAGGAACATCAGACTTCTCAAAGACACAGTAGACTGGTGGCTTGTTTGTTCAAACTTACTTTCTGGGATTAGCTCTACCTTACATTGCATTTTGGGCTGAAGATTAGCCAAGGGTCAATAGGAGGTTTCAAAATATCTGGTAGAGGTTTTTTCTTTGTGAGAACAGGAAAGTTTTCTCCAGCGGGCCCTAATACCCCTGTCTTAAACTCTCTGTACTATTCGTATGTATAAGGAGGCTCAGGATAGCACATGGCTGTCTTAAACCCCAGTGCACAAATCCATAATAGTCATCGTTTTCTATCTTTGGGAACTATTACCTAGCCTCAAAACTTATTTTTCAAATACGGCTGTTTCATTAGCATTGACTGGGTCACATGGGATTGCATTCATAGATTAGAAACCAGTTGAAGACTTCTTTTTTAAAAAACAGAAATGATCACAGCTAACTATTTTTGAAAGTAAAACAAAAGCATACTCTTAAATATTTAAATGCTCTATTACCCACTATTCTTAAGAAAAAGGCTATAAGCATCTTAAGTATTTTTTTTCACAGACGACTGTTCATTATTTACACATATTACTGTTTATGGGCGTGGATTACTGTTTCAAGCACTTTTATAAACCCTCAAGCATGATACTAAAATTTCCACCTGCCTCAATGACATCACCATTTTCACAACTATATTTTAGCAGGGAGAGGAAAAAAAAAAAGAACATGAAAAGTTGTAATGGGAGCAGAAGGCTGGCCCCTACTTCACACCCACAAACTTCACAATATGAACCACAGGCACACAAAACTACTTGCTACACCCCCGGGGGCTTGGGGAAAGGGGTGGGGAGATATGTTCTGGCCCCAGCCCCGGGACTTTGCATTGACTCTGCTTCTGCCTCTAGGTCTTGGTTAGGAGACTTTCTGATAGTCCGTTGCATGTTTCTAGCAGTATACTTATCACTCTGATTTTTTTTTGTTTTTAACAGTTATTTTTTTAAAAGGAAGAGTTTTTTTTTTAAAGTTTTTTTTTTAAAGATTTTATTTATTTGAGAGAGAATGAGAGAGAGAGAGAGAGAGCATGAGAAGGGGAAGGTCAGAAGGAGAAGGTGACTCCCTGCTCAGCAGGGAACCTAATGTGGGACTCAATCCTGGGACTCCAGGATCATGACCTGAGCAGAACGCAGTCACTCAACCAACTGAGTCACCCAGGTGCCCCCTGATCACTCTGCATTGATTCACCTGTTTTTTTTTTTAACTGTCTTCCTTACTAGACTCTGGTTACCTTCCATCTCATTCACCTCTGTGCCCCTAGAGCTTGTCGCAGTTCTGAGAACAGAGTATGTGCTCAATAAATGTTTAACATGTGAACAATGAACAAATGAACAAGGAAGTCTCACCTTACTTGACATGACCTACTTGACTTTCTTCTAAGAGTTTTATTGTTTTAAGTTTTACATTTAGGTCGTTGGTCCATACTGAGTTAATTTTCGTATTTGGTGCTAGGAAGTGTCCAACTTCATTCTTTTGCATGTGGATATCCAGTTTTCCCAGCACCATTTGTTGAAAAGACTGTCCTTTTCCCATTGAATGGTCGTGGCACCCTTGTCAAAAGTCATTTGTGTATGCAACAGTTTATTTCTGGGCTTTCCATTCTATCCCATGGTCTGTCTTTTTTTTTTCCCTCCATGGTCTGTCTTTATGTCAGTACCACACTGTTTTGATTACTGTGGTTCTATCATAAGCTTTGAATTCAAGAAGTATGAGTCCTCCAGGTTTGTTCTTGTTTTTCAAGATTGTATTAGCTATTCAGGGTCCTTTGAGATTCCATATGAATTTTAGGATGAGTTTTTTTCTACTTCTGCAAATTATTCACCTTTATCAGAGACTCTTTTTAAAAAATGCTCCAGCATTCCAGGTATTTTTAAAAATCCTCTTTCCGCCCATCCTCCTCTGGAGACCCCCTTTTGGAGCCCTCTGTCCTCTGTTTCAGTCAGGCCTGCTGCACAGCTATCACCCTGGGCTTCCCTTCAGTGCTCTCTTGAGTTGGAGCCACTGTTTTCCAGAGCCTAGGTCACTTCGAGAGTTCTCAAAAGCATGAATGAGTTTGTATCCTTCCCCTGCTTGAATTCCTCCGGTGGCCTCTCCTGGGACTTGGAGTCTAAAAGTCTGACCATGGCTTTCACGGCTCTGCCAGACCCAGTCCAGCCTGCCTCTCCGCACTGATCACCTACGTCCCCTGCTCACCTACTCTAGTGCGGCACTTGTAGGTCCCTTACTAAATGATGATTATGGTTTCCAACTATCCAATTTGCTTCACCCTCCTTGCTTGTTCCTATGGCTTCTTGCACCCATCAGACAATCTGCAATACTATACTTACCTCCTTAGTGCCTAATTCCCATGACTGTAAGCCCCACGAGGTGCATCTGACTCGTTCATACCTGGCATGATGCCTAGCATGTAGCAGACACTCGTCAAATACCAGAGTGAGCAAAAGAACAAAGGAAGGAGTGGTGAGAGACATATGTGGCAGGGAACGGAGGCTACTCATCCAAGCCAATGCTCTGTCTTCACATTCCCTTTAGGGGGAAGTGTCCTTCTGGGCTTCTGAGAGCCTCTTCTACTGTGACTGGGTGGTCGTCTTGTGCTTGGGAGAATGATCTCATCAGGGATGGGCTCTGGCTCCTCTGGGAGCCCCATGTCCGGGGAGAGGCACAAGACCCACATACAGAGCAGGGTCCACACTCTAAGTGCTGACCACCTGTTGAGAGTCCCTGTGACCAATAGAGAAGACCCAGCACTGGTTAGAGAGAGGAGCGTTCTTCCCGAGTCATCATGCCATCTCGGGCAGTTCAACTCAATAACTCTCTTCAAAGTCTTCAGTAGCAATGCTTTGGTAGCCGCTGTGGGTCACAGAGAGACATGAGACATCTTACTTTTTCAAGACTATTCTCTATTCAATGAGATGAGTCTCACACACTGTTTAAAAATAATAGTTTTTAATATTAACATAACAAAGGCAAGGAAATTAAAAATATATTGTAAGTAATTTGGTACTTCTCCCAATTTTTTTCCTCCACACGTAATTGTAATCCTAGTGTATGTACTATTTTGTACTCTACTGTTTCCATATGATAAATAACATATAAATACAATAATAAAGTATATTTTATCTATTGCTATCTACTTTTCCTAACAATCATTTAAGAAATACTATAAGTGATGTGTCTTCCTGTTTGATGTTTATATAATTTCTCAAGTTTTCTATAATAAATAATGTCATGCGGTACATCTTCTTTCATTTAGGACATTTAAAAATTGGCTTCTCTAAATACCTGTTTCTGGAGACTCACGAAGGAACTTGTCACTGCCCAGCTGTTTTACTACGTTTCTCTGATGAGATCACTCTCTTTCTTTCCACGGAGATGACATCGTACCTTTTCCACGCTGCTCAGACCTCCACTTCCTTCCCGTACTCTCACTCTGTTTTAATGATCTTGCTTCCTACTCCATTACGAAGCCAGACACCAGGGACGCCTGGGTGGCTCAGTCGTTTAAGCGTCTGGCTTTGGTTCAGGTCATGATCCCAGGGTCGCAGGATCAAGTCCCACATCGGGCTCCCTGCTCGGTGGAGGGTCTGCTTCTCCCTCTGCCTGCTGCTCCTCCTGCTTGTGCTCTCTCTCTCTCTCTCTAGCTCTCTGACAAATAAATAAAATAAAATCTTAAACATAAAAAAGGCCAGACACTGGCTGGTGAGAGCTCATTTACTTTCAGTCTAAATAAGATTGGGTTTGGTCCTAAGTAACAGAAAACCCAAAACAACAGTGGCCTAGACAAGGGTAGTGTTTATTTCTATCTCACATACATGAAGTCCCCAGTCGCTGATATGTCGGGACCCACACTCTTGCCTGATTGGTCCAGCGGTAGCTGGTTCAGTGCCGGGTACATAATGGATTTCATGTAGGGAGGCCGGGTCCGACGATCCAGAGGGGGTCCCCCAGGAGCAGCTGAGCGGGTCATTGGCTTTGTGCAGGTTAGAAATTAAACACGAGGGGCGCCTGGCTGGCTCCATCAGAAGAGCAGGCAACTCTTGATCTCAGGGTTGTGGCTTCGAGCCCCATGTTGGGCATAAAGATTACTAAAAAAAAATAATAAACTTTAGAAAAATGAAATAATACAAAAAGAAATCAAACACAAGTCAGGAGGAAGTGAAAGCAGAGTTTACTGAAGAGCGTAAGTGATGACGTGTCACAGATGGAGTGTCTGGGAGACTCGGAAAGGGAAGGAGAGTGAGTCTGTCTGTTGCTTGGGGGTAGGGGGTTATATTGGAAACAGATCCAGGGTGTGTGTTCCTTCAGGAATCCAGGATAGGGTCTGTTTCAAGGTGATGTCAGGTGAATAAGAGGCGTTATTTCACAGATCACTGAAGGTAGGGTATTGATATCAGCATCGGCCGAAGTTTGTTTGAATCTAGTGTCCAGAGATGTGTTGGGGATTCAGTTCTTCTTAGATATTATCAGGGTTTGGGGGCCTAGGACGAGACTCAGAGAATGATTTGCTTTCCTGCCTTGCTCTTGGAGTGGGAACAGAGCTCCTCGGTTGATTTAGATGCCAGGTGAAATACAGAATGTGAGTAAATAGGACCTAGCAGAGAAACAGCGAAGATGGAGCCTTTCTAAAAACGGAGTCCCCCAGTTTGCCTAGCTCAGATTCACAGGAGTGTCTGTTGAATGATCGAGAAGAGCATTCATTTACCGTAGGACATTTAAAAACTTTTGGCATATATATCCAGTGATTTCCTAGAAGGCAGATATATTCTCAGTGTTCCCAATAATATCCGGAGGGAACCAGTTTCACTACATCCGACAGGGCTGGTGTGGCTTCTTCCCGGCCCATTTAATAAGCAAAAACAGGTGCCTCATTAAACTCACATTTGTGTTTTTATCACCAGGGAGAGTGAACATTTGTTTATTTTCTTGTTCTGTTTCCTCTTCACACATGATTTGGCTTCTTTCCATGTGCTACTTATGAATCCACGTGAGTTTGAAAAAATGATAAGGATATTCTTTGCCATTTACTACAAATATTTGAATGCACATTCTTGTATCTACATCTGCGTGGACACATACAGGTGTCGTATATGTAATTCGCATGTTCTAGCATGCAGTCAGTAGAGCGTGCAGTAGTGAAGGGCGGTCCTCAGGCCCTCGGGCTTCTGTGTTGGACATTCCTGGGTTACATGCGCAGCTCTGCTCCCTGTAAGCTGAGGGATGTGCCCTTGTCCAAATTACTCCACTTTCCCAGGCTTAGGATCCTCATCTGCAAAATGATTAATTCTACTTAAAATGTGTATGCATTTTGAAGACATTGTATACAGCCCAGTGTGTTGAGCCAATCCTTTGGGATTACATCTATTACACACCAAGTTTACAGACTTCTCCCCATGACCTCGAAAGTCAGGAGAAGATTGAGCCCTGTCCTCAGTCGGCCTGTGCTCTTGTCGAGGGGCAAACATACCTGCATGACCCTGATTGGAAATAGGCTGGCCCACTCCCCTCGTGCGAAAAGGTGTAGGTTAGCAGAGTAGGATTACGGGGCCCTGCCAGCTGGGTAATGGGTGCCATGGGGCATCAGTCCCTAAAAAGTGCTAAGATAGCACTGAGCGTGTGATAAGATGGAGAAATCTGTGTTTCCAGAACGCCTCAAGGGAGGGCGAGGCTTGGCATGAGGCTGAAGGAATGCTTGAATAAGCTGCTCACGGTGAGAGACTCAGACTCCACGCCTACCTGCAGGTCCTGTCTTGAATGAGAAGAGTTAATAGTTTGATGCCCTCAGCGGGCCGGAGCCTGGTTTCAGGCTTAGTTGTGCTGGGTGATGGATGCAAGCCGAAATAATGGGGAAGCAGTCACTGTGGTCTTTCCTCTCCACTCCTGTCTTGCAGTGCTGATTTGATTCTCCTCCAATGGGAACTCTAGTTTTTCTGTTTGAAGAATAGCTGCTTGAAGTGACAGGTTATAAAGGGCCACAGATGTCCGAAAACCCTAGAAATACAGTTCTTTACTGCTCCAGGCCTTAGCTGCCCCGCCTCTTGGAATCTGCTCTGAGGTTATATTCCTTTTTATCAAACACAGACACTAAGCTTTCTTCCTCCTGAGACAGTCAGGTCCTGAACAAGGGGTCCAAAGAGACCTTAGCTCTCTGGAAGAAAAAGTATTTCTTTAAGCCTTTGTTGGCTCTTCTGCTAAGGGCCTGATCTGGAGATCTGGACAGTTGGCCAGTTCTGTGGGTTGTGCCCAGCTCAGGCTTCTTTGTCCACCTGTCCTGTGTTAGCAGCCTTCTGACCTGTTTCATCAGGATTCCCATAGAATTCCTGCCAGAAGAGTGCTCGGCTTTGATTCTGACCAGCCATCGCTCAGGGCCACCGTCGTGTCCAGCAGGTTACTTCCTGGCTGACCCATGCTGGTGTGGCCCTTTCCTGGACAATGTAGGTGGAGAGTCCGTATACAAGAGACCATGGTGTTCCTTCCAGGTATCCTTAGCTCTGAGTCAAAGGGAGCAAACGCGATGCCAGTCAAAGCACCTGCCATTGAGCCACATCACCCCTTCTGCAGAAACTAACCTGCCAGGCCCCAGGGCCCAAGGGTTCAGCAAGCTAGAAGCCTGTCCACTCTCCAGGGCACAGAAATGAGTCCTGTGGACAGGGTTTCAAATGGGGAAGCTGGAAGCCTGGGAAGTCCAGGGGGTCGAAGAGAGGCTGAGAGTACAAGACTGCAGCTATTCACATGGAGCTGTGGTTGGGTTGGGTGAGAACAGGAAGCGGGGAGGGAGAGGGCACAGCGGAGGGCAGCCGCAGTCCTCCCGCCCATGGCTCTATATCACTTGGGGTCTACACCCGACTTTCCCTCAGTCGAAGTGGAGGACTTGCCCAAAGCCACCCAGCTAACCACTCTGGGCTTGAGCTTCCTGTTTTGCAGCAAGGACAGTACTATCTGGTCAGCCTAGAACTAGGATCGTGCTGTGTTTCAGATGATAAAATAGAGTCGTGTTAAAGAATTCAACTGGCGGTAATGCATTCGTATGCCAGTATTGGCGTGGTTTTTGTGCGGTGAAGTTAATTTTTAAAATTGAGATAATGACTGAAAATGACCAATGGAAGTAACTTTAAAAAACATAAGAAATTGTTAGAATAAGTGGAATATAGTCCCTAATCCCTAAAAATTGGGATTTAAAACAAGCAGTAGGAAAGGTATTTATTACCTATTAAGTTAAAAAAAAGTTAAAATAATTTTAAAATAAATTGAAATTTAAAAACATTTAAAATAATAAAATAATTTAAGATTTTGGGCACCTGGGTGGCTCAGTGGGTTAAAGCCTCTGCCTTCGGCTCAGGTCATGATCTCAGGGTCCTGGGATCGAGGCCCACATCGGGCTCTCTGCTCAGCGGGGAGCCTGCTTCCCCCTCTCTCTCTGCCTGCCTCTCTGCCTCCTTGTGATCTCTCTCCCTCTGTGAAATAAATAAATAAAATCTTTTAAAAAAATTAAGATTTTTAAATAATTAAAAGGGTTTAAAAAATTGTTAAAAGAAAAACAAGTACAGCTCTTCAGATCATAGAATAAAAGGGCTAGGGACACCTGGGTGGCTCAGTCGGTTAAGCATCTGGGACTCTTGATTTTGGCTCCAGTCTTGATCTCAGGGTTGTGAGTTCAAGCCCCATGCTGAGCTCCATGCTGGGCATGGAGTCTATTTAAAAAAAAAAAACAACTCCAAATTCAGAGATAAGTGACCAGCTTGCAGGAAAGGAGCCTGGCCACCTGTTTATGCCAAGGTTGAGGCTTTTCCCTTAGGGCATGAGGGGCCCCTCCAGCTGACTGGGAATTAAGAGTACAGGAGACCCCCTCCCACTTCCACATACACTGGTGAAAGACCAGCCTCTTCACAGTGACCTCTCCAGCCAGACCTCTCCTTACTACCTGGTCTGTAAGCAGAGAGAACTACTTATGGGTATGATGGGCCATTTATTTTTAATTTTTATTGGTACTTTTAAAAAGTAGGAATGTAACACATGGTCATCGCAAGACAGTAAAACCATTACAGGTGCATATCAGTTGACTCTTGAACAACAAGTGTTTGAACTCTGCTGGTCCACTTAGACATGGATTTTTCATAGTGCAGTCCTGTAAATGTATTTCCTCTTCCTTATGATTTTCTTTTTTTTTCCTTATGACTTTCTTAACATTTTCTTTTCTCTATCTTACTTAATCGTAAGAATACAGTCCATATAACACATATACAAAAGATATGTTAATTGACTGTTTATGTTATTGGTAAGACTTCGGATCAACAGGAGGCTATTAGTTGTTAAAATTTTGGGGAATGAAAAGTTATACTTGGGTTTCCAATTGTGTGGGGTGGGGATGGGGCAGTTAGGAGGTTGGGGAGAGTCATCACCCCTGACCCCCTTGTTGTTCAAGGTCAACTGTGTAGTTAAAAAAAATGACACTATCGAAGTCCCTCCTTTGGCACCTCAGCTGCCAACTTCTGGGGTTAGATTATTGAGTTACTTTCTAGAGGATTTTCCAGGTGTACCTGATCCTACACACATGTACTCATATAGCTTGTCCACATCCCTGTTGAAGAAGGATGTTAATGATTATGGTAGGGAACAGTGAGTCATAAAGCTGTCCCTCCCCCCAAACTCAACATTAAAAGCATATAAATGGAAGTGATCTCTGTTTTTCAAGATTGTCTGTGGTTTGGTTTTCTTTTTTGCTAATATGTTCATTGTAGAATAACCAGATACTCTGTAAATCAAAAAGTTTTAAGTTCCCCTTCCCAAGAGAGGTAGTGGTTAAGACATTTGCACCTTAATGTGACCAGTGGAGGTCCTTGACGGAGGGAGGGAGGAAGGCAGGGCCAGCACTAGAGTAAGATACTTTGCCTTGGGAAAAGAATTCGAAAGAGTGCATCCCAAAAGTCCAGAAAACCTTCAGTAATCAAGATAAATAATACTTCAAAGTAATGTGTGTATATGTATATATATATATGTATATATATTTATTTATTTTAAGATTTTATTTATCAGGGTACCTGTGTAGCCCAGTCAGTTAAGCATCCAACTTACGATTTCGGTCAGCTTAGGTCATGCTGTCATGGGTTGTGAGACTGAGCCCTGCATCAGGCTCTGCACTCAGAGAGAAGTCTACTTAGGATTCTCTGCTTCTCCATCTCCTTCTGCCTCTCCCCCCTCCTCCCACCCCCCTGCTGTGTCCTCGTACTCGATCTCTCTCTGTCTCTCAAATAAATAAGATATATATGTAAATATATATATAATGTAAAAAAAAAGATTTAATTAATTTATTGTTTTGAGGGGAGGAGGGGCAAAGGGAGAGAGAATCACAAGCAGGCTCCACGCCCAGCTTGGAGCAGGATGTGGGTCCTGATCTTATGACCCTGAGCTCATGACCTGAGCCAAAATCAAGACTTGAATGCTTAAGCAACTGAGCCACCTAGATGCACCTTAAGGTTTTATTTTTAAGTAATTTCCACACCCAACATGAGGCTCAAACCCACAACCCCGAGATCAAGTGTTACATGCTTCACCTACTGAGCCAGCCAGGTGCCCCCTTTAAAGTAATATCTTAAAAAATCACCTTTAAGGAGGGTCATTTTTCCACCTACAACATAGGGTGATTGGATAGTCACTCCGTGTGTTTGCGGGGTGGGGAGAGTGATCACTGGGGGCTTCTCTGAAAAGAAGACATTTTTTTTAAAGATTTTATTTATTTATTTGACCGAGAGAGAGAGAGAGAGAGAGATTACAAGTAGGCAGAGAGGCAGGCAGAGAGAGAGGAGGAAGCAGGCTCCCTGCCGAGCAGGGAGCCCGATTCGGGCCTCGATCCCAGGACGATGAGATCATGACCTGAGCCAAAGGCAGAGGCTTTAACCCACTGAGCCACCCAGGCGCCCTGAAAAGATGACATTTGAGCTGAGATGTGAAGGGTAAGCTCCAGCCAGCCTTCCAAAGGGCTGGGGGAAGGGGAGGGGAAACAGAGAGGCTGGAAAGGGCCTGGCATGTTTGAGGAACAGAAAGATCAGTGTGGCTTCAGCAGGAAGCAGGCCAGATTGCTGAGAATCAGTTTGACAAAAGCCAGTTTGCTGAAATGATCAAGTCACTAAAATCTTGTTTCTAGTAATTACCTAGAAAGCTAAAGCATGCTGTATTACTGAGGGTAGTTTCAAGAATTTTAAAAATTAACAGGTTTTATTATTTACGGGAGTTTTAAGTGTACAGAAAACTTGAATGAAAGTACAGAGTTCCCATATTATTCCCCCAAGCCCCAGTTTATCCCATTATTAATATCTTGAGTTAGTGTGGTACATTTGTTACTTTGCTGCATGAATAGAGATACATTATTATTAACTAAAGTCCATAGTGTACATTAAGGTTCACTGTGTTCTATGGGTTTTGACTAATGCATAATGTCATATGTCCACCATTATAATATCACACAGAAGAATTTCACTGACCTGAAAAATCCCCTATTCATTCTCCCCTCTTTCTGAAGCACTGACCTCTTTATTATCTTCTGTTTTGCTTTCTCCAGAATGTCATGAAGTTGGAATCATAGCCTTTTCAGATTGGCCTCTCTCACTTAGCAATATGTATTTCAAATGCTCCCATACCTCATTTCCTCCTATTGCTGAATAATATTGCCTAGTACAGATATACCACAATTTGTTTACTGAAGGATATCTTGGTTGCTTCCAATTTGGGGTAGTTGAGAATAAAGCTGGTCTAAACGTTCATGCATAGGTTTGTGCAGACACAAGTTTCCAGCTTACTTGAGTTAAAATGTAGCATCGGTGAATCAGATTTATTGGTCTAGTTCAGTCAAATGTCATTTAAACATATGTTTCACATCTAAGATGCCTGAATTTCCTCTGTGCTCTAAATTCATGCAAAATGCTCCTTGGATCAGGCTGGCTAAGAAATCAGTATATTAGAGGAGAAAAGTCAATGGCCTTAGAAGGACATGTACTGGAAGAAATATTTCCTATCTCTTCCAGAATTCTGACATTTAAGACATGAGTAAGTCTGAAATTTGAATACGTAAGACATTCTCATTCCCAAAAGTCATGGACCCAAAGTATGGAAAATCCAAAATACAGTGAACTTGGGCTGGCCTCAGTGACATGGCAGTAGTGAAACCAAAAATAAACTAACATTAAAACTTAACTAAATCTAAAAAAACTTTGAAAAAAGCTCTTCAAAGACAACACAAATTGTCGTCAATTTTACAGAGTCACTAGGAACAAGTAGAAACAAGAGTCAGATATTTCAGGGGTCAGGGAAGGCTGAATCACTGAGACCCAAAGGATGAGTAATTTCTGAATAAAAAAATGTATTACTTGGTCTTATTCCTCATAACCAAAACTAGTCATCCTGAGGTGCATAATTGGAGAGTATTGGATGTGTTTGACTATTGTTGGTTGAGTAACACTTTTTGCATTATGTATTTCCGTTCATGTTAAGAATGTAATAACTGGTCAAGTTGCAAGGTAGGCCTGCATTCCTTCATTTGTAAAAGGATGAAAACGAGATATATGGTTGAGCTCTAAGGTGCTCTCTAATACAGTTGTACTCCAAGGCTAGAATACTGTGGAAAGTCAATAGACTCTTTGATTACCTTGAATGTTTAGGACATAGGATATTCTGCTCAATTCCACTTAAAAAAATTATTTATTTTAGAGAGAGAGTGAGCAAGCATGAGTTGGGGAAAGGGCAAAGGGAGAGGGTTAGAGTGTCCTTCACCAGGTTCCCCACCGAGCACAGAGTCCAATGCGGAACTCGATTCCAGGACCCTGAGATCATGACCTGAGCCAAAATCAAGAGTCAGATGCTTAACTGACTGAGTCACCCAGGAGCCCCCAATTCAACTTTCTAATCAATTGATAATTAACCCTGATTCATTTTTGGTCCAAAATGTGTTAGAAATTATAAACTAGCTTTTACCTTGGCGAATCCAAATCCAGAGAACATAAGGGAAATTTTTTTTTTTTTGAGAATTCTTCCGATTTAGGCACTGGGGTTTCAGAAATAGAGATGGAGAGGATGGAAGATATGGAAGAGGAATGAATGCACTGAGGCCAGGTTCTACCTTAGAAAAAGTTATTCTCATTAACATTACATATTTTCTATTAATTTGCAAATTCTTGGCTTCCGCTAAATTGTCATGGAAAAAACCCAGTTGATCAAATATGGGGATTACTGGAATATGGGATAAGATGTGCATTTGAGGTTTCCCAATTAGCAGCTATTAAAGTGCCTCCCAGACTTACTGTGCCAAGACTTGGAGATTTCTTCGCCTTTGAGTATCTGGTTTGCCTAGTGGGTGCACCAGAAGGATAATTGATAGCGATTAAAGGCCTTCAAAATGGTATTTCAGTGGGGATGTGACACAAAGGGGGTCAGAGGCTGATGGGAATTTTTATGGATTGGGCTCAAACTTCCCACCGACGTGAAGCAAACTTCCCACCCACGTGGAGTCGGCCAGGGCGGTGACTTTGGACATTTCCCTGGGCTTGACCTACTTCAGATTCCTGGCTTAGTTCCGCTATTTGCTTTGACAGTGGTGGTCGTCCGTGGGGTGTTCGATCTGGCTGGCTTTCTTGGCTCTGCTGGCTGGACCGCGGGGTTTGGAGAAGCACTCTCTTGTTCCCTTGCTCCCCTGTCTGCGGACTGACTTCCAGTTTTAGGTGTAACCACTTCCCAGTGCTCATTCTTTCCAGGCCCGGGCTGTGTCTCAGGCACGCAGTGCGCCAGGAGGAGGACTTTTGAGTCCGTGTTTCTGGACACTGATTTGTACTCGCTTCGGCAGCACACATGCTAAAATGGACTGAAGCTCCACTGATTTTATCCTGTAATATAGGCAGTCATGCCCCTCTCAGGTGTAAACTATAGAACTTCAACTTGTTTTTAGTAAGTGGAATAGTGTTAACAATAACATTAGCAGGGCCCTTGGGAGTGATCTATCTTGTGTTCCTCATGGATTAAAACACCCACCTTCAGTTCTGAGATTTTTCTCTCCCAGTGGATCTGTAAATCAAATTTCTCATGTCCCTGAGGGTGTGTGTGTGTATGTATGTGTGTGTGAGCGAGAGAGGGTGAGAGGAAGAGAGAGGATGAAGGTGGGAGGGAGAGAGATTTGGATCATGTTGAAGGTTAGATAGGTAATAATTGAATATTAGCCAACTTTCTGAACATTAATATCGCCTAAATTTTTTTATGCCTTCTATGTTAAATTTAGAGGGATAATCGTCTTTCACAAAGTCTTGGTCTCACCGCACATAATAGAAATTAATCTGTAGTAAAATGTGAAGTTGTTTGTTGTTATATGTTCAATTTTGTTATATTCCACTTTAGGGACATGTCACAGTTTGTTTATCCATTGATCTGTTGATGGATATTTGAGTTGTTTACAGTTTTCAGCTGTTACGACTAAAGCTGGTATGAACAGTCACGTACAAGTCTTTGTATGGTGATTTTCTGATTCCATCTATACAATGAAAGAGCTTTCACCCCCCCCCCGTGTTAGTATGCACATGTATTCTTATTTTATTCATTGGGTTATAAATATGCTACCATCATGATTTACCTTGATGCTGCAATTTTTCTAGATTTGGATAGCAAGGAGACCCTCTAAACTGGATCGTGTATCCTAGATCCTGTGTCCTTTGGACAAATTCCCACCATTCTTTGGGCACTCCTTGCTTTCTGGGACAAGATGTTACAGGTTTTTTTATACTGAAGTTTTGCAGAACTCATTGAACTATGCATTGCCAATTAAGGACAACACGTTCAACATATCATATGATGTCACCAAACACTTCGTAAGGTAATAGCAATGAATCATTTATTAGGTACTATTTGTCTGTGTTTCCAGACTTCGTGAACTCACTGCAGCTACCCTCTTGCCCTTTGTTTTCTTCACCGTAAAAAATATAGACTGGAAGCCAACCTGTACCAGTTCTTAGTGACATTTCTTGTTCTCTTTTTTTTTTTTTTTGAAAGATTTTATCTATTTATTTGAGAGAGAGTATGAGTGAGAGAAAGAAAGCACGAGCAGGGAGGAAAGGGCAGAGGGAGAGGAAGAAGCAGGCTCCCTGCTGAGCAGGGAGCAGGGAGCTGAGCAGGGACTCAATCCCAGGACCCTGGGATCATGACCTGAGCTGAAGGCAGATGCTTAACTGATGGAGCCACCCAGGCGCCCCCATTCTCATTCTTTTTCATAGGTGCATAGAACTTGATCTTGTGGACGTACCACCTATCAGCTACTCTCCTGTGTTTGGACACTTAGGCCGTTTACAGAATTTTGTCATTGCAGACGACACTTCGGTGAATAATCTGTGCATATATGCTTTGTTTTTGTTGGAGGTGTATCTTCAGGGTAAATTCCTAGAAGTGGGATAGCTGGATTAAAAGGTAAACATACACGTAGTTTGGTTAGATATTGCTGAAGTAATATCTCTATTAGAGTTTGAACCGATTTTCATTCTCACCAGCAATGTGTGAGAGCAGCTGTTCCCACAGTCTTGTCACCTAAATTTGTTTCCGGCTTATTAATTTTGCCATTCTGATGGGTGAGGTTGTTTTCATGTGCATTTCTCTTTTTAATAGCTGAGGTTGTGCATTTTTCTAGGTGTTTAAGGAACACATACACACAGAGTAAATCATCCGTTCTATATTTCTTGCCCATTGTCTGGTTCCTTTTCCATCTATTTTATTTTATTTTATTTTTCTTTTCTTTTAAAAGGGTGCTTATTTATTTTAGAGAGAGAGCGCACACAAGAGGGAAGGGCAGAGGGAGAGGAGGAGAGGACCTCAAGCACACTCCACGCTGAGTGTGGAGCCCCACGCGGGGTTCAATCCCACGACCCTGAGATCACAACCTGGGCTGAAACCAAGAGACAGACACTTAACTGACTGCACCATCCAGGCGCCCCATCTTTTTCCATCAATTTAAAAGAGTTATTTATATGTTAGGAATATTAGATCTTCAACTGTGATTTTATTGCAAGTATTTTCCCTTACTTTGTCCATTTTATGCTCTCTGTTATTTTTTTTGCTATGAAAAATGTCAGATGTATGATTTTTTTCTTTCAGTGCACTTGGATTTTTTTAAGGATTTTATTTATTTATTTGTCAGAGAGAGAGAGAGAGAGAGAGAGAGAGAGAGAGAGAGAGAGATTGAGCACACAAGCATGGGGAACAGCAGGCGGAGGGAGAAGTAGGCTCCCCACTGAACAAGAAGCCCAATGTGGGACTCCATCCCAGGACCCTAGGATCATGACCTGAGCTGCAGGCAAACACTTAACTGACTGAGCCACCCAGGTGTCCCAGTGTGCTTGGATTTTAAGTCACAGTTAGAAAACCTTTTGGAATGTTTACTTCTTTTTTATTTCTTAAGATTTTATTTATTTATATGACAGGGAGAGACACAAGCAGGGGGAGCAGCAGTCAGAGGGAGAAGCAGGTTCCCCACTGAGCAGGGAGCCCGAAGTGGGGCTCAATCCCAGGATCCTGGTATCATGACATGAGCCAAAGGCAGACACTTAGCCAACTGAGCCACCCAGGCACCCCATGAATGTCTACTTCTAGTACTTACAGGCTTCATTTTTTTTTTTTACCTTGAGACCTCTGATCCATCTTGAATTTATTGTTGTATACAGTACAGGGCTTGAATCTATTTTTTACCATTTTCGAAGTGGCTAACAGTTGTCCCAGCACCACTTATGAAAAAGTCCATTTTTGCCCCAGTGATGTGAGATGCTACCTTTAGCATGTATTAAATTTCCATGTGTACTTGCATCTATTTCTGGACTTTATATTCTATTCCACTGGTCTGTTTGACTATTTCTGCACCAGCCTAGGAGTGTGTTAATTAGAGAGGCTTTATACTTTGTCTAAATGTCTGGTAGGGCAGGCTTCCCTTCAGAACTTTTCCTTCTCAGTATTTTCCTGGCCATCTCTGCAGTTTTATGACTTCCATATGAACTTTGTTTAACCACATAAGGAAAAACGTGTTGGTATTTTCATTGGGATTGCATTACAATTATAAATTAACTCAGAACTGACATTTTTAGGACGGTGAGTCATCCTATCCAAGAGCAAGAACATCTTTCCATGTGTATCATATCATCTGCAAGGAGAGATGTATTCGTTCACACTTCTGGTGGCCAAAAGTCCAAAATCAGCATCGCTAAGGTGAAATCAAGGTGTCAGAAGGGCCTACTCCCTCTGGAGGTTGTAGGGAAGAATCTGTTCCCTTTCCTTCCCAGCCTCTGGTGGCCGATGGCATTTCTTGGCCTGTGACATAACACTCCAGTCTTGCCTCTGTGGTCACACGGCTTTTCTTCTCTGGTGTCAAATCTCCTTCTGCTCCTTCTTCTAAGAACATCTGTGATTGAGTTTAGGATCCGCACGAATTATCCAGGATGATCTCCCTATTTCAATATTCTTAATGTAATCATACCAACGAAGACTTGTCTTCTATGTGAGATGAAGTTCATGGAGTCCAGGGATTAAGACCTTAGGTATCTTTGGACTCTATTCAGCTACCACAAGCATCTATGGAGAAAATCATGATTTTCCTGTTTAGGTTTATTACAATGTTTTATTAGGTTAATAAATTTCCTAATATTAAACCAATTTTGCCTTCCTGGAATAAATCCCATTTAGTCATGTAACATTCTCTTCTGAATGTGGCTTTGGATTATTTTTGCTAATATTTTGTAAAGATTTATTTATTTATGAGAGAGAGAGAGAGAGAGAGAGAGAGAGAGAGAGAGACGGTGGGGAGAAGGGGAGAGGCAGAGGGAGAGAGAGAATCTCGAGCAGACTCCCTGCTGAGAGCAGAGCCCGATGACAGGGGCCTGATCCCACGACCCTGAGACCTTGGCCTGAACCAAAACCAAGAATTGGATGCCCAACCGACTGAGCCACCTAGGCGCCCCAGATTCTGCTAATATTTTATTTAGAACTTTTTGATTAAAACTTATAAGTGATATTTGTCTGTAACTTTTTTTGGTACGCCCTCAAGTTTAAATATTGTGTTATATTTGTTTTACAGAGTGAATTAGGACATTTTCTTTCATTTCCAATCAATTTTGGACCTTAGGAATACTTTTTTCCCCTGAGGATTTGGTGGAACTCTATTCTCCCATGAAAACATCCAGTTCTGTTGCTTTTTTCTGCTCCTTGATTACTTTCTGTTTCTTCTATGGAAATCAGCCTGTTTAAATTTTCTATCTCAAATGGGGTCTATTTTGCTAACCTGTATTTTCAGAATAGGCTAATTTCATCTTTCTTTTTTTCATCTTTCTTTTCTTTTTCTTTTTTTGCAGTTTGCAGTCTAGAAAAATCTCTTACCTAAATACTTTAAAATATTCTTTATTTTCTTCTTACATGTGTATGATTTCCACATGTAGACCTTTACTTAATCAGGTATTCATTTTAGAGTATGATGTTAGAAAGGGTTCTATATTTAGTTTTTGGCAAAATGGACAGTCATTGTCACAATAACATTTATTAAATAAGCCGTCCTTTGCTTTCTGGTTTCAAATGCTTCCTTTATCATATATTAAATCCCCTGTGTACATAAACCATTTCTGGACTGTTGTTTGTGTTTTATTTACCTGATTGTCAATTCTCAATGTCAATACCACACTTTTAAGTTTTTTCTTACTTTATAGTGTTTTTGTATGGTAGGGTAAGTCCTTACTCATTCCGTATCTTTTTGACATTTTCTGGGCTATTTTTATTCGCCTACTCTGATAGCGCCTAGGATCAGTTGGCTGTTGCTGTTCTGGTCTCCGTGTCCTTGCTAGGAGCCTGCTGGCGGGCGGAGTCCTCGCCAGTGGTGGCTTTGGCACGAAAGTTAGCATCAGCTGCTCTGCCTGCCCTGAGAGCAGGGCGGGGCACTGGCCGGGGTCCCGTGGCCTTCACACACCCTGCCCATTTTCCATGGTTGCTTCAGTTCCAGCCCTTGCCGATTTGAGCTTGAGGGTTTGTAGGGCTTTGCTAGGAAAGTTGTGGAACTTCTGTTTTGCATGGGTGGGAATTCTGGCTTCCGTCCTCTGTCCATCTAGCCCCATTCTTTTTTTATGTAACAGAAATTCCTACAAATCTCCAGCTTCCTCATTGGGCCCTACTTTCCATTGTGGTTATGGATCATTTGTTATTTTAGTGGGGCCAGCGAACACGTGGGAGAGAAACAAAAGACCTCAGAGGAAATAAAAAAGCCAAAGATTTTATTTATTTATTTATTTATTTACTTACTTATTTGAGAAAAAGGCGGGGAGGGCAAAGGGAGAGTAGAGAGAGAATCTCAAGCACGCTTCCCACTGAGTGCGGAGCCTGACATGGGGCTCGATCCCACAGTCCCGAGATTATGACCTGGGCTGAAACCAAGAGTCAGATGCTTAACCTACTGAGCCACCCAAGCGCCCCAGAAGAGAATTGCTTTGAACATTTTGGTGCACATACTTCTAATCATTTTTTTAAATTGTTATTTCTGATGCAGAGGTTTGGTACCACACAGTTACGTTCAAATGTACGTTCAATTGAGCAGAGTTGCCATTTTAATTGACCTGCTGACTTGACAAGAGGGACATTTCTACGTGTGAAAATGGATCCGGGCCAGACGGAGCTGGAGATGTGTGACTGAAGGTTGGAGGGGGCGAGGGAGGCACCCTGTGGGCTTGCAGAGCCCAGCTGGAGTGGGAACTGGGGTGGGGTTCATTCTTGCCTTCGGAGTCCCCTGTTACGGTGTCAGAGAGGGCTTAAGGACACAACCCTGACAGGATTCTGACTTTGGGTTTTCGGAACACATGGCTGAAAACGGCAGTTTCCATATCCCAGGTTGAGGTTTCTCTGACACCTTTCCAGCTGCTTCCTCTGATGATGACATACTTATTTTTGAATAGTTCACAGGCTACATTTATTTCACTGTTGTCCGCTTTCAAGGAAAAAGTACAGGCGCCTGGGTGGCTCAGTGGGTTAAAGCCTCTGCCTTCGGCTCAGGTCATGATCTCAGGGTCCTGGGATCGAGCCCCACATCGGGCTCCCTTCTTGGTGGGGAGCTTGCTTCCCCCTCTCTCTCTGCCTGCCTCTCTGCCTACTTGTGATCTCTCTCTGTCAAATAAATAAATAAAATCTTAAAAAAAAAAAGGAAAAAGTTCACACAGATCTAAATAAATACGCTTTTTTGTTCATGTGGCCTGGTCTTGAGAAATTTGAATGTGTCTCCCTTCATTAGTTTATGAAGTACTTGACAGACTCAAAGCACAGAATCTCACTTGAGCCTTACAGTAATCCCCATTTTCCAGCCTTGTAAATTCATGCGAAGGGAGACTGAGCTCTTCGCTCAAGGCCACACAGTTGGCGCAGTAGAATTTGGGCTGAAACCCAAGTGTGGCATGAAAGCCTGGGTGTGCCCATGTAGAGTTTCTGGGTGGGGGCGGGGCACTAAAATCTTTAGAATTGCTGGAAGTGTACTGACAGAAAGTTAACTATGGTCCTTGTCCTCCAGGAAGAGAAGCTGTGTGGTCGAGTGGTTTACGAATACAGACTTTGATCCTCAGTTTCTTGTCCTATAAATGAAGATAACAATGATACCTGTGTCATAGGATTGTTACAAGGATTAAACAAGACTTTCCATGCATAATTAGTTGGCATGCTCTTTGGAATACAGCAAGCATTCAATGTGTATTGGACCTAATTTGTAATATTAATTAATAATTAATCCACATTTGTTGATAAGGTGAGTTTGAACCATCTGGTTTCACCTCTTTGGGTAAAAGAGACAGGAAAGCAAGTAGGAAAGCAAGGTCCAGGTTGGGAGCCTAGGGAAGTAACAGAATGCTTGGTCTGTACCCCATGTCTACTGTTGCTGTGTAGCTCTTCATGAATGACAGAGACTCGGATAATTTTGTTCGCTAAGGGTTAAAATCTTTCACTGTGGTTGGAGGCAGCCATCAGGAGACCCTCACTTCCTAGTGCCTTATTTTCTCCAGCTGTGAAACATGGAAGTAGCTCCTGTCTCTCTGTGTTTATGGACGGTGCGGTGGACCAATAATGCAAAGTGGGGCAGGTGGCTGCGTCACACGCCCAGATGGCAGACAAATGCAGCCTTTGTCCTGAACACAAGGTCAGCGGCCCCACCCCCTTCTAGAGGGGCTCTGGGGCTCCCGGAAGGCATCAGCGCTGATTTGCAATTTTTACTCAACGAGGTTTCAAAATGAAGCTCAAACCACGGATTCTTTCTCTTCTCCATGCCTGTTCCCGGCAGAGGTTCTCCTGCCTCCCGCATCTGCCACGTTCTCTAGTTTCCCGCGTCCTGCTTTCCTCCGTGTTGGCCTCCTCTGCGCAGGATCCCTGATTGTTGTCTCATCTTTCATCATTTCTGTGACCGCAGCTCCCAAGCAGCAGAAAGTCACTTGGAAGGAGTGTAAAAAATTGGAGATTCCCCAAGCTCAGAACTTGCAGGTCTGGGTGGGACCAGGGGATCTGCTGGGGTGATTCTGGTACAGGGGGGTCTTGGAGACCCCGTGTAGAGAAACTGTGTGTAGTAGACACCATGACAGAGAGGCAGCACAGAACCAGACGTGGGGACACCCTGGCTGCAGTGCCGGTAAGGCAGATGGCAGCTTTGGAGGCTGAAGCTACTCTTTGCCTCCCCTCTGCCTTCATTCCTTCTGCCCATTGACCCCATGGTGGGAAAGGAGGCTGGAAACAAGTTCTCAGAGGCCCCTGCAGCAGGGGCTCAGCGCTGGGCAGGAAGGAGACCTGGATGTGCCCGGACTCAGTGAGGGAAGTCAGACCCGAGTGTGAGATCTGGGGCGGGGAGCTGGTGGGCAGTGCAGTTACCCTCCACCAGGCAGCCCACAGACGCTTCCTCCTTCGGGAACCCAGAGCCCCACCGGTGCGGACTGCCAGCTGCCAATGCTCACGAGACTATTAGTACTAAACTACTCTTTGGTTCACATGTCTGCTGATGTGGCATCCATGAGCTCACTGCTGGGTTGGACACATTGTTTTTGTCTTAAAAAAATGGAAATGTCTTTTGGTTAAAGTACTAGCCCACTGATGGAAACGTGAATGCTATTTACCTCTTTGTAATTTGAGCATCGTGGAACCTTTCATTCTGGGGCTTGGAGAGGCTTGTTGGGTGCTTGGATCCATTCTCTCTTCTTTTTCATCTCCCCGCCTCACCCAGGACCCCGAGGCCAGGTCCACTTACTTCTAAGGCTTCGCTGCCTCTATTCTTCTACTGACTGCCTCCTGCCCATTCTCCCTCTGAATCCTAATCCATGCTTTCGGCCCTTTGAGGTGAAATTTACATAAGATAAAATGCGTAGGTCAGTGAGTTTTGAAAACTGCATACACCTGTACAGCCCACACCTCTCTACAGAATGATCTTGATAGCAATGTGGGTCACTTGGGTGTATGCTTTTCCATCCTTCCAGGAAATTCCCAGAGAGGTCCTTTCCACTCCAGCGTTGGTTTCTCCCCTGGCTCGGGCACTCACTGTAATCTGTTTTCCCAAGACATAAGTGCTAACAGTGCCTGTCCTAGAATGTTGCGTGAATAACGTTACACAGTAAATACTTTTTGGTAGCCTCTGTCACTGGCATGAGGTTGAGATCCATCCATGTGGTTTCATGGGTCAGTAGTTCTCTCTTTTTATTGCTGAGTAGTATCCCATTGTATGGATTTACCACACGTTGTTTGCCATTCATCAGTTGTTAGACATTTGGGTTATTTCCAGTTTGGAGTTATTGTGCCTAACACTCCTATGGTGACTCTTGTACAAGTCTTTGTGTGAACATATGTTTTCATTTCACTTGGGTAAATGCTTAGGGGTGGAACTTTGGGTCATGGGGCATGTGTATATCTTTTCGAGAATTTGCTATTTTTCAAAATGTACCGTTTTTACACTTCCATCAGCAAGGCATTGAGAGTTCTTGTAGTTCAGCATTCTGGCCTACATTCAATGTTGATTTTTTAATTTTAGCTATTTTAGTGGGCATGGGCATGAAGTAGATATTACTGTAACTTTAATCTGTATTTCTTGGTGAAGGTAAGAAATTTTCTATGAACACTTTTTATTTGTCCATTTCTGTGTCATAGTGTTCCACTATTTTTATTTCCTTCCTTCTACTTACTATAGATTTCATTCATTCTTTTTTCCTCTTCCATTAAGTGAAGGTTTAGATCATTAATTTTAAAAACTTTTTTTTCTCATTTAAGCATTTAGAGCTGTAAGTTTCCCTTTAAGCACTATTTTGCTGCATTTCACAGACGTCAGTGTATCATTTTCTTCATTATTAGTTGGTTTGAAATACTTCCTGATTTCTTGTGTGAATCCCAGTCATTCTAAAAGACTCAGTTTAAATCTTATTTCTTCTCTTTGCTGATGACCCAAGCCTAATCTTTCTTCTCTACCTCACTCCTTATATATTTTCTCTTTATAGTCTTGTATATTGTTTTAGTCTCTAATTTTCCTTGTGCATGCTTGTTTATTTTATGTAATTGTCTTTTACTGACTCCCTAAATGAACAATAGGCTCCTTGATGGCCAGAACTCTAATGAGGGCTTTGTAACCTTGCTATTATCTTGTCCATAGTTGGCATATAATTAACAGACATTCCTCAAGCACCATTAATGTGGAAGCTGTTTTGGGAGATAAAAGTTGGGTGTAATCCAGAAATCCTTTAAGAAAGTAACTAATTTTTAAAAAGATGTTAACTAATGACATAAAACAATATAGAATAAGAGCCAAATAGAGGAATGGGCATTAAACACTCCAGGTGTTCAGAAGAGGAAGAGAAGTCTATAGTGGGAATTACTTGAGGCAGACTTCAGAGAGGAAATGGGATTTGAAGTGGCTCTGAAGCAGAGGTGAGACTTAAGTGAAGAGGAGGAAATGCCATTCCCACCATGGCGGGGGAAGCATGTGCAAAAGTCCTGGGGTAGAAACATAAACTGTCCCTTTGGAGGTTAGGGAAGAGACCCAGTGTGGGAAAAGCTGGGAGAGAGAAGTCAGGGATATTGTGTAGAGGACTCTGTTTACAAGCTGAGGATATTGGGTTTATGGGGTTATCACTTCTGATGGCAGATCTGTGATGCCATCAGATTTGGTGCTCATGCAGTCTTCTATCCCACCTGGCCCTCCAAATCCATGGGGATTTCCTTTCTTGGTCTCCTCTGTAGCCCAGTCACTGCTCTGAAGCAGCAATTCTGGTGTTTTAAGACTAAGAGCCAGGAGGCCTAATGATGTGGTTTGTTTCCATGAAGCCCTGGTCTAACTCCAACCCTTCCTGCCCAGACCAAAGAGAGTCAGCACCTATCAGTAGAAAAAAGGAAACTACCTTTTTCAAATGAATATCACAAGACAGAGAACCCAAGGGTTTTCTCCGGGAAGGGCAAAGCACTTCTGTCTACAAACCAGCATTGACCATGGCCCTGTGTACGCACTCATTCACTCATTCAGTCCAGAATCCATTTTTATCCTCATCCTCAGGTGCATCTGGCTGGAAGACAAGAGGCATTTTCATCCTACAGAATTTTACTGTAGACCTTCCGTGTGCATCATATGAAGCTAGAGGGTTTGGTTGTGTGTGGTATGGGAGTGCCCGAGACTGGGAAGAAGCTGCAGGGGATTTGCCAAAGAGTTGGGACAGCCATGTTCTTCACGTGGTGGATACCAAATAGCAAATTCAGAAGCTGGGTGCTCTGAGATCCCAGGGGAGGGGGCATTGGGGCTACTCAGAGGAGGTTTCCAGAAAACTTGGGGGTTGAGAGACTGGATCTGGATTCAGGAGGGAATAATGTAAACATTGTCTTAGAGCTGCCACAGGGTGCTGCATTGCAGGAGACCATAAGACGCCTACCTGCCTGAGACGGAAGTGTGTATGGAGGGGTGGGGAGAGAAACAAAGCTTTGGGGGAGGCTATTTCCTTAGGCTTCTCGAGGCCTAAATCTATGCTGAAACAATAGCTAGAATTCATAGAATTAAAGCCATTTCTTACTTAGATTTAATTATATGTGTAAAATTGACTATTCCGATAGTAATCCATCTTCATTTTATTTATTTTTTAAAAGGTTTTATTTACTTATTTGACAGAGAGATAGAGAGTACAAGTAGGCAGAGCAGCAGGCAGAGGCAGAGGCAGAGGGAGAAGCAGGCTCTCCACTGAGCAGGGAACCCAATGCGGGGCTCAATCCCAGGACCCTGGGATCATGACCTGAGCCCAAGGCAGAAGCTTAATGACTGAGCCACCCAGGCACCCCAGTAATCCATCTTTGAAAATGCAGTGTGAGTTATGGCCGGTTAGGTTGCTGAAAGCCATGTTAAAATCAGCCTCAGGCCTGGGTCCTGCAGGATCTCTCTGGGACCCTGCCTGCGAGGCCAGGCCATGTAAGCGGCAGCAAATGGAAGAGAGAACGTCTGCTTCTCTGGTGCCCGGGGCTAAGCCGAGAGGTGTCTCCAGGAGTCCCCTAGTCACTACCAATGGCAGAGTGGTACCCCCCTCAGCTGGCCAGGGCCTGGGAGGGGGAGGTCACCTGGGTTGGGCTGGGGGCGGGTGAGTTGAGAGCTCCCCGGGGCACACCCAGGTCAGCCTAACCAAGCTCCCTAAGGGACTGAAGCCTGAGTGAGGCCACCTATTGCCTGCATCTGCAGGTAGAAGCCCGGAACCAGCCTCATGAGGGGACACTTCAGGGAGTATTCTTTAGCCCCTGACTGGTTGGTTTGAGGGGCTGAGGACTTTGATTAGAAAAACGTACTGCCTCTGGGGCTACTGCTTTGGGGACTTAGGTAGCTTCCTCCAATCTCAAAGTGCACAGTAGGATCAAATAGATTAAAATTGCTAATTTAAAATTCAAAAACAAACAAACCACATTCCTCTTCCCCCCATCACCAACTGGGGCCAGCCAATGACCATGTGATGGATCATGGAGGTTCCCCTTCATGGTTCCCAGTGGGAAGCGGCCCCCTCTCGGCTCCTGGGGCCTGGCTCCTGGCTCAGAGCTTCTTGCCCTTTGCAGGGATACCCTCAACCCTCAACCGGCAGACTGGGCTTATTGTCTGTGGGAAGGGGCGTCCATGTCAAGCTCCACAACAAGTTTAAGGAAAAAGGAATGAAAACTGTGTAACCCTGGTCCTGGTTCTGGGGGAGGTGGGGGCCCAGAGAGGGACAGAGCCCGGCCAGCCCTCTCATCCCTGTGCTCTCCCTGTCCCGTCACTTCCCGTTTCGTGGCCCTTCCATTGTGTAACTTTGACAATTCTCCCATAGCTGCATACACCCTTACTTCTTCTATTTTGTCCTCTTTGGTCACCTCTGTCTTGGAGGTGAGGTGCGTCAGAAACTTCCCACTGCGGGCCTCCCCGCTGGGCTCTGCCCAGTGCGCTCTTCAGGCCTGAGGCTGCCTGCCGTCCTCACTGTCCCCGCTCTGACGCATTGTCATTTCTCACCAGAGCGCGGACATCCTCAGCACCGCGGGGTACGACTGCATCATCCAACACCTGAACAACGGCCGCAAGAACTGCAAAGAGTTTGAAGACTTTCTGAAAGAGAGGTACATGCTCTTCTCCCTCGAAGTGGGAGAGGGAGACAAAACCCTCCCACTCAAAGGAACCACTTACTACTTTCTGTGTGTCTTCAGGGGGTCACAGGCCCTCTGCTCTAGCTTGTGGGATGATACCCAAGAAGTAAACGATATTTCTGTCCCAGAGCTCTTAGAAATCAGTGTGACAGACGAGATTTAGGAATGAAGCAGCAAACAAAATACCATAAAATACAAAGTGAAGTGATACCCGCGGCACTCAAAACCTCATGGGAGAGGGAGATTGTGGAAGACTGGTCAATCAAGGGGGAGACAGACAGGACCTTTGAGGGGCCCTCGGAGGGTGGTGTGGATTTGATAGGTGGAGGAGTAGCCAGGTGTCTGTGGGAGAAGAGCAAGCTTGCAGAAGGAGAAGAGCACGACTTACCTGATTCAGAGACTGAGGTGGCGTGGGGGGGGTGGCCACAGAGCCATGAGAAAGATGGCGGCCGGTCACAGCACTCCAGAGGGCAGGGGGCTTCGTGTTCAGGGCGGTCCATGCTAGTTTAGAGGACTTTTCCTTTCCTTTTTTTTTTTTTTAATGGATAAGACTTTTTAAAAATGTTTTAAAATTTTAAAAATCTTATCCCACCAAAATAGTCAATTTCCCAGTGATTCTGGATGAAGGGAGCACTTTAGAGGGATTTTTGGCTCAAGATTGGGGTTGTTGGAGGACCCAAACTAGTGAACAGATTCTATTTGTATCCCAGTGAGTAAGAGGTTCATAGCTTGGAGATCCAGACACCACTGTGTTTTTCCATCAAGTGTTTTTATTTTCTTCTCAAAAGAACATTGGGTAACGTCACACTTTTATGGTTGTCTGCCCTTTGATAGTCCCCAGGGAACTGGAGCACTGGCTGGAGGGATGGGTGGAGAGAAGTCCGTCCACTCTCAGGCTCCAGGGAGCTGGCCACTGCACCTCTTCCTTTGAGGGACCAGCCTCCCCCTTCTGCCCAAACTGGTTGACAGTGCTGGCCCCAACTCACAGCGTTCCTTTCTCCTGATGGGCACTGGAGGTGGGCTTCCTCCTTTCTCCAGCAGAGTTCTGACAAGGTCGCAGCAAACAGGCATTTCATGACTGCAAGATACACTGAGTGCAGAACATGCCTTGCTTTTTGTGCTCCTCCTCCAGGCAGGGTTTTATACATTTTCTCGGGAGTGAATTAGCCTTGCCATACATCCATGAGGAGGCGTTGGCTACTGACCGAAGCTTCCACTGCCCAGGCAGGACCATCCAACAGACCCCTGACACAGTGGGGATGGTGATGGAAATCAGTGGTGTCCACATTTTTTTAAAAAATGTAACCCTCAGGAGAAATAAAATAAAAAGAAAAAAATTAAGTTTTTTAAAGAAAAAAGAAATAATAAAAAAAAACCTTACACTGCCACCCAGTATACACATGCATAAAACAAAAGTTTAACAAACATCATGCCCTATTATTTTATTCAATTTTATTTAGTTTAGTTTAGTTTTGTTTTTTTAGAGACCATGAGAGAGTGCACAAGTGGGGGGGCGAGAGAAAGAGAGAGAGGATCTCTCTCTTTTTAAAAAAGATTTTATGTATTTATTTGAGAGACAGTGCACGAGAGTATGTGAGCAGGAGCGCACAAGTAGAGGGGAGGAAGCGAGGGAGGAGCAGATATGCCCACTGAGCAGGGAGCCCAGCATGGGGTTTGACCCTAGGACCCTGAGATCATGACCTGAGCTGAAGGCAGACACTTAACTAATAGAGGCACCCCGGTGCCCCGGAAGAGTAGCTTTTCAAATGAAGTTGGATGATTAACTTACTATGGGAACTTAGAAAGTGACAGGTCCAGGGGCGCCTGGGTGGCTCAGTGGGTTAAAGCCTCTGCTTTCGGCTCAGGTCATGATCTCAGCGTCCTGGGATCGAGGCCCGCATCGGGCTCTCTGCTCAGCAGGGAGCCTGCTTCCTCCTCTCCCTGTCTCTCTGCCTGCCTCTCTGCCTACTTGTAATCTCTCTCTCTGTGTCAAATAAATAAATAAAAAATCTTAAAAAAAAAAAAAAAAAAAAGAAAGTGACAGGTCCAGAGGCCTCACACACAGAGACCGTGTGTTTATGAGTCATCAGCGCTGGGCAGAAGGGCAGGTGACCTTCCGGGAGGATGTGCTTGTTCCTTGTGCAGAGCTGTTCTTTCCCTCCCTTTTCTTTCTGTTTCATACATTCTCTCTCAGTACACGTACTCTCTCTATGCCAGCCGGTTTATTAGTTTGCTTTGGATGTCTCTGCCTCTACACCTTTACTCCATTATTTCCCACCTGGATGTCCTCCCTTCTCCCTGATGCCTGAGTGAATTCTCCCCATCCTTCAAAGTCCAGGTCAAATTCCCCCCACTTCTCTTCCCACCGCCCCCCACCCCCGCCGGTTCTCCCCCCTTCCTCCTTACCTCCCTCCTTCTTCCTTTTTGGATGCATTCTACAGAACATTCCAGTCTGAGGTCTTCCACTGGTTAACAAGGAAAGGAACCAATTTTGTCCCTGGCACCTCTAGTCCGTGGACTCTCTTTCCCCTAGAACCCCAGGTGGGGTAGCTTATATACCGAGTTCCTGATATGAGCAGGAAATGAAGAATATAAAAATGAGGATCATCATCCTGCAGCCAGTAGCTAGGGATGATTAAATGAGATTATATTAATAGCTGCCAATTATTAAAGGCTTGCCAGATACACACAAAAGCTACCATATATTCTGCATACATTATCTCATTTGTTCTCCCAATAAACCTGTGTGGTATGTTTTATCATCCTTATTTTACAGTTGAAGAAACTGAGGCTCAGAGAGGTTATGTAACTTGTCTAAGGTCACACAGTGAAGAACAGATAGATCTGGTTTCATACCTAGGAAAATCAGGTCCTGGAACCCAGTGCCGTATACCTGCTATGGTCCCTGGGACACCGTAACGGATGGGGGATGGGGATATTTGGCACATTAGACAGACCATGTTACACCAAGTAACAATCAGTTGTTCTTGTGAGACCTGCCAACTGCAGAGTCTATATTCTGAAATTTCCCTCTCGTTGCTACAGTTTAGCTGCATATTTGAATTGACTGTGAATGAGGAACTCTATAGGATGGTTATAGGATACTCTTTTATGGGAACATGGGAGGAGGGGTAGGCCTCAGCAGTGCAGCATTTGGTGGAAACATCTTATTCCACTTAAGTATATGTATATAAATATAGATAAAAATCAATTTTTGGTAAATAAGTCATAGTTTTGGGTCATAGTTTTGAATAGTTAGTCTGTAATGCCCTAGCCTGTGCCTGTCAGGGGGCTGTGTCTGGTTTTGCTGTGATGTCCATGCTGGCGACTTAGAGGTGAAGGCCACTGGTCTTCTCACAGTTCTTCTAGTCGGATAGAGGGAGTTCTGCATTTTAGAGAACGGTGTTATATCTGAGCTTCTCCCGTCAGAGGTTCAGATTTGCCCTCGAGGGGAGTGCCATGTGTTTTAACTAAGAATCAATCCCAACAAGGACTCAGAGCTCTCTCTTCTGTTCCCCTTAGGGCATCGATCGAAGAGAAATATGGCAAAGACCTTCTCAACCTCTCCAGGAAGAAGCCGTGTGGACAGTCAGAGATCAAGTAGGTGCCACGCTTTGTTCTGGGCTCCTGGTTGACCAGTACTGCCGGGGGCCCCCATCGTTTCAGCAGACAGAGCTGGCCAGTGGGGTGATGTGTGTTGGTTAAAAACAGTTCATGATAGTTCCCCCCCCTTATTTCCAGTTATGAAAAATACAGAAAAATAGAAAGAAGGCTCAAATGAACTCTGAAGCCCATTAGTAAAACTTTCTAGATTTTCTTCGAAGTCTTTTTCTATGTATACCTTTTCATAGGGAGGATTATACTACATATAATTTTATACTAGACATTTAACAGAGGGGCTTAGGCACACATGCATGCTTACTGTTTGTGACAACTGAGAGAGATTGTCTTTGCACCATTTTAGAGTTCTCCCCACTGATGTGAGGTTTCTGTACAATTATGTATTCTTCCATCACTCACTGAATACAGATATAGCTTTAGGAACACACTCCGTCTCATCTACAGGGCTGGTGGCTTCATGGGGTAGTCATATAGGCTCCTGTATCATTATTTATCAAGTTCTTCGATATTTAGCAGAATGAGTTTGATCCAAAATGATATATATTTTTAAAAATATTTATATATATTTTTTGAGAGAGAGACAGAGTGAGAGAACGAGCATTGGGGGGAAGAGGCAGAGAGAGACTCTCAGGCAGACTCCCTGCTGAGCACGGAGCCTGGTTCAGGGCTCGATCCCAGGACCCTGAAACAAGGACATGAGTTGAAACCAGGAGTCAGACACTAAACTAACTGAGCCACCCAGTTGCCCTGATCCAAAATGATATTATTGTATTCTTACACATTTGACCTATAACTTAGTAGATTCATAGAGAGCCTCTAGCATCGTTCTCTCTGTTCTGTGACAAAAGCCAGTCAGTGTTCCTTCTAAGAGTGTATCTCAGAGAGAAAGATGCAATGAGAAATGATTCCTGGCAACGGTATCTCTAAGGTTGATGTGTAAGGTCATTTAGTTGACCTGTTTCGGTCACCTCCAGGATGATCTTTAGGAAGGGGCCCTTGATAAGAGTGCAAGACTCTGCTTTTCTGTGGACTAGTTAGAATTTTCATCTCCTGGACCACATTGAGAGACTCAGGTCTCTAATGGGCCATGTTAGGGTTTAAGGCCAAAGCACTTATTTAAAAGGGTGGTAGAATATTTTCTCTTCCCACAATGAAGAACCCTAGGGAAGAGAGGAGATGACATTGCTGGGCCACCATCCCCAAGGTTCCGATTCTCTCTCTGGATTGTCATCATGCCCTGAACAAGAGAAATAGCAACTAAGCGATGATGTGAGACAACAAAGCTAATGACAAACGAAAGAGAGATCTGGACTGCCCTTTTAGTGGCCCTTCAGCTAGTTACTTAGGGTGGGAGAAAAATTTTAGACCCTGAACAATTTATGGGTAAGGCTAGGTTTCAACTCCACGACTTCCCATCAAGAAAGACTTCTGGCTGTTCCTGCTGCCACATGCCTCTGCCTATCTCACTAATTCCGGTAGTAAGTCTGTGTTTCAGTGATGCTCATTCATCCTTCTAGACCACTGGCACATTTGTCTGGTAGGGATACTTTCTAGCACATTGTGTTCCTTGAAAAATTGTATCATAAGATGGGTAAAATGAATGGAGAATGTGCAGTTAGGTTTTTCTGCTTGATGTCTTTGTAATAATTGGAAATGTTTATGCGAGAAAAGGTGTGGAGAAAGAAGAATCCTCTCTTTTGGGATAAATGAACAGAGCAGGAAAAGCTAAAGAGCTAGAAGAAGTGGTCAGCTGGAAAAGACAAGGTTTTTACTTTTCAAAATAGCAAAGCTTGCTGCACACATATATACATATAGGGAATGATCCATGATCTTATGCTGGTGGACAGTGAACTCACAGAGTTGCCTTCCTACTTGGGTGGCCTGAGTGAGCCCAGTGGGATCTTCTATGAAGGGAGCATGAGCAAGAACATTCCCAGGGCCAAGTGACCACAGAAGGAGGTTTACTTAAGGAAGTGTGGGATGGGGGAAAATTCAAACCATACACAAGGGGGTCTCCCAGAGGGAGGAGCCATGGGCGGTAAGAGGATGGGGGAGATCAAGAGAAGGTGTGAAAAATGAGTCAGGGTCTTTCTCCACTGAAACCGTGAGGTGATAAATGTGTGTTGTTTTAAGCTGCTAAATTTGTGGTCATTTGCTATTCAGCAGTGGAACACTAATACAATGTGTTTAATGTCTGTCTCCCCCATTAGAGCCTGAGGTCTGGGACTGTGTCTACCTTGTACCATTGAATTACTAACATCTGCCACAACACCTGGCTCATAGTTTATGTTCAACGAGCGCATGATTGATGAATGAATGAAACAGGAGGCGATCAGGAGCCAGAGTTTGAACCCTTCCTTTATTGGCTTGTATCCATATTTCTAATCATCATACCTTAAAGAAGGACTGGTATTCTTATGAGAAAGGGACCATGACTCCTATAATACCGTTGGGGGAAAGGATGCATAAGGAATTTTGGCAGTTTGCTCTCCCTGGGTGGACGGTGGAGAATGCTTGTGCCGGGGATTGAGAGAGTAAGAAAGAGGAAAGTGAACGGCCAAAGTCTTGACCCTTTGTGGTCTTCCCAAGCTCACGGGAAAAGTTGAGTTGGCAGACCATGAGATTCAGGCAGAGAGAAGCGTGCAGTGGCATTATGAAATTGCACAGCCAGTTTCCAGAACTGAAACTATATATGTGCTTGTCTTTTAGCACCCTGAAGCGGGCCCTGGAAGTCTTCAAGCAGCGTAAGTGATTCTCTAAACTGTGTTTGCTGGGCCTGACAAGTGCTGGGCCCTTTTGTAGCCAGCAGTGGGTTTTAATTTGAATAGCAATCTCATATTGGGTGAAAAAAAAGTTAGAGCAGCTCCCAAGGTGAGAAGGAGCTCTGCAGAGTTGACATGAGCAGGAGAACCCATCCTCCACACCCTCGCGTCATGATGTGCACTTGACTCCCTTAGAGCAGTGGTTCTCACCCTTAAAATCCAGGGCAAGACCCTGGCACTTTGGTCTTTAAGGGGTCCTGTCCAGTTTTATTTATTTATTTATTTATTTATTTATTTATTTATTTATTTATTTATTCATTCATTCATTCATTCATTTATTTGAGAAAGAGAGAACACAAGCAGGGGAAGAAGGGCAGAGGGAGACGGAGAAGCAGACACCCGGCTGAGCAGGGAGGTCCATCCCAGGACTCTGGGATCATGACCTGAGCCAAAGACAGACGCTTAACCGACTGAGCCACCCAGGTGTCTCCGGTTCTTTTTTTTTTTTTTTTCTTTTTCCTTAAGTAATCTCTACACCCAACATGGGGTTTGAATTCATGTCCCTGAGGTCAAGAGTCTTATGCTCTACCAACTGACCAGCCAGGCGCCCCCCACTTCAGTTCTAATAGTCCCCAGGCCTGTTACCCAGAAAGTAAAGCCTTAAAGGCTTTCTCTTCTTCCCAATACTTGATGCTTCCAAGTTAGGGATTCTAACATGGCATCATAGATGTGATATGTGCTTGAAGTGTTTCTGTAGCTAGTCAGCTGGTTCTAGATATTTGTAAATGTTAGCTAAATAGATGTTCATCCTAACTTTTCCATAGAAGGTATCTTTTCCCCTTTTTAGCCACTAATAAATACATTTCTCCAGGTGGAAATATTTCTTATGTTTCATGTTTCTTATACACCCCACAAGGCTAACCATGGGGTGCAAGGGAGCTTTAGCCAAGGCTGGGTCTCTTAAACCTGTACATTTGTTCATACTTGACTTATTTTCTTTTTCCCTCCAAAATAGTTTTACTTCCTTCTTATTAAAAAAAATACAAACGTATATATATCTTAAAAATTCAAACAAACAACTAACTGGTTAGACAACTATCAAGAAGATAGTAAACATTTGAACTTTCACTTCCTAGTGATAAGCAGATATGGGTGAATGTGACTCCAGATGTTTTTATGCACTTAAATTATATGCAAATGTGTCTATTCCTATAAATAAATAGGACGGTACTGTTTCAGTGGTTCAGAATCTATGAGGTGAGGGCAGATCCTATGTTTTACAATCAATTTTGAAATGAACATATCAATATTTTAATCATGCTGGCAGTTTGGTATATATCTCTCTAGACCTTTTTCTATGCATTTATAATCCTCCTTCTCTTTCTTAAATTGCAGACACACACACACACACACACACACACGTAGACATGAGTTTTTGTATAAATGAGATCATCCTGTACCTAGCTCTCTGCAATTTGCTTTCCTTAATATTATCTAATCATCTTCCCATTTCAATTCATATAGATCTGTATTATTCTTTCACATTTGAAAGTTCTCAGGGGTACCTGGCTACCTGGTCAGTGGAGCATGTGACTCTTGATCTCACAGGGTTGTGAGTTGAAGCTCCACAATGAGCGTAGAGATTACGTAAAAATGAAATCTTTTAAAAAAAAAAGAAAGAAAATTTTGATTTTACAAAATGCCAGACTTCCTCCAGAAGTGGAGAAATATACGGATTTTTTCCTCCACCAGAAATGCTGTTTTTGCTATGCTTGCCAATATGAAGAATTTTCAGACTTTAAAAAATTTCCCCAACTGAAAAGCAAAAAATTATATATTCTGGGGTTTCTAGTTTTACATTTTTTTCAATAGCTTTAAGGCTGAATACATTTTCAAATGTTTATTGGCCATTTAGCCAATCTTTAAAAAAATGTTATATTCTTTAAGCAGTTCTTTATATTGGAATATATATATATGTATATATATATACACACACACATATATATTTCTTTTAAGTCATAAAAGTTCTTTTAATATAGATATTTACTCTTTGTTATACAAGTTGCTAATATTTTTCCAATTTGTTATGTATCTTTGAACCTTGTTCAAGGTTGTTTTGACACACACAAGTTTAAAATTTTTTCTTAGTCAGATCTGTCAGTCTTTCTAGCTTTAATGTCATACTTCAATTTGTTTTTTTAGGACAAGTAAAATAAGAATTTTTTTGTTATAAAGATAAGCCATGCTCATTGCAAAGATCTTAGAAAATAAGCGGAAGAAATCACCAGTAATCTTTCTACCTAGAAATAAATATTGATAGCCAAAAATTTTCTTGTATGACCTTTCTTACAAATGCTGAGGCTCATGTTAGAGATGGAAAGACTGTTAGGGCCATCTAATATGAAATAAGTATTGAATTTGAAATCGTAGTGGGTTTAGTGATGTCTTCTAGCACGTAAGCTCCATGAGCTGGGGCCTTGGCTGTTTTTCAGTCCGGCCCTGGGCACACACTAGGTGAGTGACAGCCAGTGGTAGGAGGCTAAGCTAAAGATTTTCTAGCTTTGGTCTTGATGGCCAGGGCACAGGGAAGCACTCAATAAATGGTGACCAAGTGAAGTAGGTTATTTTTACCACTTGCTCCAGTATTTTGTGTATACGTTTTGTGCAGTTTTGTATATTTGAATTCAGACATATGTAGATCTTGTGTATTGTTTTTTGTTTTGTCTTGTTTTTTAAAATTCTTTTTGCAGAGGTAGACAGTGTGGCCCAATGTCACATTCAGCTTGCCCAGACTCTAAGAGAAGAGGCCAGGAAGATGGAAGAATTCAGGGAAAAGCAAAAGCTCCAACGGAAAAAGGTTGGATTTGTGTATGTGTGAAGATGTTGCTTTTCCTGTGGCCCAAAACTCCAAGCTTGTTTGTTCATCAGGCTCCTTGGCTCATTCCTGCCTTCATGTGGCCATGCTCTTCTCTTAACCAACCTATGAGATTATTTATTGGGAAACCACATGGAGACCCAATCTAGATGGTTATGTCGCTGTGCACATTTGCACCTGGCTCAATTCTCTTTGCATTCTTGCAGGATTTAGGGGTCTTGCCTGCCTTCCTCTTCTTTTCATATCTGCTGCCACTACTCTGATTGCGACTGGCAAGGGGGAGCCCTCTGTCTTCAGTAGAGTCTAGGGCCTTGAACCTGGAGGGTTCCCAGATCATACTCCTCTTCCTCTGGACAAGGCAGTAAGGCAAGGGTAAAAGGTGGAAAAGACTCACATTCTCCCAGAGACCATCCAGTCCAAACACCCTATTTTACAAATAGGGGAACTGAGGCCCTGGGAAAGGCAAGTCCTCTTTGTCTTCAAAGCAGGTGTACATAGGGTCTTCTCCATTGATGGGGTTTACTCTGTTCGACTGCATGGAAGGAGATGGGAGTAAGCAAGAGTTAATAAAATTGGCAAGCATTTGAGAAGTTATAAGGCTCAAGAAAAGAAGTCCAGTTTTATAATCGTAAAGTGTTCCTTGGACTAGACCAGCCACTATCCTGACTCTCTTCTATTTTATTCCTAAACGACTTACATTTCCAGGTTGGCCTGGCAGCCAAGAAGGGCCCTTCTACAATTTCTTTTTTATATCTGGTCTGTAAGGTTGGAACCTCAGCTTCTCATGGGGGCTACGCTCTTTCCTATTCAGCATCCAGAAATTTCCAGCCAGGTCTCCCAGACAGCTCTGCATGGACTCTTTGGAAATCCATCCTTATCCTGGCTCCTGGCCATCTGAAGGTCATTGCGTGTAGTGTGTATATCTAATGAAACGTCCAGCTGTTCAGGCTGATTCAACCCATACATCAATCTCAGCAACTTTGTCTATGGTTCTAAGTCAGAATCTAATTCCGGCTTCTTTGGTGACTACTTGGCATTTGGAGTGGGTGGCAGCATCTTAGAAGCCTGCCTGCCTTCATCTGTGGTCATTCCCCGAGCTGCTGTAACAGCTGTGCCTCCTGTGAGGGAGGAAGGGTGGACACTAGCATGGAGGGAACACCATATCCAGTGGTTTCATACACACTCACGCTTCATGTATCAGGTCTGAGAGGTGCATCTGGCCTCGGATATTTTTCAGAGCAGAAATAATATGCACATTATACCCACCCATTGGCTAGTCACACTGTTTTTGGCTGACATTGTCAGCCCTCCCCACCTACCCAGAGGAATAACCATTTTTCAGAGGCAAAATGCCTTAGATGATCAGAGTCTATGCATGCATGATTTCCAGGAAGAGGAGCAGAGGGTCATTTCCTCGTGTTTCCAAGTGCCTTTGGTAGCCTTGGTCATTTCAGGGAGCGTTCAGTTCATTTTGCAAGGCTTCTGAAACTTCCCCTCCTGACAAGTTACAAAGACCGAATTTCTCGTAGCTTGAAGAATGTGTTCTGAACTCTGTTAAGTAACAGAGGAGCCGATGTTTGAGCCATCCCCATTCTCTACATTCTGCGTGCTCTTTCCAGCAGGAGCGTGCCTTCTGACCTTTCTTGGAGAAGCCCAAAGTTTATTAATAAATTTGCAGTTACTTGTGTCGTGGTGAACCCTGGGTTGTACCACTTCTGTATTTAGATATATTTGTTTTTTAAAATCAAACTTTGGGAGAAAATGTATCAGTGCTGACTTCTCATTTTCACTGGCCCAACCTGCATGCTCTGGTCTTCCACTTTTTGGAAATTAAGCCATTTCCACTTATCAAGGAAAGCCATCAGTTGATTTCTTTTAGCAACTTGGGGAAGGGAAAGTATGGGCAGAATGGCTGATCAGAAGTTAATGGTGTACTCGCTTAGATAGCTAGATGTCTGTGGGTGGGGAAAGATACAGACATGGTCATCCTTCCCTCAGCGAGTATAGAGCATGGCCAGAGGCTGATGTGACATAGTCATCATGATAAAACATGATGAGCCTTAACTAGTAGGGAAGGTGAAGATGCCATATGAACATGCAGTGGGGACACCTGACCTCGTCAGTGAGGTTGGGGAGGCCTCCTGGGGGAAGACCTTGAAGCTTGCCTCTTGAGGGAGCATGGTCACGGGCTATCCTCTGATGCCCACATTCTGCTTGATGCTCTTAGCTGAGATTGGGATGATCATGGTGCAATGTTAGCGAGCCATCTCTGAAGGAAGGAACCTCCTGCATTGTACAAAGTGACCCACTTTCTGAATACAGTCTGAATGTGGATAGACAGACTCACAGACCACGGAGCAGCTATTTCAATAATTTACCATAGGGTCATTTGGGTCATTTATGTATCTCTTCTTTCTTTCCCCCACCCTCTTGCTTTCCCTCATCTTAGAGCAGGGGTGATAGTTCTCGCACTACTTTGGGTTACCAATAATACAACAATTCAGTCTCCATTGGGTCTGGCCTTAGAGGACTTACCATGACTAGGTCACTCTGTAAGTGAGTACAGACCTAAGGAGGCTTCAATCAAAGAGCTGGACTCGGTATCACTGAATGGCTTGAGCAATATCACCTCTTGAGCCCCGGGATCACATCTGTCAGGTGAGGGCCAGACTGCATCTCTAGGGTCCTGTCCAGATACAAATGTAGACATCCTCGAAGGCAGAGAGGAAGAGGAAGGCAAAAGGTCTAGCTAGTTAATAGGACTTTGTAGCCATCTGACAGGTGCTTGAAGCACCTGTTATGTGCAAAGTGGACATAAGGAGGCCTGACTGGGCCCATAAACTATAAAGTAGCAGCAGCTCCCAAACTGGAAGAATGGCAATGTGTATATTTGGACTGGAAAGGACCAGGGACTAGACCAACTCTGCTAACTGATCTGCTCCAGGAGCCTGGAAAATTAGAAACCATTAACAAATGAACCCAGCTCCTCCTCCTGGCAGAGGTACTTAGCCACTCATGGGAATCACGCAGCTTCCTGTCTGTGATGGCTAGGACCTTCCCATGAGCCTTTGCATGTGGGGCTCATGTCTGTTCTCTGGGCCTTCAGCATCTTCACTCTTAGCAGATGCACAGCCACCCCTTAGTCCCTCAATTTCTGCTGGGCTAGAAGATGACTGCTCTGTTCTCTGGAAGGCCCTTGCCCACCACCCCCTCCCCCAACCTGGCGAATTTCATGCATTACATGAAATTTATATTTGAAGTGAGCCCATGCCAAACATTCCATCCAGATATCTGGGAAATCCATCCAACCATGCTTGTGTTGGCAACAGACAAAAATTTAATTTTCCAGAAGAAAGAGAAATCACATTTGAATATCATTCTCAATATTACTATTTTTGCATTGTATCATTTTTTCACAAGAGCAATGGCATAGCTCGTTTGGAGTGATTGCATCTCTTAGTCTTTTGTATACCCATTTGGTTTATAAGAGCTATTCTAAGGGTTGATGGTAGGTTAGGGTAATGATTAGGAACAAGGGCATAGGAGTCAGGCTGTGCCCAAATCCCAAATCCACTACTTGCTTGGGTAAGTTAATCCATCTCAGTTTACTGTCAAGAAAATGGAGATAAGAGTACACACAGTCATTGTGGTGCATGAAAACTGCTTAGCACATAGTAATACCTGGTAAATGGGAAGTACTATTATGTCTGACATACATTTTTATTACTTGCTGCATTATTTTGAGTAATGAAAGTGTTAACACCACAGCCACAACAAGGAAATTGCTCCCAGTTGAACTCAGCAGAGTACTTTCCCTTTCCTGGATTAGATGGAGGTAGAGAGAACACCTTCTTTTAGCTGTCCTACAAACATTTCTTCTCTTCCTCCTGCCTTGGCTCCTTGTTGGTTAAGGGTGTGCCATTGATGATGCTGACATAGGTTTACAGAATAAAGACCCTTTTTAAAAATGAATGATGCCCTAACAAGAGTTTTAAAATCCTTTTTTGAAACCTAAGTTCCTTGATTCCAGATTTACTGAGGAGACAGCTCCAAGGGTCAGTGATTCTCCCAAGTTCAAAGGCAGACCTCACCATTAGCCAGCCATAAGACCTGGGGCAGGTGGTTCAGCCTCTCTGCTACAGTTTCCTCATTTGTGCAGTGGGGGTAATAAATAGTGCATCTACCTTCCAGTGTGTGACGACTAAGTGAGATGGTACACGTTGAACACTTCGTCCTCAAGTAAACTGGTACTAATGGTAATTTGTTTTTTATTAATAGTGCTTGTCCTCTCTTCACAGACAGAGCTTTTAATGGATGCTGCCCATAAACAAAAGAGCCTACAGTTCAAGAAAACCATGGATGTGAGTCTCACTTTATTTTTTATTTATGTATGTATTTATTTTTAAAAGATTTTATTTATTTATTTGAAAGAGAGAGAGAATGTGCTCAAGTGAGGGGAGCAGTAGAGGGAGAGGGACCAGCAGACTCCCTGCTGAGCACGGAGCCCAACTATGATGACACAGGACTTGATCTCAGACACCTGAGATCATGACCTGAGCCAAAACCAAGAGTTGGACAGTGAACGGACTGTGCCACCCAGGCAACCCCAAGTCTCACTTTATTGCCTTCTTTTTGGCATGGTGACATTTTCTGAAACCCTGTGCTGTATATGAGCATATTCCTGAAAATAACATTGCAATAATGTTAATTAGTGCAGTGGTTTGGGAAAACAACCTTTAGAAGTTCTACTTTCCTCCTTTTTAAGGCCTTGGAAAGACTGAGGATGAAACTAGATAGAGGAAATAAAATAATAGTGCCTTTTTGGTAACCTGGGAAGGTCAATTTAAATATTTCTGGCCAAGACACAAAAGCATCTATACCACATGATGCCATTTATCTTGTTGGATTTGAGCTTTTTCTCTGTGACTGTTTTGAATCTTGATTTCTTACCTATTTTACTGAGTGACTCCTTCTTGTTTCAAGATCTGAAAACTGTAAAAGCCTTCCTTTGATAATTATTTAAAAAAAACACTTAAGACAGAGCTAAGACAGATTGCTAGCACCCTCCCTCTAGCTTTTGTGAGTCTGTTCATTCAGGACCGTGAACTCTGGTTTTGAAACATCTGTGACTTCATCTTTGTATGGAGGTAACATCATGATATTCTCAGACTGTGACATGCTATCTGGTAGCCCAGTTACAAAGGAAAATGTCACCAATGTTGGTGGCACGTGTGGTCTGTTCTGCATCATTCTTTTTTTTTTTTTTAAGATTTTATTTATTTGGGGCGCCTGGGTGGCTCAGTGGGTTAAGATTTTATTTATTTGAGAGAGAGAGAGAGCATGAGCAGCAGGACCAGAGAGAGAAGCAGACTCCCCACTGAGCAGGGAGCCCGACATGGGGCTCGAATCCAGGACCCTGGGATCATGACCTGAGCTGAAGGCAGATGCTTAACCAACTGAGCCACCCAGGTGCCCTGTTCTGCATCATTCTTTCCTGTGAGGCACAGCACCTCAAAAACCACTGATAAATAGGAAGTGATGTTAGTGTAATTGCAAAACGGTGTTGGGACAATAAAGCATCATTCCCAGAACTTTTATGTTTTGAGCAATCTGGGGTGAGCTTTCTCACAATTGAAGAGAAAGCCTTAGTGAAATACACATTTCTCAACTCCGTCTTCTACCTACATAAAGAGCCATATCAGTGTTATAACTTTTGCTTCGACTGTCAAAAATGATTTAGAAAACTCAAGAGAAAGGAAGATTATATTTGCTCTTTTTTTGCTGACTGCGTCATTTTTTCCTCTTGCTGTCCAAGGTTTCTTCCTTTATAGTTTCCTTTTGCTTAGAGAACTTCTTTTTAAAGTAGGCTCCACGCACAGTGTGGGGCTTGAACTCACGACCCTGAGATCAAGCATCACATGCTCTCCCGCCAGCCAGGCGCCCCCAGAGAACTTCCTTTAGCCATCCTACAGAATGGCCTGCTAGCGACAAATACTCTGAGTTTTTCTTCATCTGAGAATGTCTTGATTCCCCCTTCAGTGTTAAAGGCTATTTTCACAGGATATAGGATTGTGTGTTGATGGTTATTTTCTATCAGTATTTGAAAATGGGCCACTTTCTCGTGGCCTCTGTGGTTTCTGATAAGAAAGCTGCTGTAATTCAAATTGGTTTTCCCTTATAGGAAAGGTGTTTTCTGGTTTTTTTTTTTTGTTTTTTTTTTTTTAAGCTTTCAGAGGTTCACCTATGTGTTTCTGACATGGATTTCTTTGGGCTTATTATTTTTTTTTTTTTTTTAAAGATTTTATTTCTTTATTTGACACAGAAAGAGAGAGATCACAAGTAGGCAGAGAGAGAGGAGGAAGCAGGCTTCCTGCCGAGCAGAGAGCCCGATATGGGCCTCGATCCCAGGACCCTGAGATCATGACCTGAGCCGAAAGCAGAGGCTTTAAGCCACTGAGCCACCCAGGCGCCCTCTTTGGGCTTATTTTGTTTGGGGTTTGATCAACTTCTTGAATCCGTGGATTTACATCTTTTTCCAAATTTCAGAAGTTTTCAGCTATTTATTTCTCCAAGTGTTTTCTCAGCCCACCTTCCTCTCAGGTTGCAAGGACATGAGTGTTAGATCTTATGGTGCCAAAGGTCCATGAGGCTGTATGCATTTTTCTCAGCCTATTTTTCTGTTGTTCGGATTAGGTAATTTCTATTGTTCTATCCTCTACTTCATCAACTCCTTCTTCTGTCTCTTCCATTCTTAAGCCCATCCATTGAGTTTTTTATTTCCATTAGTGTGTTTTTTAGTTCTAAAATTTCTATTTGGTTCTTCTTCTTCTTCTTCTTCTTTTTTATCTTAACAATTTTATTTATTTATTTATTTGTTAGAGAGAGAAAGCACAAGCAGGAGGAGGGGCAGAGGGAGAGGGACAAGCAGACTCTCTGCTGAGCAGGGAGCCAATGCACCACAGGGCCCAAGGTCATGACCTGAGCTGAAGTCAGATGCTTAACCGACTGAGGCACGTGGGCGCCCCAATATTTGGTTCTTCTTTTGATCTTCTCTGCCTTTGCTGAGCTTTTCTATTTCTTTGCCAAGACTGTCTATTTTTTCATTTATTTTAAATGTGTTTGTCACTCTCCCTCTAGTATTCAAAAACATCAGGCATATTGTCTAAGCTTGGTAGTTGGTGAGAGTGAGGAAATTTTCTCCATATACTGCTGGTGGGAGTTTCAGTTGGTGTGGTCATTTTGGAAGGAAGTTGAACATACACACATTCTTTTATCAAACAATTACACTTCTAGGAATTTGACCTGTATAGATAAATTCATACCACCCAAAACAAAAACAGCACATTTTTATGTTATAAAAAATGCAAAAAAAGATAACTGTCCACCAATAGAGATAGTTAAAATTATGATGCGCGCCTGTGCGTGCGCACACGCGTGTGTGCATGCGTGCATGTGTGTATTTATAACCATTAAAGTGTTTGGCTACAGGGCTCATGCCTGATATAGAGAAATGTCTCACAGGACCCTGGGATCTGACCTGAGCTGAAGGCAGACACTAAACGACTGAGCCACCCAGGCGCCCCTAAAACAGTTCTTTAAATCAAAAAGGAACATGGCTGTGCCTAAGTGTCAGAATTGATGGGATTGGTGCCCTCCCCACCATCACTTGCTATGGTGGACACACTGGGATACTGAAGCATAATTATGATTACCATGGCCAAGTGATTGCATCTAAGTTCCGAAGCTTATGTTATGTAAATGCTGGATTGCACACCTTACAGTTACATACCTATCTTGATTTTTCCTATTTTCAAATCCCATCTCTTATTTCAGTTTTGAAGCTCACGTACTTTTGTGTTTGCCAAATAGGAGTGATTACTTCCTTGATCAGGTTGCTACCACATGTAGAGTTTGGAAAAGGGCTAGAGAGACCTTCCAAAAAGAGCGTTTGCCCTCAGAGTGCCCACCATCGAGTGGTGACCACAGTGCTGATCCGAGCGCCCTGGGCTTTGCTGGGCTCAGTGGGCTGGTTTGCAGGGTTCCATTCTGCTTACCTGTTTTGGTTCTCTTTTGGCTTCTAACAATGAAGGCAAAGAAGATCTACGAGCAGAAATGCAGAGACAAAGATGAAGCAGAGCAGGCCGTCCACCGGAGTGCCAACGTGGTAAACCCAAAGCAACAAGAAAAGGTACTGAGAGAGCCGGCGGCCTGAAAAATCTGAGATTCATGCATCTGAAACTCAATCCAGCTAATAATCTTAATTAAAAATGGAGCTGCTTCCTAAGTCCTTGACACTATCTTCCTCCGGGCTACTAGGATCCTCTGATCCAGAAAAATCCCTTGTCGCCGTTTTCGGGTTTGGAAAGAACTAGAGAAGTGTGGTCAGGAGGGAGGGAGTGGGGTGATGAGAAGTTGGGAGGGGGGTATTGGGTTTTTTTCATCTTTCTTCAAAACTCAAGTATTCTTTATAGCCAGGCCGTCTCCTGCTTCAGTGTCTTATCTATATTATGTAACCTGAATAGAAGATTGTCAGCAACCACAGGCCAGGGAAAACAGGGTAAGATGCTCCATGGCTGTTGCCCAGTGGTGATAAGATTAGGGGCAGGTTGAATGATTGCTGAGAGAAACACGGGTAAAAACAGTCATCGTGAGTCTGGTTGGCCTGTGGAAGCCTGGCCCACCATTTCTCCTCTGTCCTTTGTCCTCACAGCTTTTTGTGAAACTGGCAACTTCGAAGACTGCAGTAGAAGACTCGGGTGAGGGGCTGCTCCCAGGGATGGGGGAAGGGTTTTGTGGGGCTGGCATTCCGTGGACTCTGTCTGGAAAGGTAGTTTTATAGACTACACGATCATGTATGGACAGGCAGTGGGATTACCGAGTGGGAGGGAAGGAGAGAAAGAGGGAAAGAGGGTATATCAGAACCTGGGCAAGTGAGAGGAAGCAAATGGAACAGCAGTTTCTGTCCCAATATGCACCCCCTCACCTCCCCCCTGTTAGGTCTTGAGTCTTTCTTGTAACTGAATGGTGGAGGAAGTGTTGGGGGGGGGTCATGGGGCACCTGCTTTGTAATCAGGCGCTCACTTATTATTGGAAACGTCTCTCTTAAAATCCCATTTCAGCCCTGCTAACTCTTTCCTGCTGTGATGGGAATAGCAAGTTGGGAGGCCTTGTCATGGCTGAAATCTGAGATCCAAACCAGGTGTTTGCAAAGCCCTCTAATCCCAGAGTGCCCTGCAGGAGACAAGACTCTCCTCACCGTTGCCACTTAGGAAGTCTCTAAATCCAAAACCAAAGTAACTCGATAGTTCTCTTTCCTGCACCTCTCCTTGGATCATTTTCCTGAAAATGGGAAGGAAGCTATTGAGGCTGAGTTAGCCAAAGAGAACCCTGGCTGAGGTTCCTGCCAGCCTCTCTCTCCTCTCTTGAACCATGTCTTGCTACTTGCTTGGCTTAATGTCTAAAAAGAAAGTGCCTGATTCACAAAGATATCACGAGAGTGAGAGATGGACATGGCCATCCAGTGTTCAGAGCTCCCTGAGGCCTTGAGAGCTCAGCACTACTCCATTGAGGCAAGCTGGGCGGTGGGTCTGCGAGCCCCGACCCCGTCCGGTTTCTGAGGCCAGGCCCCTCCCCTGCACTGCAGACAAGACGTACATGATGCACGTCGGCACCCTGGACAAGATCCGCGAAGACTGGCAGAGCGAGCACATCAAGGCCTGCGAGGTACTGGACCCGGCAGCTGCTTGGGAGGGGGCGGGTTTTCCTTCCAGAACCTGGGGTGTCTGCTCGGGCAGAAAGGCATTCCCCCTCTATCATAGGACCCCAAGTCTCATAGAATTGCTTGAGGGCAAATTAGAAATCAGAAATTTCAGTGGAGGAGGAAGGAACCGGAGGGTTTTCCCCCAGACCTCATCTTTCCGCCGTGTCCCAGCCCCGACCATTGTGCCGGATTCTGCTCCAGCACTTCCTCTCGTGTCCGGTTAGCCCAAACGCGCCACAGCCGAGTCAGGAAATGGGAGATGAAGTGATTATCTTTCCAGAGCCTCACTTGAACCTGTCATCGGATGAGGCGAACGCAGGCAGGAGGCGAGCAGGCTTTAGAAGTTTCTACTTTCCTTACACCTTTGGTTTCACCATTACCCCTGCTTCTAGCACATGACCTCACTTACAATTTCCTGGAGAAAAGAAAGACATAATCTTTTTCTTACCAGTGGTTCTCAAAGTGAAGTCCCAGGATCTGTAGCATCGGCACCCCCTGCAGATTCTCAGACCAACTCCAGACCTACTGAACAGAAACTGTTGGCTTGGGCTCAGCCCTGTGTTAAGTCCTCAGGTGATTCTTATGCAAATTCAAGCATGAGAACTACTGATCTCCACCCCTCTCCCCTCCTTTTCTCATCTTAGTTGAAAAGGGGCTGCTCCTGCCCTATCAAGAGCCTGTTCCATCAGCTGGGCTCAAGAGGCCATGACCCAGCTGTCTTTCCCTCGCGCCTGTGCACTGCCTTTAATGTGAACTTCTGCTCTTGTCATTTACACAACTCCGCTCGTTCTTGGTTTTAGAACCTACTGGCTGTTGCTTCCCATCTGCTACCCTCTCCTCTCTTCACAGCCAGGCCTCTCGAAGGAGTTGTCTTCACATCCTCATTGCCCTTTGCCTATCCCAGCCTGCTGCGTCTGGGAACCCCCCTGCTCGCTGGAGGAACTGGAGACACTCATGGTGTGAGGTCCAGCAGGCCTTTCTTTGCACTTCCTGATCTTATTTCATCTGTATCTACTCTCTAGTACTGTGGGTCACTATCCCCCTCGCAAAACACTCTTTTCTGTTTTACGTCCTTGATTCCACACTCTCACGGAAAAATCTAGAATAAGTCCCCTTTCGTAAGGTTTAAAAAAATGCAAAGCAATATCATATATATGTTATGGACACATACATATTTTAAAAAGCATGCCTGGGAATGATAAAGTTTAGGAGAATGGTTATCTGTGGGGAAGGAGGAAGGTGATTGAGGTTGGGGAAAGCACACTAAGGGCTTAAACAGAATTGGAGGCAAATATGGCCAAAATTATTGACCGAGCTAGGTGGTTAATATATGGGGATTCATTACATTGCTCTCTATGATTCTTTCTATGTGCAATATTCTGTAATAAAAATAACGTGAACTTTTAGTATTTATATGCTACATAGATACTAAATATACTAATATACTAAGTAAATACTAAATACTAAATAAATCCTAAAATAGATGCTACATATAAATACTAAAAGGTTTGCAGGCAAAATAATGTATTTGCTTCAAAATAGTCTGGGGAGTAATTGAGTTGGTATATATATATTATAAATATAATATATAATATATATTTATATAATAAAACAGGATTGGTCATGAGTTGATAAATGTTTAAGCTGGTGATGGGTCCGTGGGCACTCATTAGACTATTCTCTTGTTTATGTGTGAAGCTTTACATTATAAAAACTTTCAAAATGTAATAGTATTATATTCAACATTAAAAATACATTAATATAGAATACCCACTGCTGAATCGAACAGCATCCACTCTCTAGAATAATAGCTTGATTTTCCAAAAGTTGGTATTTGTTTATATAAAAAAAAAACCCAAACTATTGTTTGGGGAGTGACTTTTTGGAAAAACTTTTTTATTAAAGAAATTTTCAAAAATACAAAGAGATAGAAGGCAAGTGCAGATTCCCCTGTGTTCTCATGAACCAGCTTCAATGATTGTGACCGTCTTGCCAATTGAATTCAGTCATAGGGGCCGGGCAAAGTTTTGAGTTGGAGGCTCTGGCAAGGTGCCAGGTGGAGATACCCATTAGGCAGTTGGAAATGTGAGCTGGAAATCAGGTTAGAACCTTGCTATCTGGGTTCCTCATTACCTCTTACCTTCAGAACTACATCTGATCCTGCTTATGCTGATACCATATGAGAATACTATTTGCACTCTTTGCCTGTGATAAGAGTTGATGAGTTTCCTCAGTGGTGAGGGCAATATCCTAAATGGGGCAATAACCTTACAGATAATGAGGGTTGATACTGTTTCTTAAGTCATAGCCAGTCTAGACAAATGTCTTCTTTCTCCGCCTATGTATGGACATGCAGTTATGTTTCTGTAGATGTTTGAAGCTCAAGAATGTGAACGAATAAACTTCTTTCGGAATGCGTTGTGGTTACACATGAATCAGCTGTCACAACAATGTGTCACGAGCGATGACGTAAGTCAAAGGTGTCCACGGAGGAGTCATTAGAGTGGAAGGAACCATAGACATTTATTACTCTACCCTCCTCATCTGAGGCCCAGAGAGGTACAGTGACTTGCCCAAGGCCACACAGTGAGTTGGTAGACCCAAATAAATATCTAACTGCCTGACTCCTGGTCTGCTTTGCTGCCATGACTTTCTCTTTAAAGAATTCAGAGTTAGGGCAGGGGAGCAGAGAAGAGAGACCCAAATGCAGTTTTGTCTTGTTTTTTAAAAAGATTTTCATTTATTTGAGAGAGAGAGAGAGAGAGAGAGAGAGAGAGAGCACGCACAAGCGGGAAGAGGGGCAGGGGGTCAGAGAGAAATGGCCTCCCCGCTCAAGATCCTGAGATCATGACCTGAGCCAAAGGCACTTAACCGACTGAGCCATCCAGGCATCTCCAATTGAAGTTTAATTTATGGATGACAGAGATGTCACAGCATGACTGTGAACCCCAGAGTGTCACTCCAGGACAGGTCCAAGTACTAGCAGGCTAACCCTTGCCCAGGCTAATGATCACGCCAGGGCTCAAGATTTACTTCAACAGTATTTCCAGGGTCAATATCCAGGTTTGACTTGTGCACAGCAATCCTTACGGGATTCTCAGACCTCAGAGGGATTAGAATTCAAATGATCACAACCTTCTGTGCTAAGAAATAGCCACTCTCACTTAGATGGAACAGTCACTTTAGAAGAACAATGAAACACCTAGAAAGCCTATAGAATTAACTAGAACTTTTTCCAAGTTAATGCATTGTCTTTGCATTTGTGTGTTGCATTAGTCTTGGTATCTATTTCCTTTGGCCATTGGTTTTTTGGGGTTTTTTTGTTTTTTTTTTTGTTTAAAAACCTCTTTCTGGCAAGGTTTTTATGTTGCCACAGAGATAAGTTTCTTGCCATCTTTAAAACAATTTTTTTATCTTTAAAACAATTTTAATAGCAGATATGCATCAGAGAAATCCCTTTATATGAGTCATATATAAAAAAAAGTCTTGGGCATGTCTCTTTTTCTTTTTTAAAATGAAATTTGGGAGATTCAGCCATTCATCAAACCTGTTTTAATAAGCTGTGTCATAATTATTACTGACGTACCTCTAGGTTGATTTATCTTTTTTTTAAAGATTTATTTAAAGATTTATTTGTTGGAGAGAGAGAGATTGCACAGCAGGGGGGAGGGGTAGATGAGAGGGAGCAGACTCCCCGCTGAGCAGGGAGCCCGATGTGGGACTCCGTCCCAGGACCCTGGGATCATGACCCAAGCCAAAGAAAGACCCTTAACTGTCTGAGCCACCCAGGTATCCTGATTTATCTTCTTTTTGTTAGATGTATGAGGAAGTCCGTAAGAGCTTGGAGGCGTGCAGCATTGAGAAGGACATTGCATTTTTTGTGAACCACCGAAAAACTGGACAGACCCCACCAGGTAACTGGAGTGGCTGGACTGTGGGTTTATTTCAGCATTTCTACTAGTCTTCTGCATCACATGTCGAGAATGGAAGCATTTTAATATTTTGTTTCTTGATTCCGCTAGCACCCATCATGTATGAGAATTTCTACTGCCCCCAGAAGAATACAGCCTCACAGGGAAAGGCCCCAGGGACTAACTTAGCAAGGTAATAACCAGCTACCTTTCACATGAAGAAAAATACTTTTAATAAATGTTGTTACCATCAGTGTTCTAAGAGGTATTCGAATTGGAACACATCTACCCTTGCATTTGCTCGGCGAGGTTGCTAGATTTGGGGAAGTAGCATTTTTAGGACAAATGCTCAGTGGATTTTACCAGTCGTAGTTTAAGGAGGACTATATCACGCTTGAGTGTGATTATTATCACTCACGTACAAATCCTATACTTTTTTATAGCTTGTAGAAAGCAAGAGTCAGCGGGCTCTGTCCCCCTGTGAGTCAACTCTGACCAACCTCTATTGGTAGGGCCCAAGAGTAAAGAATAGTTTTTACATTTTTAAATGGCTGAAAAAAGAGAAAAGGATGCTGTTCTGTGACACTTGAAAATTACATGAAATTCAGATGTCAGTGTTCATATAAAGTTTTATTGGAACCGACCATGCGCATTGGTTTACATGTTGTCCGTGGCTGGTTTTGCGCTTGAGTTGACAGAGTTCTGATGGAGTTGCCCTAGTGGCCAGCAGAGCCTGAATCATTTACTCTCTGGCCCTTTGCAGAACGAGTCTGCTGTCCCAGCTATAAAGGATCCTGACAGAAGAGAAACTTCAGTTTCACACAGTCGATTTCACCTCGAAGCTGCTAATTTCCATTCCAGTTTTTAAAAAGAGCAGGGAATATTTGAGGGGGCATTGCCGGGCACTCATCAGTATTTAAGAATGCCAGGCTCTGTTCAGAACAGTTCGTGGGAATTAGCTCATTTCATCCTCACGGTGAGGTGGGAGCCGCTTGTATTTTCCATCTTCCATGTGGCCGTGCTGAGGTACCAGGAGGTCAGGAAACCACACGCTCACAGCAGAGATTTTCCTCCTGTCGGTCTGGGGTGTGGGGGCAGGGCTCCGTACATCCTGTCCGGCAGCAAAATAGAATGTCAGCAGCCTAGATTCCAGTGGGTCAGCAGTGGTGCCGGCTTTTTGCTTCATCTGAACTCTCCTTGACTCTCCAGAACAGAAACCAGATCTGATGAGAGGGCTGTATGCTTGTAGTGTGAAGTCAAACATTAGAAAGATAACAAGAACTCATCTGAAAGACTTTGGTTTTCATTTCCTACAGGAGAGGACCTCTCCCAGCTCCTAGAAGTATACCAGGTATGACACCAAGAAAGACCTTTTGAAATGCTTATGTCAGGGTCGCCTGGGTGGCTCAGTGGGTTAAAGCCTCTGCCTTCGGCTCAGGTCATGATCTCAGGGTCCTGGGATCGAGGCCCGCATCGGGCTCTCTGCTCAGCAGGGAGCCTGCTTCCTCCTCTCCTTCTGTCTATCTCTCTGCCTACTTGTGAACTCTCTCTCTGTGTCAAATAAATAAGTAAAATCTTTTAAAAAAAATGAAATGCTTATGTCATGCCCTCTTTCTCTCTCTCTTTTTTTCTAAAGATTTTATTTATTTATTTGAGAGAGAGTGTGCATNTGAAATGCTTATGTCATGTCCTCTTTCTCTCTCTCTTTTTTTCTAAAGATTTTATTTATTTATTTGAGAGAGAGTGTGCATGAGCAGGGGGGAGGGGCAGAGGGAGAAGCAGACTCCCCGCTGAGTGTAGAGTTCCACACAGGGCTCCATCCCAGGACCCTGAGATCATGACTTGAGCTGAAGTCAGTTGCTTAACCAACTGAGGCACCCAGGTGCCTCGTCATGTTCTCTCTAAGGGTGAGTAATTAGAATGCTGAAATAAAGGGAAAGAAGGGAATAAATAGAATCAAATTCTCAAAAGAATGAACCTATATCAGGATCTTAATATAATACTATTTGTCACAGAGTGGACTTTGGTAATTGGTGGTCTACCTTATAGCTTATCAAAGAGAAGTCCACTCTTGGAGTCCCAAAAGAAACGTATTGTAAGGCAATTGTACGTAAGTGATTATTTCAACTTGAACCATAAAAACAGCAAAGTGAGATATAGTTTCCTTAACGTTGCTCTGTTCTGCCTTTTGCAGATGACCTGATAGAAGGCATAGTTGTCTAGAAACATGTAACCTGATATTATATATTTGGGTACTGACCGTAACTGGGTCTTTCACTAGTCACTCTGGTCTCCTTTTCATTCAGAACTCCCATGAGACCTCTGGAACAACCACACATTTTAGCACTTTTTGTTAGTTTTATTCCTTGGATAATTATAAGATCCTTGAGGGTGGCACTTGACTTTCTCCTGTATCGCTCATAGTACCTGGTAGTGCTATGGGCACATTGTAGTTCCTCAACAAATATTCATTATTGGAGTAAAAGTAAGATATGCTTACCTGTGTTCAAGGGGCTGAGGGAAGAGACAATTCCTGCTGCATTTGGGAGCTTAGTAGAACTTCAGTGACTGGAAAGAAATTCAGGGGCTGAAATGATATCTTCGAAAAATACAAGGATTTAAGTTATTTTTGTAAAACAATTACCACCTGATAACGTGGGATTTATTTATGCCTATGTTTGAAGATGACTTTACTCTAGGTGTTGCTATCTGCCCATGGATGCAAAAGGGCAATGAAATCAGAGTGATTTCCAGAATGTGTGAGTGAATCCTCTGGTTTATAGTCATGCCTGCCATTTGTAGGATTTGTCACCAGATGTTTTCTTTTGATAAAAGGGCAGTCACTAGAATCTTTATGTGGAGTGTTTTGATTCCAGAAGGGCTAAGATCTTATCGTGAAACAAGATTAACTTAATGTTGCTCTGTTCTACCTTCTGCAGATGACCCTGATTATTCTTTGGTTGATGATTACAGTCTGATCTACCAGTAACATCAATGGTAAGAACCTTTAACGTTCACATAATCAAGTTGCGTTTGGACTGGTGAGTGTGTTTTTGAGTCTTGGAAGCTTCTTTATAACACTGCTGTGAGCAGCAAGGCCTCGCCTCAGGCTGGCCCACTGTGCCTGGGGTTCTGCAGGATGGCCTGTCTGGCTCCCATAGAGCAAGGCGACTGGAGCCCACGCTGTAGTATCTGAATGAATACTTCCCTAGTTATTCTGTAGCTCGTTTTCTGCTCCTGTTAAGTTCTTTGTGGCTATAACATACTTACGCTCAAGGCAAGGCTCACAAAACACAAGTGATCCTCAGTTTAAGTAATAGTATACTCCCCCCTTCCCAAAAGGGGGGAAAGTCAAGTAAAAAGAAGTCAGTGAAAATGAGGCAAATACTATCACACTCACCTATTCCACAGGGGCATTAAGGGAGTCATCTTGTCTCAGATTATTACTGCTCCAAACTAGCAAACCACAAGGATTCCTAGAGTTGAATGGAGCCAGCCATTGCTGCAAAGACGGTGCTCTGTCTTTGGTTCTGAGATGCTTGCAACATGTCCCAAGTCAATTTCAGTCTTTGCAAGTGTGAAGGAATACCTCTGAAGCCAAAATACTATATGTGTCTTCAACTCTGTAAAGTATAACTGTTTTAGCCCAAATGGGTGTATCTTGGGGTATGACAACGTATGTACGTATGAGCAAAGAAAAGGCTTGAAAAGATATATTCCCAAACAAGTACGAGTTTTTCTTTGTCTTTACTTATGTTTCCCAGTTTGTCTACAGTGCAACTTTATTACTCTTTTAATAAAAAGCGATTTTGAAGAGTTGATCCTCTTGCGCATTCCTGATTTAGTGTGTTCATGGGAGTGCCAGGAGGGGGGGTGGCCTGCAGGAACTGGAACAGCCTCTCTCCCACCCTCCCTGGTTTGGTGCTACTGCCGCTTAGGAAACAAAACAGGTTTTATTTATTTATTTATTTATTAAGACTTCATTTATTTGAGAGAGAGAGAGAGCATGAGGGGTGGGAAGGTCAGAGGGAGAAGCAGGCTCCCTGCTCAGCGGGGACTTGATCCTGGGACTCCAGGACCATGACCTGAGCCGAAGGTAGTCTCTTAACCAGCTGAGCCTCCCAGGTGCCCCCAAAACAGGTTTTAAGAGTGCTCTATGGGGCTTTCCTTCAGTGTCGGATAGCACTGAAAATTTCTTTAAAAACACTTTTTTAAAATTTAAGTTCAATTAACATATAATATATTATTAGTTTGAGAGGTAGAGGTCAGTGACTCATCACTCTTCTATAACACCCAGTGCTCATCACATCACACGCCCTCCTTAATGTCCATCCCCCAGTTACCCCATCCCTCCATCCCCCTCCCTTCCAGCAACCCTCAGTTTGCTTCCTGTGATTAAGAGTTTTTTCTGGTTTGTCTTCCTCTCTGATTTTGTCTTACTTTGTTTTTTCTTCTCTTCCCCCATGATCCTCTGTTTTGTTTCTTAAATTCCACATGTGAGTGAGATCATATGATAATTGTCTTTCTCTGATTGACTTATTTCGCTTAGCATACTACCCTCTACCTCCATCCACATTGGTACAAATGGCAAGATTTCATTTTTTGATGGCTGCATAGTATTCCATTGTATATATATGCACCACATCTTCTTTATCCATTCATCTGTTGATGGACATCTGGGCTTTTTCCGTAGTTTGGCTATTGTGGACATTGCTGCTATAAACTTTCAGGTGCACGTGCCCCTTCAGATCACTACATTTGTATATTTAGGGTAAATACCTAGTAGTGCAATTCCTGGGTCATAGGGTAGCTCTATTTTCAACCTTTTGAGGAACCTCCATACTGTTTTCCAGAGTGGCTGTACCAGCTTCATTCCCACTAACAGTATAGCACTGAAAAAGTCTTGAAATGAGCACATCAAACATTGCTTGTCTTCAGTCCTCTGAAAACACCTACTTCGTGACTTACAGCCCATTAGCTAGATGGGACAGAAGCCATGTTGTTTTGATTACATAGAAATAATCAGCTAGTATGTATTTATATTTTTAAATTGCTTAATAAATGTCTTTAATATCTCAGCAACTTTGCTGTGAAAGATGATAAAAATCGAAGACCTAAAATACCCAGACCTCTGACTCTACATAACTTTCTGACTTTACAAACAAATGGAGTCTTTACAACTGGTCATCATTTCTTCATTTCATAAGGTTCCCTTTTTCTCATGGAAATAGGCACGGCCCCTATTAGCGGTAGAGAGGGACATAGGGAATCAGTGACTTGGGATTCCCACCCTCTGGAACACCAAGTTGATGATGGCTCCCAGGGGGTCATTGGCAGCTAAAAGAGTTTGTTTTTTAAATTGTTTTGTTTTGTTTTTGTTTTTTTAACCTTTTCCTTTCCTAACCTCACCTACTTGCATAAGGCATGTCTTCTAGTTGCTTAATGGTAACCTTTGACCCAGGAACTCTAGCTCCTCAGAGCTGAAGAACCTGCTGTTTGGATGCAAGATGCTAACGCCAACATATGTGAGCTTGGTCGTTTCCTCAGGTTCATTAGTGTGCGCCAGCTCAATGCACGGGGGCTCAGCATAGATGTGTACTATTGACAGAGTTGAAGAGAACTTTACAGAAGGAAGTCTGTCTTAGTTAATAACTTAGCCAAGCAACTTATCAGAGCTTAAAAGAGCTTGAACCTTTGGAAATGAAATAGGAAGGTGTAGGAATTTGTGGTTTGTGTGGTGTTGTTGATGCTAGCTGCTATACCTGTTTTTAGTCGTAGCATGTTTAGGTAAAAACAGATTATAACTTTTGTGTATCAAAAAATATAAATACATGTATTATTTACCAGAAAGCAATGCTGCTATCATCCAAATCCATTTTTCATTGCTTTTTAAAAAAGTTATTTCTTTGAGGAGTGCCTGGGTGGCTCAGTTGGTTAAGCGCCTGTCTTGGGCTCAGGTCATGATCCCAGGGTCCTGGGATGGAGTCCTGCATCGGACTCCCTGCTCAGCGGGGAGGCTGCTTCTCCCTCTGCTGCTCCCTGTGCTTGTGCTCTCTCTCTCTCTCTCTCTCATATAAATAGAAAAAATTTTAAAGATTTTATTCATTTATTTGACAGAGAGAGAGAGACAGAGAGTGTGTGTGTGTGTGTGTGTGTGTGTGTGTGTGTGAGAGAGAGAGAGAGAGAGAGAGAGAGCGCTCTGGAGGTGGGGAGGAGCAGTGGGAGAGGGAGAGCATCTCCAGCAGACTCCCTGCTGAGTGGGGAGCCCAACACCAGACTCACTGCCAGGACCCTGAGATCATGACCTGAGTCAAAATCAAGAGTTGGATGCTTAACCCATTGAGCCACCCAGGCGCCCCCATTCTTCATCACTTTTAATACTTATTCCTCACCTTTTGCTTTTTTTGGCCAAGCATACTTATTCTCAGTAGACAATATATCAAGGTGGGAGTGGGGAGCTGATGTGAGTGGTTTGTTCAAATGAAATGTCTTTGTTATTTTCTTTCAGAAAACAACTCCTTTCCGGTTGGTGCTTCTAGGACATGGGAGGAGGCACTCAGAGCAGTAGCATCTGTAGCCAAGCTGTGTCAGTCATGAAACTTTGAAGTGAAATCTTGCTGTCATGTTTTGGTATTTTACACTGATGGTAGACATTTAGATCAACTGAGGTTAGGAAAGTTCTGAAATTTTTAAAAGAAGTTTATGAATTGCCCCAGACTGAAGAATTGCCCTTTTCCTGTCAGTTACCAATGTTGTGAATGAATTGTGTTATGTCCTTGATCCAGAAAAGTCTCTGGATTTGGAGCCTTGACTCTTCTTGTTGGGGGGGGACGAGGTGGTGGCAGAGGGGTCCAAGCCATCTGCCTGTAGGAGCATCTTTGGCTTTGGGGACAGCGTGTTTGTGGAACATTCCACAGCCACACACGCCCTGAGTGGCACAGAATTTTAAATCCCCTTCCTTTTTGGAGGGGGGACTGAGAGGCCATCCGATTCTACTTTCTCATTTTACAGATGAGGAAATGAGGCCCAGTAGTGTGAAATCCATTTCCTTACTGATGAGAGACAGAACCAAAATCAGAGTGTAAGCTCATCCCACATCACCATTCGTACTAATCCTTCCTGAGGCTATTGGTGCTCGTGTTGAAATTTCAGACGCCAAATGTTTTTGCCAGTGTCTTTTCAATTGGGGAAATTACCAGGGTTTAAATGTCAGATTTATTTTTATATGACTCACTGTGTGTGCTGAAGTAGAGAGCACCATATTTAATTTAATCTAAGAAGCCGTTGGTTGTGAAGCATGCCGTTATTTTATATACCATTGAGAAAGTTAGGTGGAGGAGTTGACCATTAATTTGTGACAGTTAATGGCCACACCCATTTGAATTTGATTTGTGAAAGTGTTGGGGGGAAAAAAAGGTACATCCTAGAATCCGTGCAACAGGATATTTTGACCCCATTCCTAAAAGGAAGTCTAGAGCTCCAAACTCAATCCTCCGTCCTGGGTCTTCTTCACAGAGAATCTTTCCCTTGCTAGATTCTGGAACTTTTAAATGTGTTGATCTTACTCTTTCACAGGTATTTGAGTCTTCCTTTTGTTAGCCACAAACAGTAGGGAGACTACATCCCTTTTGCATAATATCCACACACCACGAGAAAACAGTACATCGTAGTTAATAACAAATTAAACTAGCACTGGTACTTATTTGGTATGTTGTAAAATTCTGTTGGCACAAGAGCACATGTTTTCTTCTCCTGCCCATGGAATAAATTTCTCAGACCTACATATAAATTGAAACAAGGTTGATTATTTCCCCCCGTTTAATGTAAGGTGTTACTGAAAGGGGCAGCTTTTTCTCATGACAGGAAACTTGCAACAGTTGGATATCCTTTTGAGAAACTGAAGTTTGCAAAGGGCCATTGACTTCCCCAAACTGAGCAGGCTCGGGAAATTTTCCTTCGAACTCAGAACATTCTGTTCTTAAGTATTTTATTTATTGTTGGCAATTCCTCAGGGATTTCACTTTTCTCTCTATTGGTCAGTGTCATTGATGTAAAAGTTTTATGAATTGAAAATATTTTTATTTTATGGCTTTTTCAGTTGGATATGAAGTAAAATAAAGGCTCTTAGTGATTTGGGATTTCTTTTGCATTTTTGTGATCCTTCTGGCAAAGTCGCTTCCTTGGGGAGGCACCGTCCCCGCCTCCAGACTAGATTGGATCCCACTGCGGTGTCCTTTTCCTCTCCTGTATCTTCCTTGATATGACATGATTCACTCTTGAAATTAATTATTCTAAGTCTGGCTTCCCTCCTGGACAGTAACCTTCATGACAGCAGGCCCCTCTCCGTCAGTTTTTCCTGCTGTGTCCCTAGCACCTGACACACTGTAGTAAATATGAAAGAATAGTGGCTAGCAGGGAGCAGACCTGGAGAAACAGCCGGTTGAGAAAAAAAACGGGAGTGTAAAGGCAGCGACGCCAGTCAAATAAGCGTACATGTTGAGTTTGGTAAATATGAACTACCCTGAGGACTCTAGGTGTCTTAATTTGAATTCCGCCGGAAGCCCATCCTGAGATAAGAATTTGAGTACAGGTCCTTTTTGGCGGGGGGTGGGGGGGTGATCCTAGAAAGCACCAGTATGGCAGTGGGGAGGTAAAGGAGACGGAAGGAAGGAGGGAAGGGCAGGAAAGCAAAAGACTGCATTATCCTGCCAGCCGGCACTGCGGACACCGGGGCTTCCGTCGGGGGACTCCCGGGGAACAGCGTGGGACACGCGTCTCACAGATGGCTCGCCGGCGGGGAGGGCGGTGCTGTTCATTCCCCAGCTCCCTTCACTCACTGGTCGAGGGTCGCCCCAGGGCGGCGTGAATTCCCTGGCATTTCTGAGCCGCCTGAAATGCAGACATGCCCACAGAGGGGGACCCAGCTAGCCGAGAGACCTTGGGAGGGGCAGGTCCTGGCAGGCGGAATCTGGGCTGCGGTGTGAGGAAATGGTAAGTACTGAAGGGCTGTGGATGGTGCCCTGGCAGTGGCTGGCCCCTGCCTGGCTCCGATCCACTGAGCCCGCGTGAACGTTCCTCCACCCTGCCATCACCTCTTCAAGTTCCGGTCTCCAGCACGCGCACAATACACACACACACACACACAAACACCCCCCCCCCCCAGGAGGTTTAGTAGGACAAGCGATAGTCCCTTGCTATAGATGGTCCTGAGTCTACAAAACTGCTATTCGTCCTCTCCTTCCTCTACCAGCTCGTTACGGAGTGAATTGTATTCTGCCCACAGCCCCATCCAAATTCCCATGTTGAAGTCCCAATCCTCCGGACCTCAGAATGTGACTGCGTTTGGAGATAGGGCCTTGAAAGAGGTGATGAAGTTGAAATGGGATCTCTGGGTGGGGCATGAATCTAGTCCTACCGGTGTCCTTCTAAGAAGAGTAAGAAACAGCAGGGCTGAGCGTGCACAAAGGGACGACCTTGAGAAAACCAACTAGAAGACAGCTATCTGCAAGCCGAGGAGAGAGGCCTCAGAGGAAACGAATCAGCACCTTGATCTTGCACTGCCAGCTTCCAGAACTGCAAGAAAATGAGTTTCTATTGTTTACACCAACCATTGTATGGTATTTTGATATGGCAGTCCTAGCAAATTAATGCCACACATTCTAGATTCTCTTTCGCTTTGGCAAGTCTACCGCTTGTCTAGGTTGTGTGACTGGTGGGGTGACCCAAACCCTCATCCCTAAGGGATCTTAGCCCTTGGTTATCAGGCTCTTGTCAGACCCCATTTGCTGAAATTGCCAACTGATACTTATACTAGATGTGGCAACACCCAGAGGCACCTCAGTGAAACTCCTGAGTTCCAGATGCGTTCCTCCCTGTCCCACTTTCCTCATGATAATCATCTGCTTCTGCTGGGACAGTTACTCCTTTCTTTTCTTGTTGGTCTACTGGCATGACTAGGCATCAGCCACAGTTTTAGTAGAACTTCCTTCCTTCCTTCCCTCCTTCCTTCCTTCCTTCCTCCCTCCCTCCCTCCCTCTCTCTCTTTATTTCTTCAGATTTATTTATTTATTTATTTATTTATTTATTTATTTATTTAAGAGAGAGAGAGAGAGAGAGAGAGAGAGAGAGAGAGAGCACGAGCAGGGGGAAGGTCAGATGGAGAGAGAAAAGCAGACTCCCCACTGAGCAGGGAGCCTGACATAGGACTCAATCTCAAGACCCTGGGATCGTGACCTGAGCTGAAGGCAGACGCTTAACTGACCGAGCAACCCAGGCGCCCCAGTGGAACCCTTTCTCTGCCCCTTGGTTGATGCACCTCCTGGCAACCACACAGAGATGCTCTAGTCTGGCAGAGCCTGAAGTTGAAGAGAAAGGAAGCACCAGTTTCCCAAGTGGGGCAGTGTGATCTCTGGTGTCAGAAGCCACTCTCATCCCTTTGCCCCCAGACCTGTGTTTTCTATCTGCTGGAGTCAACGTATAGTACCCTATTACAGCTACATAAACACCATATGAGACTTCATCTTTAAGACAAGCACCCCAATCCTGCAACATATTCTCAAGCTGCTACACCTTCATAAGGCCATTCCAATATTCTATCAGGACAGCAGCTTCCAGGTGACATGGCATGTAGCAGACAAAGTGGAGCCCATGGACATTTCCCCATTGCTGCTCCAACTTCAGTAAAGTGAAGCTCTTGGTGTAAGGTATGCATTCTCAGCGGGGGCAGTATTGCTTATAAGGGGGTGAAAATTGCTTCTTGATGAGAAAACTAATTTTACTCTTATGTTTAAAGCACAGACACACAGATGGTGCATATACAGAGATACAGTGTGTGTGTGGTATTAACATTTCACGGGGAGTGGCCGTTAGGAAAGAAAATGTCTAAAAAAGCTCCATAGGGGAATGAAAAATAATTTGGAAACACTGGTCTAAAGTGATGCTTTGTGGCATTTCATAATGATACATGAGACCCTCTTTGAGCCTTTGGATAGCACTGTTGACCAAGACACTACCAGCAGAGAAGGAGAATCTGTTCTTGGAATCAGTCCCAGTAGAGGTGAATCTCTGCTCCTTCTAGAGTGGAAGGAGTTCAGTAGAATCATGTTTCCACCAAGTGGCTGGTTGGTCTTCTTGGGGGGGGATAATAACATATTTAGGGGTCGTCTTCAGCTTCAGGGACTAATCGGTGAGACATTTAGCTACAGTCACTAAGGTGGGCCTGGTGAGCAGGGGCTGCTGTAAGAGTCTTGATCCCTGCTACCACAGGTACTCTGTCCATGAGTCCATTGAGGGGCATGGCCAAGGACAGAGGCTGGCTGGACGTCCCTGGATCATCCTACCCACCTGGTTGCTCTATACCTCCTTTGGTAAGCAGTTTCGTGCGGGGGCTGGTGTAAGATACACAGATTTCACATTTTGTTGCCCATTCGTTTGTTTTCAGTCTTCTGATTCCATTCCCTGATCCATCAGTCCAGTCATGCACCATTGCCTCGCAGTCTGTGTCTGTGCTTACCTGGGGCTCCTCCTCCTTTCACACCAGGCTGATGACCAACTGTGTTACTTGACGCGCTGCCCACGGGGAGCACATCCGTTCGTCCTGGGAGGGTCTGTTATGTAACAGCAGTCCACATAGAGAAGAATAGCAATTAACATGCAGAGATGATTTATTCTTGAAGCGGGTGTGAGTGTTTTTGCTCTTCTCTATCCACTGGGTTGAAGGAAATGTCCTCTGAGGCCACAGATATGAGCTGGAAGGAGAAGCATGGGTGCGACAGAGGAAGTTGGTGGAGGTGTCTGCATTGCCTGTTTGTGTGATGTCCTGGCCTTCTGGATTTGCCCCTGCATGTTCCAGAATGTACCACGTGTTCCAGAATGCCCCTTGGACCTGACTCAGGGAGGGTCTAAACTAGGATAAGCTAGTTTAAAGTAACATCATTTTGTGTTCCTGTTTCCTTTGTAACTTTTATAAAATGCATTTCTGTCCATGTTACCACAGAGGCTTTCTGGCTTTCTTGTTAGTCCAGTGATCTGAGCTTGCAATTCTCTTTGGTACACTGACAGCAGTCGACAGCCAACCCACTCTATGGGTTCATAACCAGGTTCCACCCCATATCTCTCAAATGCCAGGAATGTTGTATAAGATCATCCCCCTGAATCCTGCCCTGAGTCCCCACAGTCTATGTCTCCAATAATTGTGATGCCTCAACTTGGCCGTCATCGCCACTTCACTTCTGTAAGCAGTGAGATCCTTGTGACCATCTGGCTGGGGAGGGGTCTGATTCCAGAATGTCATCCTGACATCTGAGTACCATTTCTGATACTAACTGTCTTAGTCTGGGTTCCTCAAGGAGGCCTGGAGACCAGGAGTTCGAGAGTTTGATAGTTCGAGATTTCGAGATCAAGTAGTTTCTTCAGAGGTGAACCCAGAGAACACGAGTAGTGAAATGAGAACTGAAAAAGGGAAGAGAAGGAAGTGAATAAAGACTGTGTTATCAAGGAAGTTGCCACTGTGGTCAATTGGAGCTGAATCCCACAGGGGACTCTGGAAAACAGCACAGAACACAGATTACAGTGTTAGTCCATGCCAGCTGTGAGGGAGCAGGGTGTGTGTATCAGTTGGCTAAAGCTGCTATAATAAGGTGCCATACTGACCCACTTAAACAACAGAAATGTGTTGTCTCACAGTTGTGGAGTTTAGAAGCCCAAAGTCAAAGGGTCAGCAGAGTTGGTTTCTTCTAAGGGCTGTGTGGGAAGGAGCTCTTCTAGGCCCCTCTCCTTGCCTGACAGATGGTTGTCTTACTTCTCTGCATGTTTCTGTGTCCAAATTCTGCCTTTGTACAAGGACGCAGGTCATACTGGATTAGGGCTCACCTTTATGACCTCATTTTAACTTGATTATCTCTCTAAAGATCCTATCGCCAAATTAGGTCACATTCTCAAGTACTGGGAGTTAGGACTTCAAAATACAAATTTTGAGGTATTTATATGTCAGTCCTCAACTGTCACTGGTTGAGGGCTGCTTTCAGTTTAGGGGGATGCAGTATTTCTGTGGCACCTTCAGCCTGGCATCTGTGTGCCCAAAGGAGGCTCTGAGACAAAGATGTGACAATTGGAGTTTGGATCTCATATTCAGAAATCATAAATGCCAAGGAAATATGAGCGGGACCCCAGCAGGTATCTGATGTTTTGGGGGTGCAAATAACTCACCATTTCTATGATTCATTTTTTTTTAAGTGGGGAAGATTATGAGAGAGGAAGTAATAGAAAAAATGTAAGTTTTATATGTTTGGCTTCCTGTGGAAAGAAAAGTCTGTTAATAGGAAACCTCGTCTATATGAGAGTCTTCAAAAAAGATGTAGTCATTATATTTTTGATAGTTGTACTTCTAGCTAATTGTCTCAAGAAACTGAAAAAAATTTAGGGGCGCCTGGGTGGCTCAGTCGTTAAGTGTCTGCCTTCGGCTCAGGTCATGATCCTAGGGTCCTGGATGGAGCTCCTCATCGGGCTCCCTGCTCTGTAGGGAGCCTGCTTCTCCCTCTCCCACTCCCCCTGCTTGTGTCCCCTCTCTTGCTCTATCTCTCTCCATCAAATAAATAAATAAAATCTTAAAAAAAAAGAAACTGAAAGAAATTTAGAAGTAATGTGATTTCCTCATATTTAAAAAAATATGTTTAGTAATCATGAATGATGAAATAATTAATGCCTCGTGTGGACTGAGGAAGTAATTAACTGTAGAATGAAGGACTTCTCGGAAATCACGTTAGAGGAGGCCCCATCAGGGGGGAATTGCCGCCAGATGGCAACAAAGCCTCTGGAATCTGATTTTGTAGGGGCGTTTTAGAAAGGTTTACCCAGGGCTCATTCCTGAGTTCAGCAGCTTTCACGGAAACTATGTTTTACTGCAAATGCTGTTCCAGATGCTGGCTGCCTTAGGAATCAGGCTTGTAGTAAATTTTGGAATACTGTAATAGAGTATATAAATTACACTCCTTTTATGAATGGCTGGTAATTGTTTTAAATTGGGATTTTTCTCATGAGATTGAAAATTATTTTGCTTTATTTAAAAAAAATTTTTGAAGATTTTATTTATTCACTTGGCAGAGATGGAGAGAGAGAGAAAGAGAGAGAACAAGCAGAGGGAGCAGCAGGCAGGGGGAAAGGGAGAAGCAGGGTCCCTGGGATATGGGGACCCTGGGATCATGACCTGAGTTGAAGGCAGATGCTTAACCAACTGAGCCACCCACATGCCCCGAAAATTATTTTAAATTCTGAAAACTGCAATGAAAATGAATACAACCCATTGGAAGGAAATTTGGTAAATACTTATTTAGAATTAAAAATGAGAATGTCTCTTTGATCAGCAATTTTGCAGCTAGGCCATTTATCTTACAGAAGAACACAGGCACAAAAAATATACAAGTATGGTCACTTGTAAACACTTTTTTAAGATTTTATTTTTTTTCAAGTAATCTCTATACCCAATGTGAGGCTCAAACTTGCAACCCCAAGATCAAGAATTGCATCATCTACCCAATGAGCCAGCCCCTAAGCATTACTTTTAATAGTGAAAAATTAGAAACAATTTAATGGCCATCAAAAGTGTGTTTAAATGAAGTCAGGGAATATTTAATTAATTAAGGGAAAAATGAAATAGAACCATTTTCATTACAAGGAAATGTCTTCAGAATTTATGAATTAAAAGGTTACAGACAATATATACTTAGACACCGAGTATTTAAGAATGTGATATTTGTACATGGGTAGAATGTCTGAAAGGATGCATACTGAACTGTTAATAATGGTTAACTCTAGGGAGAGGAGGGTTAACTTTCTATTACATGTTTTTCTATGTTGTACTTCTGTGTTGCTTGAAGATACATTTAAGAATATTATAATTTAACAATATTATAGAATTTTTTGAAGGAAAGAAAAAAAATATATAAAACTAATACCCAACAGTCAATGCTGCGACTATTCTGAATAACCCAGTATCTTTTGAATGAAATACTTTTGATGCTTATCTTGGCTCCAATGTGTAAGTATAGAGTATCGCAAATACGGAGAGAGTAAGGCTAGCTACCTATCTTAAAAGTCTATTTAGGGGCCCCTGGGTGGCTTAGTCAGTTAAGCGTCTGCCTTCAGCTCAGGTCATGATCCCAGGGTCCTGGGATCAAGCCCGGCGTTGGGCTCCCTGCTCAGCTTCTCCCTCTCCCTTTGCTTGAAATCCTAGCTCCCCCATTTATTAGCTCAGGGTAGCTCTCTAGAGTGACCATAGGCAAATCATTTCACGTCTCTGAGCCTTAGTCCCTGTCTATAAAATAAGAACAATAAAACAACTGACTTTGCAGAATTGTTAGGAGAATCAAATGAGTTATGTGAGAAGTACTCAGAACAGTCCCTGACTGATAGTAAGCACTCAGGAAATGGTGATTATTACTGCCCAAGGATCTTAGTAGCAAACTCTTCACTGTTAAATTAGGCCAGTGATTAACCATGCTTGCTGTCAATGTAAATTTTTTAGGGTTTCTGCAGATAGCATTTATGTATAGAAAATACATGTATCATTATTTTGTTTTTTGAAATTAATCTTTTAAATTATTTCAAAATTAATGTTCAATTTATTAGTCACATACATTGTAAAATTTAGGTCTTCTTTTTCCTTTTTTAAATTTAGTTTTTCTTAAGTCTTTATCTTTATAAATCTCAACATGCTATTTGTAAATCTAATAAATTTTAATAATCACCTTCAAGGGGGAACTTTAACATTTGGTCATTCAAGTTCAATAGACCAACTTTTGTTAAACAATCAGTTCCATTTATGATTTAAATTCCCTCAAACATTTTCAACTACAGTATTAAATTTAATATAGATTAATTTATTCTATTACCTGAACTGACCAGCAAAACTAACTACTTACAGTACTAAGGTCTAACAATTTTAATATATATAATATATACATATATTTATTATATATACATATATACACATATACACACACATTTATTTTTTACAAAATTCAATTTATAAATGTAAAATATTCCACTTTTCCCCTTAGGCTGTGATATATTTATCACAACTTATCTATGCATTGTGTCTGCTTTCCAACTAAATTGTAAGCCATAGGAAGTGAAGGTAGGGTCAGTTCTGTTTTGCTAAGTAGTGACTAACACATAGAGAACTTTGAAGGCCAAAAAGGATTTGAATTGGCCTAAACCAGAAAGGGTATTCTAGACCTGAAGAAACACCAGCGGGGTGGGGAAGGAGACAAACCATAAGAGACTCCTAATCTCACAAAACAAACTGAGGGTTACTGGGGGGTGGGAGGGTAGGGATAGGGTGGATGGGTTATGGACATTGGGGAGGGTTTGTGCTTTTGTGAGTGCTGTAAAAGGTGTAAGCCTGATAATTCACAGACCTGTACCCCTGGGGCAAATAATAATAAAAAAAAAGAAAGAAAAGAAAAGAAACACCAGCAAAAGTAATGGGTAGTAAAGGTGGTAAAAAGATTTTGTTTGAATTTGCCAAGTCTCGCCCATTATAAATAATGTGCGTTCTGAGTGGCCTGATAACATTTTTGTTGTTGAGGATGTCCAAATACATGAAACTGTTCTTTATATGATCAAAAAGCTCATAAACAAGTCACTGTGCGGTGTATATCTCTGAAGTGCTTTCCATTTCTCATGTCATATTCCTGGATTTTTCATTCTAGGATATGCTCCCAGTGGGTAGATAGTCTTATTTTCCTCCCATAGAAGCCAATCTCAATTATCTTACCCCACCACCAAACAAAACAACTCACATTCATTTGTTCCATTCATCAAATGTTTATCAGTATCTACTCTCGCTGGCCCGCGTTGTAAAGGCCCTGGGGATACAAGAGGGAACAAAACACTCTTGCCCTTTCAGAGCTTACATTCTGGAGGAGCTGACAGACACAAACATAAAAGTAAATTATATAGTATTTTAAGAGGCACTAAGTGCTTTGGAAAAAAGAAATTGAACAGCTGGGGAAGGGAGATGGGGCCAGGCTTTTTAACATCTGGAATTTAAAAATGAAGCGAGTACAGAAAGTCTATACTAAGACCGCTTTAATGTGTCTTCTTCTCTGCCCTTTTCGGGACAGGTGTCCATTTCCCGCCTGGCAATTTGTAGAGTAATGATAGCTTCCATTTACTGACGTGCTTGTCGCTCCACAAGTACCTTTCACGATTAGCCCATTTAATCTTCGTCAAGTATCATCGTTGCCCTTTACAGAAGAGGGAACCGTGGTGCCCATCTCAAGCGCCCATCACGAGCGCACGGCAGAGATGGAGGCCAACTGGATCTATTTAACTCCAAGTCGAAAGGAGATTGATAAACGTCCCTCCCCAGACTCCTTTAAGCCGGCGGGCGTGAGGTGTGCCAGCGCACCCGAGGTCCACACTGAGTGCGGGCCGGAGACACAGACAAGACTCAGCCGGAAGAGTCCGCGCTGGGGCTCTACACAACCCATCGAACTTGCGTGCGGGGCACACCTGGAGGCGCGGGGCATCGGCCCAGGGGTGGGGCCTGGATGGAAGGGGCGGGGCCGTCATCCTTTAATGGAAAACACGCCTCCTGGAGTGGTTTGTCCTACGTCGCGGCCCGTAGCGTCCCTGGCTGTCGCCCCTTCTCCGAGAGTGGTGGAGGCCGATCACGTGACAAGCCCGGGGGCCGGAACTGGGCAGCTTGTGGCAAGCGCAGGGTTTTGACAAAAACAAACGGCGACGGCGTTGCCGCAGGGTCTATGGCCGAGGCGGTGAGGCCCCCGCGCCGGGCCAAGGCCAAGGCCGCCCGGACTAAAACCAAGGTGAGGATCTCCCCGGCACCCTCCCGAGACCGTGGCGGATGCGCCCTGTCTCCTTTTTCCTCTCGTGGGCCTCTCCAGCCAGGGCTACCCATCTCCTGAGCCCTCCGCAGTCTCTGCCCGCACTTCCCAGTATATGATCCCACTGCCCCCCGACACCAGCCCTGTTCATCTATTCCGTCTGCACGTTTCCTTACCAGATTTTGTCAGGAGCCCCTATTTTCCTTTTCGTCCTCTGACCTCAGTGGGCTCGCTCTTTTTCTGCTTTCTCCTGGACTTTTCCAAACCTGGGTCTGGATTCCTGCCTTCAAGCACCATTTCAAGTCCCAGCTTCATCTTTGACTCTCTTTTGTCCTTTAAACCTGGGAACATTTTCAGCCCTCTCCTGCACAGAGGGAAGGAACCGCTCCTCCACACGTGCAGTGTACCCTCTGGCAGAGCTTTATGGATAGCGACAGAATGTACCTTTTCACTTTTGAAATTCAAGGTGATAGTGGTGGTGCTGCTGTTTATTTCTCATTATCCTGGTCGTTTATGATGGGGGACGAATGTCCAGAAATTAAACCAGGGCAAGACTCATACAGTAGAGATGGATTTGAATTTTCTGGGTTACTTTTGTTGGTTTGGTTTGTTTTCAGGTGCAGCTTGGGTTTTAATTTTCACCATATGTATTTTCTGAAATGCCATTTATTTTACAGTGAATAGGTTAAATGCTGCCCGTGGGTGGCTGGACCTAGATTATCCTGGCTTACCTGGAACTGAATTTACATTAAGGAAATAATGAGGGTAGTATTACAAGTACTGGAAATTTCCTTTCCGACAAGTGGTGATGTTGCAGAGCAAGTGTAACTTAAGAATGGTGCCCAAATCTGATTTTCTCACAGGAACAAAGTTTTGACAGGAGACAGATCTTCAAAGATACTGTATTTAATAAGCCAAAAATGATTTATATGACTATGTTTCATTGTGCATTTTAAAAAGGCTGTAATGGAGTTATGCACACCAGTGTACCCAGGCCTGTGAGGAGTTACTCTTTGGGGTGAAAGCCATTTTGCTATCTAATTTAAGAAGCATATTTAAGAGAAATAATTTTTCATTGTATTGGGCTGGTAAAGAACTAGCTAGATGGAGGGGGAAGTAAAAAAGCCCTTGGTGAACCATGCATAAGGTCCCTGAAGCTAGAATATGGTAGTGCATAACATGTAAACATCAGTCATGTAGAGGGCAGAACGTTAAATCTTAATCTGTAGGGCTTTTTTCTTTTTTTCGAACGAATGATGAAACTAAAGCCCAAAGAAGTTAAATGGTAGGCCCAAAGTCATGCAGTTTGACAACTCAAGTTAAAGCCAAAAATCTCAATCCAGTAGCTTAATTCATTAATCATATATCTATATGTCTGTCTATAAATACTTAAAAACAGTTAAGTTCTCTGTCAAGTTATTTTCTTTGCAACAGGATTTCTGAAGTAAAAACCTTAAGCTTTTAATCTGTCATGGAAAACTCATTGCTCATTTTATTGACACATTTCAGGCAATTTTTGTACACAGACATATATATGTTAATTTATTTGAAGAAGCCTTCATTCCAGAGGTATTTGGTCAAACCAGAAATCCCGGACGCATACTTTTTTCTCTCTCTCCAAATCTAATCAGTCACTAAGTCTTGCCAGTTGTATTTCCTAAATATTCTCTTAATTCTTCTCATTTTTCTCCATCCTACCACCACCATCCTCCAACGAGGAGTTCTTGGATTCTGCTAAACTGGCCTTTCCAAATTCATTCTTGATGCCCACCCTCTAAACTAAAGCCGATTGATAGTTTTAAAAACAAAAAACAAAACTGATTACTCTCCTCCTTAAAACCTTTCAAAGGTTCCCCGTTACCCCAAGGCTGGAGTCCAGAGTCCTCAGCTTGGACTCAAGGCCCTAAACGATCCAGCTTCTATCTTTCTCCTCAGCCTCAGGTTTACTACTACCATCCCTTTTGGTTCTCAACTATATATATATACACATATATATATGTGTAAAATTATATATAAAATATATATATTATATATGTATATATCTTCTGCTTCAGGGCCTTTGCACATGCTGTTTCTTCTGCCCTGATATCTTTTCCTGCCCCTCTTCACCTGCTGCTCAGTCATGAGGTCTCTACTAAAACAGTACTTCCTTGGAAGAGCTTTCCCTCATCACCCTCACATTACTCCCTCCTGCAGTAACACGCTGCACCTCCTTTATCACTTGTCTCACTTGTAGTTATTTTGTCAACAACTCTTCTCCTGTAGACTGTGTTCTCAGTGAGGCAAGGACTTGTTTGTTTCCAGTACCCTTCACAGCCCTCTATGCACTTGGTCATGTTTGTTGAATAAAGGAATAGATGCCAGTATTGAAAAATACTTCCAAACATTGTCACTTAGAAGAATTTAGTAAATTTCCTCTTAGCAGAATGAAAAAAACAAATGGAAAAAGTCCACAACACCAGCAAGGCCCTCATTCTTGTCATTGTAAAAATTGTTCTTTTAGAGTCAGTAGATTCATTTTTAGTGTGGCTGTAGTTTGGCCTAATTATAAAGTTCTACATTAATGAAATCTTTATTATCTGTGGTCTAATTTGGCAGCTATTTACGGAGCCATAAAGCAGTTCCAAGACTCAGTTCAGGAAGTGAGTAGTGTCATGTGTTATTCCCTTCAGATAGTTTGAGTGGCTTGTGGATTTTTTTTACCCAGCAGCTGACCTGCATTCCTCAATGTTAATCATCTGGTAGATGACCTCACATTGTTAGGTTGTAGTTAATCTCCTCATTCCTAAGAGATTGTCCTAATAACGTTTTCATTCTTTTAGTGCCATCTTCTACTTAGAATATCCCCCACCTCAGAGGATCCTGATCTCGGTAATCTTGGTAGATTATGAGTTAAGAAGAGTCGATATTTAGATTTGGACTTATTCTACAGATGTGGTGTGTATTTTATAGTCCTGGAATGTGCACAAACATTAGTTAAGTTCTGAATGCCAGCGACTCATTAATAGTAACAGCATATGGTAATTGCTAAGGATAGACTGAAATGTGGCCCAGAAAGCTGATCACAGAAATGTAAAGACCTTTATTTATTTATTTATTTTTAAAGATTTTATTTATTTATTTGAGAGAGCGAGAACAAGCAGTGGGGAGGGGCAGAGGGGGAGAGAGAGAGAGAGAGAGAGAGAGAGAGAGAGAGAGAGAGAGAGAGAGAGAGAAGCAGACTCCCTACTGAGCATGGAGCCTGACACGGGTTTCGATCCCAAGACCCAGAGATCATGACCTGAGCCGAAGGCAGACGCCTAACAGACTGAGCCTCACAGGTGCCCCGGGAAAGACTTTTAAATCCCCAACCCCTTTTGCTTTTCAGCCTGGATGATTTCTACTGCTTAGTTGCTCCCCTGCCCTAACCCCCATGAATAGGGGTGAATATAGGGGATGCTATATATTATTTAGGTCCTTTTGTGCCCCTGAAGATCCATTCATTTGTTGAGCGAACACTCATTGGTCACCGTGGACTGTTTTAGTCACCTGGGAAATAACAGAGGAAAATCAAAGAACCTGGCCTTAATGCAGTTTACATTCTCGAGGGAGAAGACACACCAACAACCCCCCTAAAAAAATAAGTAAAATATATGATATGTTTAGGAGATGGTAAGTATTAGGAAAAGAGAAAAAGAACAGGGTACAGAGTTGGGGAGTAGTGGTGGGAGATAAGGATGGGTTGCAGTTTTCCAAGGTGACATTTAAGTAAAGACACGCAAGAGATGAAGGAGTTAGTCATGTAGATATTGGGGGAGAAATGTTCCAGGCTAAGGCCCTAAGGGAGTGGCCTGCCTGCCCCAAGAACTGCAAGGAGGCAGTTTGGGTATGGAGAGGTGTGGGCGGTGAGGGAGGGGAGAGTAGGGGGATGAAGTCAGAAACCTAACACAGGGGCCAGGTCATGCAGGGCTGTGTGTGGGCCATTGTAGCAACTTCTACTTTGAGTGAAATATGTAAGCGCCTCAGGGTTTTGAGCAGAGAAGGGGTGTGATCTGAGTTATGCTTTAAAGGATCACTGTGCTTGCTGTGTTGAGAATAGATTGTAAAGGAGCAAGAGTAGAGGCAGAGACCTTTTAAGAGACTGTCGCAGTAATCCAGGCAAGAGGTGACAGTGGCTTGGACCAGACTTGTACAGCAGAGGTGGTGAGAAGTGTTTGTAGCCTCGAAGTTTCTTCAGGTAGAGCCAAGAGGATTTGCCGATGGTTTGGATCTGGCATGTGAGAGAGAACAGTCATGGATAACTCTGAGACGAGGAGGTCATGGGTGGAACAGGTTTGGGGGCTCATTAGAGTTCAGTTTTGAATATGCTAATTTTGAAACAGGTGTCTACTAGACATCCAAATGGAGATGTAAAGTAGGGTTGGGTATATGAATCTAGAGTTTGGGAGAGCTCCAGGTTGGGATTAAGATCTGGGAGTCTTTGGGGTGCCTGGGTGGCTCAGTCGATTGAACACCCAACTCTTGATTTTTGGCTCAGGTCATGATCTCAGGGTCATGGGATCAAAGCCCGCATTGGGCTCCTTGCCCAGTGGGGAGTCTGCTTGAGATCTTCTCCCTCTCCCCATCCCTTGCCCCCCTCCCCAAATAAATAAATCTTAAAAAAAAAGAGATCTGGGAATTTGGCATATAGTCATTAGCATATAGGTAGTTATTTATTTTTTAAAAGGTTTTATTTATTTATTTGACACAGAGGGATCAGATCACAAGTAGGCAGAGAGGCAGGCAGAGAGAGAGGAGGAAGCAGGCTCCCTGATGAGGGCCTCGATCCCAGGACCCTGAGATCATGACCTGAGCCGAAGACAGAGGCTTTAACCAACTGAGCCACTCAGGCGCCCAGCATATAGGTAGTTATTTAAAGCCAGAGACTGAATTAGGTTACTTTGGGAATGAGTGTAGTATAGAAAGGTGATAAGAAAAGAACCCAGGGGCACCCCAACTTTAAGAGTTTGGGGAGAAGGGGGAGAAGAAGACAAAGGAGGATATGGAGTGACCAGTAAGGTGGTGAGGTAGTATGTGTCCCCAGTGCCCTTAACTGAGAGTGTGGGGTCCCAGAAGCTGAGTGAGGGAAGTGTATGAAGGAGGAGAAAGAGGTCAAGCCTCTCAAGCCTAGTACATGAAGGAAGATTGTTAAGAGCAGCAGTAAAGAAGTGGCAGCCAAGAGCAGATGTTGTATTCAAAGCAAAATGTAGAGGACCCATCCTTTCCCCAAGCCTTTTTACTTGTACAGCATCCCTGTATCCCCCAAGGAGGCCTGGTACAGTTGCCCCAAGAGCTCTTTACTTAACACAGACCCACGTGTCCAAGCCCCTTTTATCTCTTCTGTGCCAGATATTGTGCTAAGTGCTGCAGATACAGACATTATTGATAAACAGACCCTGTCTTTAGAATAATCTCATGGAATTCTACGAAATGTATAAAACTTGAACCTTCATTGTTTGTGAAGAAGCATCTCATTGTTACTTTTAAAGAAGCAAAGGAGTTGTAATTTTTTTTACTTACTCTAGCTCAGAGAAAAAGAATTGTGAGTGAGGAAACTTCCAGTTTGTTTCCCAGAACCTACACTCTTTATTTTTCTTCTTCTATTTATTTATTTATTTATTTATTTATTTATTTATTTATTTATTTATATTTTTTAAAGATTTTATTTATTTGACAGAGAGAGATACAGCGAGAGAGGGAACACCAGCAGGGGGAGTGGGAGAAAGAGAGAAGCAGACTTTCCCGCAGAGCGGGGAGCCCGATGCGGGGCTCTAACCCAGGACCCAGGGATCATGACCTGAGCCAAAGGCAGACGCTTAAAGACTGAGCCACCCAGGTGCCTCTATTTTTCTTCTGATTACAAAAGTGCTCATTGCTGGGCGCCTGGGTGGCTCAGTGGGTTAAAGCCTCTGCTTTCGGCTCAGGTCATGATCTCAGGGTCCTGGGATCGAGGCCCACATCCCGCTCC
>LNAC01000015.1:1262715-1278243 GCA_002007465.1 Ailurus styani | reverse complement strand
CCCCCCCCCCGGAAATGAAATGCCCTGAATTCTTCTCCTGGGGAAAAGTTGGTAGTGATTTGGGTGAGTTCTTTTGTTTTTTCCCATATGTACACAACACTCCAGAGCATGTTTACTGTGATGTGTAGTTAAGTTTGTTTTTCCTTGTTTATTAGCAATTCTTCCATTTCTGTATAAGTGCTTACTTACTTTTCTTCTGTGGGATTATTTCAGTATTTATTCTCTACCTATATGTAACGTAGGTGGATATTAAAAGCAAAGAAATACAGATTCCTAATCTCCTGGCTGTTTTTAGTTATAAGAAACATGTCTGTTGCTTAAAATAAAATTATGTAAGTATGAATTTTTGCACATGTGACTTGATACCCATGGAGTTGTGTTTGAATTTTGTGATCTATAGTGATTATTATATATACAATATGTTCTCCTATATCTTTATCTCTAGTTAACTCAAGTAGGCAAAATAATTGGAAGTTGGCTTTTTAAGTTTTAAGTGGTATTTTGTATTTTTAGTGTCAGAATAGATTCTGATTTTGGCATAAAAGTTGAGTTTCCTCTGAATTCATTGGATATTCCCAGTGCTTTCTGAGAGGTATATAAAAATAAATTTCGGAATGGGCCACAGCACATGGTAAGTATAGCTATTTGTTGGATAATTGAATAATTTCTTTATATTTCTTTATTCTAGTACCTAGGACAGAGCCCAGTGTACAGTTGGTACTCGGTAAATCCTTGTGATTTATAGGTCTTCGCTATTGTCTCAAGAGACATTTACTGAACACTGTCAAAAATCAGAGGCATATCAGATCCAAAGACAGAAGATACAGTGGCTGGCCATAAGATACTTGTGGTTTATGTGGGGGGAGACAGAACTTAAAGATAAATTAACCTGTAACCACGGCCGGGTGGCAAGGACATATAGCAGTAATTCAGAGTAAAGCATGTGTGGAAGGGTTGGTGTGGTCATTGAAGGAAGATTTTTGTCTTGAGGCATAATCATAACTGAGTCATCAAAGGCACTGAGTTAAGAATCAGTCTTTCATTAAGTGGAGAGCTGTCGCTGTTTGTGGTGTTCAGAGCAGTGTTGTAGGGAAGACAATGTTAAAATGGCGTTTGTAATGAATTGGTGGTGGGACAGAGGCTGCCAGCTTAGAGACCATTCAGGACCCGCTCTCCTGTTTGGTGCTTTGGGCAAGTGAAGTAAGCCACAGGGAGCTCACCACTGCTCTTGAGGCTCTGGCATCAGTGATGATCTCAGCAAGTGCCCCCTCTCTCTGCATTCATACCATAGAGGTCCTGTCCCTGTCCTGGGATCCTTGAGGGAGCAGCGTCAGGCCTTTGCCATCAGCTCAAACGGTTGTCCATCCTTCCCTCCAGGTTGCCTTCTCTGGTCTGGTTGGTCCATTTGAATCGAAGCACAAGCTTCCCTGTCCTTCCCCCACTCCTTCCTTGGGCCAACTCCAGGTTAATTTCTGTTTGGACCTAACTACCCTAACCAGTACAGGTAGAGAATTTTCTTTGGTCCCACTCTGGAAACCCAGAGAAGCACTGAGTTATACTCCAGGGGAAATAAAAGCCTAAACAAAGTCTTGTGTGTTCTTTCCAGAGAGGCTAAGACGTTTTTAAAAACTTCATTTGATTCTCTGGCCTCATTATTTGTTCCTACAGATGCTGGGAGTGGGCTGGCAAGTTCAGGAGTAGCAGCTAGAGGCTTCATTTTGTTTAGTGGAGGGAAAGAATTTGGAATTGCAAGGGCAGTCCTGCAGTGGGGAGAAAGGGCAGGGTGAGGTGGAGTTGGAGTGGAGTGAGGTGGCACCCAGTGGGGTTAGAAACTGCCTGAGGAACAGGTTGGATAGGAAGGCTCTGGAGGCCTGTGTGTTGGAGGAGGTGTGGTTGCTTGCTGTGCCCTTGATCATGTGACCTGTCTCGTGGCTGCTTCCAGCTTCCTTGTCTTCTCTTCCAGTTAGCATTTAACACCCCTAGAGGTCTCTTCCAGCTTAAGAAAAGAGAAAAATCCTCTCTGTTCAACATTCCAGTCTCTGCTTCCTTACTTCTCATTCGTCAGCTCACTAAATTTAAAACATCTCTCATAGCTTTTTGAGATTCAATTCACACACTACACAGTTCACCTATTTATAATGTATAATTTGGTGGTTTTTAGTATGATCATAAGGTTATGTAGCCATCACCACAGTTAGGAGCTGCCGAACTGTCTTCCATAGTGGCTGCATCACATTACAATCCCACCAGCAGTGTATGAGGTTCTAATTTCTTTACATCCTTACTGTCACTTACAATCTGACTTTAAATAGTTTTCCTACTGGATACGATATAGTGTCTCATTATTGTGATTTGCTTTTCTGTAATGGCTAATGATGTTAGCATCTCTTTATGTGCCATTTGTATATCTTCCTTGGAGAAATGTCTGTTCACATCCTTTGCCCATTTTTAAATTGGGTTATTCATCTTTTTATTATAGGGTTACAAGAGTTTCTTTTTTATTCTGAGTGTAAGTCCCTTATAAGATAATTGATTTGCAACTGTTTTCTCCCATTCTGTGGGTTAACCTTTCACTTTCTTCAAGGTGTCATTTTCAGCTAAAATATTTTTAATTTTTATGAAATTCAATTTATTGGGCGCCTGGGTGGCTCAGTGGGTTAAAGCTGCTTCTTTCGGCTCAGGTCATGATCCCAGGGTCCTGGGATCGAGGCCCACATCGGGCTCTCTGCTCGGCAGGGAGCCTGCTTCCTCCTCTCTCTCTGCCTGCCTCTCTGCCTACTTGTGATCTGATCTCTCTCTCTCTCTCTCTCTCTGTGTCAAATAAATAAATAAAAAATCTTTTTTAAAAAAATTCAATTTATTTTTTTCTTTTGTTATTTGTACTTTCGGTGTCACGTGTAATCCAAAGTCATTAAGATTTACACCTCTGGGGGCGCCTGGGTGGCTCAGTCCTTAAGCGTCTGCCTTCTGCTCAGGTCAGGGTCCCAGGGTTCTGCGATCGAGCTCCTCGTAAGGCTCCCTGCTCAGCGGAAAGCCTGCTTCTCCCTCTCCCACTCCCCCTGCTTGTGTTCCCTCTCTCTGTCAAATAAATAAAATCTTAAAAAAAAAAAAAGATTTGCATCTATGTTTTCTTCTAAGAGTTTTAAAGTTTTAGCTCTTACATTAGGTCTGTGACCCTTTTTGAGTTAATTTTTGTGTGTGATGGAAGGTAAGGGTCCGGTTCACTCTTTGGATATCCTGTTGTTAAGCAGCATTTGTTGAAGACTGCTCGTTGTACATTATCTTGGCACCCTTGTTGAAAATCAGTTGACCGTAAGTATAAGGTTTTATTTCTGGATTCTCAGTTCTCTTCCATTGAGCTATTCCAGTGTGATAGAACCACACTGTCTTTATTATTCTAGTTTTATAGTAGGTTTTGAAGTTGCAAAGTATGAGATCTCCTTTGTTCTTTTTTAAGATTGTTTTGTCTGGGGCGCCTGGGTGGCTCAGTGGGTGAAAGCCTCTGCTTTCGGCTCAGGTCATGATCTCAGGGTCCTGGGATCGAGGCCCACATCGGGCTCTCTGCTCAGCAGGGAGCCTGCTTCCCCCTCTCTCTCTCTNGCCTCTCTGCCTCCTTGTGATCTCTCTCCCTCTGTGAAATAAATAAATAAATTAAAAAAAAAAAAGATTGTTTTGTCTGCTCTGGGTCCCTTGCATTTTCTTCCTTCCTTTCTTTTTTTTTTTAAGATTTTGTTTATTTGACAGAGAGATAGGGAGCACAGTAGGCAGAGTGGCAGGCAGAGGGAGAGGGAGAAGCAGGCTCTCCGCTGAGCAGGGAGCTTGATGCGGAACTCGATCCCAGGACCCTCAGATCATGACCTGAGCCGAAGGCAGCCGCTTAACCGGCTGATCCACCCAGACACCCTCCCTTGCATTTCCTTATGAGTTTAAGGATCCAGCTTGTCATTTTCTGCAAAAAAGACAGCTGAACTTCTGATTGAGATTATGTTGAATTTGTGTATCAGTTTGAGGAGGATTGCCATCTTAATAATATTGTGTTCTGATCCATGAACATGGGATGTGTTTCCATTTATTAAGTCTTTAATTTCTTTTAACAATGTTTGGCAATTTTCAGAGTACAACTTTTATAATCTTTTGTTAAAGTTATCTCTGTTTTATTCTTTGCTCCTTATAAATGAAATTATTTTCTTAATTTTATGTTTTGATTTTTCAACTCACTAAAATTTGACTTTTCTCCCGACCAGTACACCATCATTTCTCTCACTGAAGTAACCATAGGCCTCTGTCTCCTGATTTTCTCTGACCTCCCAGTCTGACAAACCTTTTTATTATAGAAGTGTGCTAAACATCATTGCAGTGTAATTAGACCCACTTCTTCATTTTCTTATGAATGCTCATGTAATGCTTTCTGTTATTCATGATTTTAGGCAGTTTGACAAACTCATTTGTACATATCATGTGGCTCATATCTGAATCTGATGTTCACAGTGTAGATTAAAGTAATTTTAGAGGAGTGCATTGCTTCTTCAGTCATCACCATTGTAAATGTTTGGTAGCCATTACCAGCGAGTGACCTCAAATTCCATTTCAAAAATGTTTATCTTTTCTTGGGTGCCTGGGTGGCTCAGCAGGTTAAAGCCTCTGCCTTCGGCTCAGGTCATGATCTCAGGGTCCTGGGATTGAGCTCCGCATTGGGCTTCCTGCTCAGCAGAGAGCCTGCTTCCTCCCCTCTTTCTGTCTGCCTCTCTGCCTACTTGTGAACTCTCTCTGTCAAATAAATAAATAAAATCTTTTAAAAAAATGTTTATCTTTTCTTCCTAATACTAGGTACATATAAGTGGCTTACATTTTTGGTTCTTGTCAACTTTTTTTGCTTGACATTTGCTGGACGCACAATCCAAAATCACTGATAACTTGTGAAACTGTCAGGTTTGTCTTCTTAAAGTTTCATAGTGAAAGGCGAGTGTTTGAGTGATGCATTTTTTTTTCAGTTTGTTTGAATGTAACAATTTTATTGAAAGAATCTTCCTGTAATTTTTTTCTTCATCAGTGTGTTTTCCTATGTATCTAGTTTGTGTGTTTAATGCTTGAGGTTTTTTTTTTTTTAACTATAACTCGTTTTATAGGACTTTCTTTTAACAGTTAACTTTTTTTTGTTTGTTTTTTGGAGATCATTTCAGACTTAGTGAAAAGTTGTAAATATAGTACAGAGATTTCCATATACCCTTCATGCAGCATCCTCTGATGTCAGCATCTCACATAATCATAAATTCTGTGCTGTAGAACATTTATCATAACCAAGATGTTAATGTTGGCACAATACTATTAACTCAGGCATAGAACTTCTTTGGATTTCTACAGTTCCTACTACTGTTCTTTCTCTATTCCAGGATCCAATCCAGGGTCCTACAGAGCATTTAGTTGTCCTGTCTTTGTTGTTTTGTCCAATCTCTTGATAGTTCTTCAGTCTTTTCTTTGATGACCATAACATTACTGTTATTCCTTTTTTTTTTAAGATTTATTTATTTATTTTAGAGAGAGAGAGAGAGCGACCATGAGGAGGGGGAGAGGGAGAGAGAAATTTTAGCAGACTGTGTGCTGAGCGCAGTGCCCGACGTGGGGCTCGATCTCACGACCCTGAGATCATGACCTGAACTGGCACCAAGAGTTAATCACTTAACTGACTGCACAACCCAGGGCCCCCATGTTTCTGCTATTTTGTGGACCGTTCCTTAGTTTGAGTTTGGTATTTTTTTATGATTAGGTTGAGGTTATATGTTATTGGAAAGGACGCTTGAAGAGGTGATAGGCCTTCTCAGAACCTTACATGGTGATATACTACTGGTCATATTAATCTTGATTACGCAGGTAAAGTTTTGTTTGCCAGAATTCTCCACTGAACCTTACTATTCCCCCTTTTGTAATTACTAAATATTTAGGAGATGCTTTGATGCTATCCAGGTGTCTTTTTTCTCCTTGAATTTTCACTCACTCACTTCAGCATCTGTCAGCAGATTTTGCCTGTGGCAGTTATTACCGTGGCATTGTAATGGTGATTTTTCTCTTTTTCTCATTCCATCTACATTTATTAATTGGAATTCTGTAAGGAGGAATATTACTTTTGCCCATTTATTATTTATTTATGTCAGTATGGACTCATTTATTTTATTCTGTAGGTTATAATCTAATACTATAGTCATTTTATTGCTCAAGTTATTTGACTCTTTCTGCATGAGTTTTAAGTGAATATGTTTGTCAAGACGAAGATAAATCAATTGAGGCCTACTCTACTTGGACACTGTTCTGTTGACCTCTAGGAGAATGGAGAATGACCTAATTAAAAACTTTCCTCCTCTGTTCTTGAATCATAATTTGCTGCTTCTTTTGATGTCTTTCTCAGTTGTGATTAGACTAGAGAATCTCCCATATTTAATGTAGTTGAAATTGAATTGTAATAGGAAATATGAAACCCATTTTACTTATGAAGTTTATTTAGATTCCATTTGGTAATTCTAAAATTTAGATTTTATCTATAGTTTAAGAATTTCTCATGTTGAGAACATCAGTTATTACTGTTATAAATTATTTCACATTCTAAATCTCATTTTTAGGAGAAGAAGAAATCTGAAACCCTTCAGAGGGAAGAATCTGATGAAGTCTCCCTTCCAAAAACCTCCAGAGAGCTGGAAATCTCTACTCCATCTTGTGAATTCAAAGGAGACTCTCCAAAGGTGTTAACTGACTCCCAGCTCCAGGATGCTGCCAGCGGACAAAATGAGAGTGAAATGTTTGATGTACCACTCACCTCCTTAACTATAAGCAATAAAGGGTCCCTGACATTTAGCACAGAGACCCTAAAGGAGGAGGAGGAGGTCAGAGCCTGTGTTGGGGACGATGCAGTGAAGCTGAAGGTCAACCCTGGAGACAATGTCGGAACCAAAGGAGAAACCCCCAAGAACTTCACAGAAGTAGAGGAAAATAAATTGGTACCGTGTGGACTTTCTGAAAGTACCTTGCAATCTAATTTTTCTTATATTCAGCCAGAAATGGAAAATTTACAGGTCAGAGAAACTCAGAAAAAGAAAGATGACAAGCAAACCTTGGGTCTTTCTTCAGAGGTGCTACGAAATGTTGGGTTGCAGAGTTCTTGTGAAGCCAAAGACATTTTTCAGCCACCTAGAGTGAAAAAACTGTATCCGCAGTTGCCAGCCGAAATTGCCGGAGAACTACCAGCTCCGGTGGCAGCGAAACCCTTGTTTCATAATGAGCGACTCTACCCAGAGCTCCCATCTCAACCAGAACTGGTACCATTTACTAAAGAGCAGCTAAAGATCTTTGAGCCTGGTTCATGGCTGGAAAATGTCGAGTCGTATTTAGAAGAATTTGACAGCATGGCTCATCAGGACAGGCATGAGTTTTATGAGCTGCTTTTGAACTACTCGCGGTGTAGGAAGCAGCTGCTGCTGGCCGAGGCTGAGCTCCTTGCTCTGACATCTGATTGCCAAAATGCAAAAAGTCGGCTATGGCACTTTAAGGACGAACAGCTGTCTGTGCAGGTATTTTGGTGTTCTGTAAAGCGCTTCGGCACCTGGGGAATGTGCAGTGGAGCTGCCGTTCTTGTGATGCCATCTAGGTCTGGAGGATGCTTGTACTCACATTGACCCTCTCCTAGCCCAGAGTAGTGCGGTGTAGGAGTCACAAAGTCGGATGCCTGCAGGGGCTACGCAGGTGACCTGGGGGAGTGAAGTGGGCCGAGTGGGACGGTGGCCCATGGGCAAGCTCCTTCCTGGTCCAGTGGGGGCAGCTGCTCTTGCGTTCTAGCTGATTGTTGCCATGAGGTTGTGTTGGTCCAACACTGCCACATATTTTCACTTCCTGAGAGGAGCTGGAAATCGAGATTTCTGTGTGAAGGATCCTGATTTATGATTGTTGGCAACAAAATAGTAGAGGTCAAGCAAATCATGTTTTAAGGTCAGATTGAGCCTGGAGACCATTTAGTTCGTAACCTTGGGCATAATGCCTGGAACATCCAAATGGGTAGAGAGGGTCAAGGAGAGGATGATCCATGGAATAAACTTGAGAGATGGGGAAACAGGAAAGCAATTAGATGTGACCCTGTGGAGGCCAAGGTGACCCTGTGGAGGCCAAGGGAAGCCACTTCCCATTGGCCTGGGAAGGATGGCAAAGAAGAGAAGGCCACTCTTGGTAAGTTTGGCAGTGAAGGGAAGCCAGAGGAGATATCGAGGAGAAACATGGTTTCCTCCATCCCTGATCCTCATTCACTGGGAGACCTTTGTATCTCTCTCTGTGGATAGAAAAGAGTCTGTGGAGAGGGGAACATTTGAAAACACTGATTCAGGAAGACAGCTGGAGGTGTTAGTATTGGAAAGGAGAGGGGTTTCTTTTGAGCAGAATCAAGGAATGATGAGGGTAGATACAGAGATATTTTGAAGTCCCTTGAAGTTGTGGGAATATCATATTGACTTCATGTCTGTAAAGTTGAAGGTAAGATTATCAATCATGAGAGTCTTAGGGATGAGGTCTATTATTTTCTCCTTAGGGTTTCTTTTTTCTTCTTTGACCTTGTGATGCTTTGTGATTGACATTATTCCTCTTGGCCCCTGATTATATATTTGATTTATTGTTCCTTATGTGGTAGTATTGTCCCCTTGCTATGATTTATAAGCTCTTTGAAGGTCATCCTGAAGCCAATACATGGTATGCCTGCAGCCTGGTTATTTCAAGTGTAAAGAGTTAACTGGTTTCCTTTTTTACCCTTTTATTCACTGCTAGGGTATCTGTGCAGATCAAGTGAAAGTTTCAGGCTATCATCGCTACCAAAGAGTAGAGATGAATGAAAATGCCCTGGGAGAGCTAAAGAAGCTATTTGATGCCAAATCTGAGCACCTCCACCAGACCCTCGCTCTGCATTCATACACCTCTGTGCTCTCAAAGTTGCAAGTGGAGTCTTACATTTATGCCTTACTCAATAGTTCAGCTCTTCTGAGATCTTTAGCAATTCAAGGCCGAGGTATGTGAATCGTGAAAGTCTCACTCTTTCTCATGGTCTGCAATGAAGAAGGAATTGAGGAGTTGGTTGAATTGCTTGTGTACTCATTGGTACTACAAGGGAACATTTGTGCTAGCTGTTTTACCTTGCCTTCCCCAAAGTAGGATTGAGATTTGCCTTCATAACATCTCTTGGGAGCAGTGCTAGGTCTCCCTTCCCAGGGGCCATCAGTCGCTGCTACTCTGGGAAGTCAAAAAGCTTGCTTTTTAACATTAATGTGCCTTATTCCTAATTTATGTGCTGTTGCCAAGTAGAGTTCAAATAAATTTTGATTGTAAAACCAATACTTGGTGTACTTTTTCATCCTTTATCTTTTGTACTTTATTTTTGCTTGTCTAGTTTGTCGGGCTGTTTTATATAACTTTCATCAGAGGATCTATAATGTTCTGCATTTTCCATCATATTTGGGTTTTAAAAAACTAGTTGATTGTATGATGTGTTAAGTATGAATTAGCTAATTGAATTATGCAGTTTTTATTTCTGGGGGAGATATTAGGAATATTTAAAGTAAAAGAAATCCTGGGTGCCTGGGAGACTCGGTTAAGTGTCTGACTCTTGATTTTAGCTCAGGTCATGATTTCAGGGTTGTGAGATCAAGCCCCATGTTGAGCTCTGCATTGGGTGTGGAGCCTACTTAAGATTCTGTCTCTTCTTCTCCCGCTGTCTCTTAAAAAAAGAAAAAAATCCTTCCCCCTCATTGTTTTCATAACTAATCAAAGAGCTGGGATTAGGTCAGAGGTCTGCTACTTTTTAAATAAAAAATGGATTTTGAGAAGTTAATTTTCCCTTACTTTGTAATACTTCACAAAATTAAATACTTTTTTGGGATTACATAATTTAGTAGAAATTCAGATTTTTAAGAAAAGTTTTATTTATTTAAGTAATCTCTACACCCAACACTGGGCTCAAACTCACGATCTCAAGATCAAGAGTCACATGCTCTTCCAACTGAGTCAGCCAGGAGCCCCAAAATTCAGGTATTTTTGATGCAGCTTTTCTCCTTGGATTTTTATCTGAACTAAATATATCGAAAAGGTTTTACTGATTAATTAATTTATAGGTAGAGACACTAAAAATTCTCTCCAAAACACTATTTATGTGGGGCTCATTTAATCCTCTTTTTGATTTATAGCTTGTAAACAGACAGAAAGCTTTCCCTCTGACCTGTGTCAACTAAAGGAGTGCATCAGTGTCTTATTCATGTTCACCAGAAGGGTTAATGAAGATACTCAGTTCCATGATGATATTCTTCTCTGGCTGCAGAAATTGGTAAGGGAACAGATAATTGAAGAATTATGTCTTCTTCTGGAGTTTTTTCCAACAGCTTCTTCAGCTAATTCATTTAATGTGTTAATTAGTGATATTTTCTTTGTTCATGACACATGATAAGTTATACTTATTTAATGTGTCATTAAGCACAAAGTATTTTTCTCATACACTTTAATCTCAGGCCTTCAGCTTAGGAAGAATTTGCAGTGTGGGAAGCATGTTAAATTAAAGACGGGATATGTATTTAGAATATAGGTAGCTCATCTAAAATCTTCCTTATCATTTATTTTTCTCATCTTATGTTTAGTGTTGTATTCAGTCATACTTAAAAAACTTAAGAGAAAAAAGGCTGGTGTGAGAATTTTGGAGATTTAAGAAAGATGTTGAGTGTATTAGAGAATGAGGCTTATTTGTATAGTCATTGTGTCTTCCGTGGGGCTGCCTTGGGTGCTTTTTTTAGGTTAATAGTAGAGTTCTTACATAGGTGGTAAAGTCCCAAGCAGACTTATTGGGATTTGAGAATCTATTACAAACTGAGACTAGATTAAACTACTTGGCTTGTATCTATTCACGTGTGGCCAGGAACGTGAGTAAGTTATATTTTGCCAGATAATGAAAACTGGGTTTGCAGGGAAACTACTTAGGATGTTTTTATCATAGGACTCACAGGTTCTTAGGCTTCCGTGTGCCTCTGTTGTAGAAACTCAACCTGTTAATAGCTTATCTTTGGTTATATAGCATATATATATTATATATATTTATGTGTATATACAGTAGCTCTCTGGTTACTCTTCTGAAAGATTCCTGTATTTAAACATTGGCTAAGTGATTTACTAGACCCCTACGTACATTTTTCTTCTTACTAAATAGTGAGGCTATATGTCCTTCCCTGTGCAGGTGTCAGTGTTACAAAGGGTTGGCTGTCCTGGAGACCACTTCTTCCTTTTAAACCATATTCTCCGATGCCCAGCTGGTGTTAGTAAATGGGCCGTTCCTTTCATCCAGGTATGGTGATGGTCTTCTGATTTTGAGTGGGATGAGAGAGATTTTGTTAAACATTTTTCCTGAAGAAATGGTTTTTTTCCCTTTAAAAAACTACTTAAAAATGTTGATATTTAAAACAAAATTCTTAAAATATTTTAGTATATATTTGTATATTCGCAGGGGTTTTTATGCTGAAGTTTCTTGGGCCACCCATATTTGATGAAATTAAGATAGAATTGCAAAAGTTCCGTGTCGTCTGGCTTGGTAGAATCAGTATTCAGTTCTGTAAAATTTCTGTGCAGGAAGACACACTGGGACTTTTGTTTTTTTGTGTGTGTGATATTCAACACAGCTTCCTAAGTTAATCTACTTCACAGCACAGCTGGGATAGGCAAAACAGAAACCACAAGCATCTCCAAGTTCTTTAACGTGAACGGAGATCCAGGCCTTTGTGATCAGCTTTCATATAATGACCTTCAGTGCTGATTATGTGGCTCACAGTTTCTCCTCTCTGTTGCTTGCATTTGGGTTATTTTGTTCCTCACAGCCACCACTCAGATGGGTGGAAGCCAAGTGCATGCCAGGTTCAGCTTCTCCACATGACTTTTTCTTTAGGATTTCTGGTGGTGAGAAGTCTGAATCTTTTTAGGTAGAAGGAGGATTTTTTAGTTTTGTTTTGTCTTTGGACTAAAAGAGCAGTATTGTGCTTGTCCTATCTAGTTAGCAGTAGTTGAAGTCAGCTGCTCCGCACGCTGTGCTCTGAGTCCAGCTGAATCAGGACTGCCAGGTAACCCACGTGCTCTCACTCTTGGGGATTCCGTGCCAGTTCCATCTTTGTTTTCATAACTGCTCCCTTTGTCAGAATGCTGGTGAACTAAGATTATGGATACTTGGGTTGTCGGTTTTCTACAGTATGCGTTTTCCTTTTCTGATTTCAGATCAAAGTGTTGAATAACCCATCAGGGGTCTTTCATTTTATGCAGTCCCTTGCCCTGCTAATGTCTCCTGTCAAGTAAGTGTGGAAGAGCTTTATGAAGTAGAAATTGAAATGCTTCTTTCTACCAAAGGATTGGCTTCCTAAACTGCCCAGATCCAAAGAACTGCTAAGGGAAGTGTCAGCATTCCAGAATTAAATATTGCGGATTTTCTTTGGGTTGGATACCCTCTGTCCCCAGGTGACCTTATTAACTGCTTATGTATAAACAGTTAACCTTTTTTGGGTTCTCCTTTTTAGTGGATTTGCCTCTCCTGCTGTATAGGTCATTGTGAAAGGTGCCATGGAGAGACAAGAAAGATATCTTTTCCTTAGAAGAAGAGATGTAGTAGAGAGAGGAAGAAGTACAGAGATCGAAGTGCCCACTTGGGAAGCCGTAATCAGCATGCTAGCACTGGAGAGTGTGAAGAGGGGGTGGAGCAGTGAGAGAAGGTTCCAGGTGCATGGGCTGGGTTGCAAGAATGGGGCAGACAGATCTCAGTAAGAGAAAAGGAGCAGGCAGGGCACTCTCACGGGGAGAAGAGGCTGGGGCCCAGAGTACAGGTAAGATGGTGGTGCAGAGGACAGGTAGGAGATCAGCTTGGCTGGAGCAGGGGACTGCGTGGGAGATGGTCATACAGTGGAAGAGCTACAGCGACGTGGATGATAGAAGGTTTTGACATTAAAACAGAAGGATCCAGATTCAATACGGTCTGGCCCTGTAGCAGCTGAGGGCTTTTGAATAACTGTAAAAGTCATATCAGGGAAGGCTAGGGTTGACGTAAGGCAGAAAAAGATGTGCTTCTGCTTAGTTGAAGTACAGTTATAGACCTCTGGCTCTCCTGGCTCTGGATCCCAACTCATCATCAGGAGGACATCTAACTGGGGGAGGGGGCACAGTCTCTGTCTAGGTGACCTTGAACAGTGGTATTACCACTGTTTCTTAGTCCGGGAAAGCCTGTCTGCCTTGGAGCCTGAGTTGGGTAATGGTGGTGGGAAAGAGAAGGAGGGGAACCTAAAGGTTATCTTCCCAGAAGAGGATGAAGTAGCTGATGAAATAAGGAACTGGTGGGATAGGAGTGGTTCTGACAGAACTCTGTAGATGTCTGATCCTGAGTGACTGTGAGCGCACTGACGCCCTAACAGACCAACAGGACAGAAAGGAGAGCTGTTCTCTAAGGAGGAAAGTCTGAGGTCATTGAGGTATACAAGTGGACACATACAAGTGACAGAACCAGTGGACGTGCGGAGCTTCAGGGTTGGAGCCCCTTGGGTTGCAAGGGCAGCGGTGGACTGGAAGTCATGGGAGAAAGTTCCTGTAACAGGAAGGAATGGATGAAATTTTCAGGGGCAAGCCAAAGGGGAAGGAATGGGGGCCTGAAAGCCGTGTTGTAGTCTGAGAGAAGAAATTTCTCCGGTTATACCTGCTCATCAGGTCTAGCCAACACCTTGTGAAGTCTGGCTGGCAGGAATTCCCTCCACTTCTCTCTCTCTGCTTGGACACAGGGGCTTCTCCAACACATGGTAGATAGAATTTTGACTTAAAAATGGTTTTGCATTTAGAGGTACTCTTTTGCCCTAAACAAGCTTCCAAGATTATCCTTTTATATTCAGTAAAGCATGTTCCTCAAGTCGTGTCGTGGCATCGGTTGGTAAGCCTGGCTGGAGGTGAAAGCCCGCAGCAATCCGTGTGCATGGAGGTCCCGGCGTGCGGGAGCTGGGCCAGCATTACCGCTTCTCTGCGATTACTTGTCACTCCTAGTCCAGGATCCCCGAGGTCTGCATACCAAAGTTAGGTTTTAGCCGCCCTGAGTTCTCGCCAGTTCTTACTTGTTTACTGATTTAAACCGTGTGAAGATTCTTCAGGGATGAGTAGATGATCCAGAGTGTATGCATGCGGGCTTTCTGTGTGTGATTGGAGTGATCTCCCTTGTCCTTCAGAAATCGCGCCGAGTTCCTGTGCCACATGAAGCCCAGTGAGCAGAAGCTGTCCTCCTCGGGGCCTGCATCCGGGACGTGGACGCTAGTAGACGAGGGAGGAGAAGAGGTAACTTGTCCTACCTGCATTATTTTCATTAGTCACTGTCGAGCTCCTCTGTGTGCCACGCATTGTTCTAAGCACTTGTCACACAGTCTCTCCTTGATTTCTGCCCCAGCTCCATGAGGCGCAGGTACTGGTGTGAGAAAACCGAGGTGCAGGGTGTGAAGGGTTTTTCCCAACAGGTAACGTGAGTCTGTTTCGTAAAGAGCTGGAGCTTATCAAGGTCTTCCTTTAACTCTTATGAATACATCTTATCCAGATCTTCTCATTTGCAAGTTAGAAGATGGTTCTTTATTCGTGGTGAGAATTGAATGATCAGAATCCAATTTCTCAAGATCGTGCTTGTTGATTTTTCTTTCTGCTGTACCCAGATGCACAGGGTTAGTGTATCTGTCTGGAATTTTTCCTCCAGATAGTCATCTGCCCTAGTGCTTTTTTATGGTCCACATCCTGATTTGATGTGCTGTCCAAGGCGGCCAGGGACCAGGTTTACTAAGACTCCTTTTTAAAAGAAGTTGACGGTTTGCAGCAGACAGTTCTCACAACGACAGCTGTGGCAGCCGTGGGGATCACGTCTGTGTATTTACCCAAGTGCTCATTCAGGACCAGGGGGCCCCTTTGCACTCATTTTCCTCTTCAGACATCTCTGCTAGAGACTCAATAGTCACCTTGAAGAGAGCTTCTCAGGAGCTGTTGCAAATTGGTATTTAAAGATTGGGGTAGAATAGGTTTTTTTCCCCCAAGAGTGTTCTCCCCTGAGAAAGAAGTCTTTGGTAGGTTTCCTGCATTTACTCCCAGAGGCAGATGATGGTTGGGGACCCTGCAGTGGTGCCTGGCCCCTAGCTAGCACTCACTGACTGTTGAGTGACTTCAAGAACTTGGGGAGTAGATGAGAACATTGAGAGTGTTATTGACTCAGAAGGCTGCGGGAAGGAAGGTCCTCTGGGTTTTCCACATTAGTTGTTCCTTGATGCTGGCTCTATATTAGAACCAACTGGGTAGGGTGCCTGGGTGGCTCAGTCGCTGGGCTCAGGTCATGATCCCGGGGTCCTGGGATCGAGTCCCGAATTGGGCTCCTTGCTCAGCGGGGAGCCTGCTTCTCCCTCTCCCCCTGCTTGTGTTTCCTCTCTCTCTGTCAAATAAATAAATAAAAATCTTAAAAAAAAAAAAAAAAAAAAACCAAAACTTAGA
>LNAC01000015.1:1170518-1262617 GCA_002007465.1 Ailurus styani | reverse complement strand
AAAAAAAAAAAAAAAAAGAACCACAACTTAGAAATCTTGCCCAGGCCCACACTCAGACACTGAGATGTGTAAAACCCTCCCAGATGATTCTCATGTACATCCAGAGTTGAGAGCTACTGCTCTAAGTAGTTTCTGAGGCTTGTTTATTAGCCTTTTAGGGCCTAAAATGGGGCAGCAGTGGGAGGGCAGAATGAGGCTTGGGAAATTATGAATGAATTACATTAGTCCCTTGTTGAAATCGAGGTGATATATTCTTTAGGCTGTCTGGATCTTTTTACAGCATTCTCTTTTCAATGTAGCATATTTTAGGGCACAAATCAACTTGTTTTCTAAGATGACTTTAGTGCTCAGTATTAAACAAAAAACCCTAAAAGTTTCCCCTATATAATCTCTGTGTATGGCCTGTTATTCTCTCCTGCTTTAGCAGCACCAATTGGCAACAGAGCTTTAGTTAGCTATAGCAAGTGCAAATTACTTCGCCATAAGACGGATAGGAACACTGGAGTAGGCCTTGATTTGGGGGCAAGAGACCTCTGGCTAAAATAACTTGGCCCGAGTATGTGGTTCTTTAATTCATGTTGTCAAAGCACTGAGCTTTACAGTAAGATGCCCCACTCTTGAGGAATTTTTTTACTTAAATCTTCTTTGGAATGGACATTTAATGAGGGCAGTTTCAGCCACGGGAGAATGGGTATGACCCAGATGCACATAAAATTGTGCTTGCAATTTTGGGGGATTTACAGCCCACCTATGGAACTGATCGTAGGAGAAGTCCACAAAGACACATGGACTGTGATGTACCACTTGTATCTGTGATAATTTTGCTCTTTTAACTCCAGACCATGGTGCGTTCTGATCAAATCAGCTGATGTGATTTTGCATCTTTCCCCTTAGGATGAAGATCCTGAGACCAGTTGGCTTCTTCTTAATGAGGATGACTTGGTTATCCTTTTATCCCAGTTTCCGTTCCATGAACTCTTTCAGCATCTTCTTGGGTTTAAAGCAAAAGGTAGACTGATTTCTCTTGTCATGCGTTAAGTGGGATAGTGGCAAGCTCAGCTCAGGAACTCAGCACCAGCTTTCCAACTTGGGCAGGTTCCTGATTCAGAGTCCCGGGTGCCTGGCCATCCTGTGCAGACATCGTTGCATCAGGTCTCAGTGAGATTTCCTTCCTTTCTCTTGTGCTTGTAATTTCCCACCTGGTGCTGAAATGCAGAAAGGTCAGCTAGCTTGCACACGCCCAGCTTTTCTTTTTTTAAGATTGTATTTATTTGAGAGCGTGAAAGAGAGAGAGAGAGTGGGCATGAGAAAAGGAGTGGGGCAGAAGGAGAGGGAGAAGCGGACTCCCCGCTGAGCAGGGAGCCCAGTGTGGGGCTCCATCCCAGATTCCCGAGACCATGACCCAAAGAGAAGGCAGCTGCTTAACTGAGGGAGCCACCCAGGCACCCCCCGCCCCCCGCCACATCGCCAGCTTTAATATATTGTTTTCATTTTGCACTTTGTCTCAGGTTCCCCATTTCATGTTGACAGAGAAGCCAGAGCAATGGGGATTGTTGAGTTTTCCCTGCTTTGGCTTTGTTTCCTCACTGAGATGTGTACACCTGTGTCCTTCAGTGTTTTTTCATAGTAATTAATTTTCTTCCTTTTTCTCCGATTAACTTCTAGGTGATTATTCACCTGAAACCACAAGACCTCAAGAGATGATGAAAATTTTTGCCTTTGCTAACTCACTAGTGGAGCTTCTGGCTGTGGGGTTAGAAACCTTTAATAGGGCACGCTACAGGCAGTTTGTGAAGCGAATTGGTTATATGATCAGGTAATACTGCTGTTGCTACATCAGTTTCTGTTTGCCTTTGCCTGGATCACACATACATACTGTGTGAAATTGGGATGATGGATATCAGTGTATGATTCAGGTCTGATTTGTCATAAAAGTAAGAATTTTTTTTCACCATCTAGCAGATGGGAAACCCATAAATGCTTCCAGTCAGAATATTTGGTTAATTATATCAAATTTAACTGGTTTGCTAGGTACTTGTCCTGGAGTCAGGGTTCTCAAGGCAGTTGCTGGGTTGAACTTGGCCAGAGAAATGCAACTCGGTCAATGGAAACAAAGCCTCTTTGAAGCCTCTCTCCTTTTGTTTTGCTCCCTATTTTCTTCTACCTCCTCAGTTTTACCTGGGAATTGTCACTTAGCTGTGGAAGATTGGCAGTAGCTCTCTTGTGTCATTGTTTTCCTGCTGCCTCTCTTATTTATTCTTATTCTGATTTTCTGTTAAATGCCATTTAAAGAAGGTTGCAGAGACTTCTGTCAGTGGCCCCTGTTTTGAACTGGGGAGAGTATTACCATTTATTTGATTGAAAAATGGGTTTATGCTTTTATGATCAAGAATGAATAAATTTCGAGAACATGTACTGGTTCTTATTGAATTTTGTATCCTCTTCTCTGCATCATTAGTTTTTCTGTATTTACTTTCATTCCCTTCAGCACATCAATATGCTGTTATTTCTTCCAACCTCCCATCCCTCTAAAAAAAAGCCTCTGAAACTTCTCCCCTTCCTCACTGATGTTTCCCAAACAAAATTGATTGTAATCATTTTTGATGTGTATCCATGTGCTTTGTCAAGCCAGGTAAATGATTATAGGGGGAGTAACTTTTAAGGTCTTGAGAAAGCCTTTAGTAGAGGGTAATGAAAAGGAGATTGTGGGAGGAAGGATGGCTGGTGACTTGGAGTAATTTCTCTAAATCTAGAAACCCATCTACTTATTACCGGAAGTCCAGACATTCATTTTCTGATACAGCTCGGTAAATAAGGTAAAACCTGTCCTTCGGCTCATATATGTGATGTAGGTTTGAGTGCTCACTGTACGCCAGGAATATACCTTCTCGTTTTACTCTTCCAATAACTCTGTAGGGAAGACATTGTTATTTCTGCTTTAAGGTTAGTATTCACTCTATAATATTTCTGTGTAAATACTTACAGCTGATTATTGTAGTGTATGTGACTTTTTTTTGTCTTCCATCTGCTTATTTTTCTTTATCACAGATTCTTCTCACATCTTCCAGTTCTAGAACAGTTTTCTACAAGGTCCCTTTCTTTAGGTCATCTGTAGGTTCCAGGTTTTTCCCTCCGTTCTTGCTTGAACTCTCCACAGTCAACTTTCCCCCTCCCTCACTGTACTCCCCAGATAGCTCTTAAGAATGAAGTTCCCTAATGAACTTTGTTCTGCTGATCCAGTGGCCAGTTCTGAGTCTTCTCCCTTGTAACTCTCCCGTAATTGACATAGCTTTCTCAGAGTTGCTCACTTTCTCCTTAAAACATTTTCTTTGCTTGGTTTCCAGGATCCCACATTCTCCTGGTTTCTCTTCCATTTCCCTGACTTCTAATTTTCTGCCTCCTTGGTTGTTTTAATCCTCACTCCCAAACTGCCTGAGTTGGAGTGCCCCAGGACTTGGTTCCTGGACCTTTTCTCTCCATCAAAACTTGCTCTTGGGACCTCATCCATTCTCATGTCTTTAAATATCAGCGAAATACTATTATGATTCTCCGAGTTCTATTTCTAGCCCATGCCTCTCTCTTAAGCTTGTAAGCCCAGCTGCCAACTCAGCACCTCCACTTGGATGACTCACGAACATTGTAGTTTAATACACCCAACGGACCTCCCCCGTTCCACCTCCCCAGCCGCTCCTCCTTGGCCTTCCCATGTTCAGTAAGTGGCAGCTTTATTCTTCTCATTGCTCGGGCCAGAATACTTGGTGTCATCCCTGTCTTTTTACACCTAGTCTTACAGCTGATTCAGTCATCTCTACCTTCAAAACACTGTCATCAAATCTAAGATGCCACCAGTTCTGAAGATGCTTTTTGTGTGCCTCTAAGAAAAAAATGCTACAAAAGTGTGGCATGTTATCAGTTTAACACACATTCCAACTGCGGGAATTATAGTGTGAAAGATGTGCATCCTTTTCAACTAATGAAACGTGCTGTTTCCAGAATCCAGCTACTTCTCCCCAACTTCACGGCTACCAGCCTAGTTCATTCTGATATTTCTCCCTATTATATTTATAATTGTAATAACCTTCTGACTTATCTTCCTGCTTTTGCTCTTGTTCTCCCCTCAGCTTATTCACACAACAGCCAGTGTGCCCTGTAAATGTGAGTCAGTGGCTCCTGTCACTCCTCTGCTCCCAGTCTCATTCAGAATAAAAGCCAAAGGGTTCACAGTGGCCTGGTCTTTGTGGTCTGGTTTCCTGTCACTTTTCTGATTTCCTCTCCAGCCAGTCTCCTGCTTACCTACCTTGCTTTCACACAGTGGCTCCCTTGCTGTTCTTCCAGTAACCTGAACACGCCTTGGAGCCTTCACACTGGTTGTTCCTGCTACCTGGAGGCTCTTCCCTTAGATAGCCCTGTGATTTCTTCCGGTCTTTACTCACATATCCCTCTTCCGTGAGGCCTTTCCTGCTCCCAGCCAACCCCTCACTCTGGCCAACTCCAGAGAAACTTTAGTTCCCTCTCCTACTTGTTTCCCTCGTCACTTATGACCATGGGACAGACTATATTTATCACTTTATTTTGTTTATTTTCTTCTTTTTTTTGAAGATTTTATTTATTCATTTGACAGAGAGAGAGAGAGAGGACTCGATCCCAGGACCCTGGGATCATGACCTGAGCCGAAGGCAGGCACTTAGTGACTGAGCCACCCAGGCAACCTTTGTTTATTGTCTTTTTGTCCTCCACTAAATGTAAGCTGCTTTAGGGTAGGGTCTGTCCCCGCATTGACTGTCTTTAGAGCCTAGAAGATAATAGGTATTCCGTAAATATGTATTGAATAAATTAGTGTTTCAAATGTAATATAATGCCAGGATTGAGTTCAATAATGAAAAGTGCTGTATTGCCTTTCTTCCTGCTCAGGATGACCCTGGGTTATGTGAGCGACCATTGGGCACAGTTTGTGAGCCACAACCGAGGCTTGGGTTTGGCCCAACAGCCCTACCCCGTGGAGAAACTACAGGTTGAATTCGATGAGCTGTTTTTGAGAGCTGTCCTGCATGTGCTGAAAGCCAAAAGGTAAGAAGTATGATGATAATTGTTGAGAAATGGCTCCCTGAATAGTGAGGAAGGATCGGTGTGAAAGTCATCGACTATAGTTAGATCTCCTACAATAATGTCTAAGTGTATTTCATCTGTTTTTTATCTTGGGCAAATTCATTGTCTTTAGTGTCCTTATCTGTAGTGGTGACTGAAATGCTCTTTTTAAGGTTTCTTTCAATCTTAAAATAACCTGATTGTGATATTTCAGTTGTGTCATCCCTGAACTTTTCGGGGTAGCCTTGAACAAGGTATGAATTCTATTTCCCACCCATCTCAGTGCCTAAGTGAGGCAGGGGAGGTGCTCAGTGCACAGTACAAATGATTTGCCCATTTTATTGTTCAAGTTTTCTTACCGTCAGGATTCTCATGGGTCCTGGGCCCTTGTTCTTGGCTGTGTAAATGCTGTCTTCTTCATGTTGTCTTTGTTGCTGCTTTTAGCCCAGGATACACTTGAGGCAGAGGCAAGGGCACAGTGGTGCCTCCTGCACTGTCTTCCTTGAGCATCTGGCAAGTGTCAGAGCAAGTTCTGCCAAGCATTGTGCCCTCTGCTGGAAGATGTTTACTGGCCTGCAGTCCACTCGTGAACTGCCAGCTCTTTCCCACCTTTGCCTTCTTCTGAGTTGTCTATGCTCCCTCTTGCCATGGTCTCTTAGCTTCAGCCCATATTTATTGTGTGTTGTGTCGTGGCTTTGAGTCTTGCCTGCTGTTTACTGTCACCTTCGGCAAGTCACCTAGTCTTTGTCTTTTCACTTTCTTCATTTATAAAATGGAGATGATGGTAATGATTCTACTTGTTCCATTGACCTCATGGATATGTTCCCAGGATGAAATGCAATAGTATATGGTAATACTTTTTAAATCATGAAGGACTTTTTAGATGTAAGTGGTGGTTCTTTTGTGATTTCAGATGAAGAGTAGAATAACTGCTTGCTTAGAGAAATATCAGAACTCTTTGACTAAGTCTTAAGCACTTTTAGGCACTCGGAAGGCATGGGTCTAAGATAAATAGAGAACTTGGGCTTGGAAATTTATCTTTACTCGTTACGCATTCTATGTTGTCCATAAATTTGGTGGTCTCATGAGGTGCACTGGATCCTGTGCAGAACCCTGCTGGGGGTCAGGAATAGTCTCCTGTGTCTGATCTGTCACTCGTCACTGTCGAGTCACTGTCACTGATCGTGGCCACTTAGCTGAGATGGAAAGCTCTCACCATAGTTACCCACTCCTAGAGCCTGAGCTGTGAACTCTCTCTCCTGTAGCATTATATACGTAATTCACAAAGGTGGTCATCATTTTAAACTATAAAATACTGAGAACTGTTATTCTTGAGTACATTTTAGGAAAGAGATTACACAAGAATTAGGTATTTAAAGCCATGATGACATTTAAATTTATTTGGCACTCCAATAGAAATTTCTGACAGCAGTTATCCCCCAACCTAAAGCAAAACAAAACCCAAAGACAGCAAAAACCTAAGCCAGACTTACTGCATATCTGCCATGGGGAATTTCGTGGCCTGAAATACACAGTCCTGTGACATTATTTTTAAGGCTTCTGCAATTTCCTCTCATTGTTTTGGGATAAGTTATATAAGAGTGTCGGGTCCTATGTGAGGTGTTGGGATAATTATTTGATAAGACAGAAGCTTGGTCCTACTGAACTTAACAGTTTCTTCAACCTTTGCTCAGGAGTCTACTCCTTTTCAGAATCTAGGTCATTGGTGGTTTGGGCCACTAGCAGTGTCGTGATGGCGCGTAGATGTGGGTCCGGTTTATACTACCTAATTTCTTATTCTTTTTCTCTTAATAAGCTTTGTTTGTTTGTAATTGGTCAATTTGTGGGTTTGTCTGAAATACAGCAACAGTTTTGAGTGCCTCCCTGTTTTTTAAAAGATTTTTTTGAGATAAACTTCACATAACCCAATTTTAATGCTCATTTACTGAGTGCTGATTGTTTTCAAGATACGGTTTAGGAGGGAATAATTTAAATATAAGACTCTAGGTTACCTTGTGGTTTATTCAAAGATGAACAAAACCTGGTTTCTGCTCTCAAATTGTTGTGGTTTGTATGTGTACGTAAATTATAGCAACTTGAGGCATTTCTCACTGTGTGGTTTAAGGAGCACTTGAGTCTGAGTCACTGGGATGACTAGAACCTGCAAATTCTTGGGCCCAAGCTGTGACCTACAAAATCTCTGTAGGCAGGCTTTGGAATCTGCATTTTCCACAAAGTCTCCTGGTAATTTTTTTTTTTTTTTTTGGGTGAGTAAACCAATTGAAGTTTATTAAGTGAAGATACAGAAAAAGCTCTCAAGAGTGAGAGGAGTCGCTACAGGATTGCCACTGAGGGCTGTTAGTGTTGGTCTTTTATAGAAACTAACCCGGAACTTACATTCTTTTTAACATCTCTATTGATACCACCGATGAGCAAGGACTAGTGATAACACTGACAGTGGCTTACTTTTTAATTTTCTGGTTATTCTTTGTTGGTCACAGGTGATTATCATAAAAAAGACACCCACCCCACAGGCCTAGGGCAGGTGGTCCGGTTTGTTCATTATGTCTGGTTTCCCCATACCTCCACATTTTTGGGATTTCTGTGAGCCTGATCATGTAGCCCCCTATTTGTCTCTCCCCCCTAGCCCCGCCTGTCCTTCACTCATTCCTCCCCCCAGAATAGTCTCCCTGTGATCTTTCTGCCCACTCTGGTGTAAGAACCACCCATAAAGGGTGTGATACTGCCAAACTCAGGTATGGATGGAGTTCTGTAGTCCCGAGGAGGAAATCAGAGGAGGGCTTCTCAAGTGGAGGGATGGCAGCTTGGAAGTATGAGGTTCTCGCTGGGCTTGTCCAGGAATGGTCTCGTGCTCTGCACGCAGCGAGGCCTCTGGTTAGAAACATGGGTCTGAGCTGCATAGTGGAAGCCTTTGAACGTGGGGCCTCGGAGTGTGAATTTCATTTGATGATGAGTGGGAAGTCCCTGGAGGATTTTTGATTCTCCTCCTGCTCATTCACGTGTGTCTGTGTGCACACTCATACCTGCACGTAGGCTCAGGCACATAACATCCATATCTAAGTGCCTGTCACCCAGTCCTCAAAAAGATCTTTGGTTCAAAACACAGCTCTGCCTCTTACTACCCTTCCTGTGCCTTAGTAGCCTTATGTGTAAAGTGGGCAGAGTATCAATAATAATACTTGCCTTGGTTTCCGTGAGGACGGAGTGAGATGATCTGTGTGGCAGGGTGATTAGAACAGTGCCTGACACAGCCTCAGTCCTGGGTAAGTACTGCTGTGACTGTTACCCGTCCTCGAGGTGGTGGTGGCCGAAGCATGTTAGAAAAATTGCTGCGCTGTGATTTAAGAACTTTTTTTTCTACCAGAGCAGGTCTGCCTGCTTTCTCAGTGTGGTGAAGTTGACTGATATATGAAACTATTCCTACTCTTTAAAACACGCAGACTTGGCATTTGGCTGTTTATGTCGGAAATGCCCTTTGGGACACTGTCGGTCCAGATGCTCTGGAAGCTCTTCTACCTCATGCACCAGGTGGAGAGTGGGAATCTGGAGAAGCTCTGCATCGCCCTCCCGCCTGCTGAGTGCAAGAAGCAGCTCCAAGGTACGGCCTGGCCTGAGTGGGCCGCGCAGCTCTTTTCCAACCCGTGTGCCTTTGCTCTTCATGGCTTTTTTCCTTTTATTTTTAGAAGGACTAAGAGAACATTTTACGCCGTGTACTCATATGTAATAATTTTGAAATTCGAAAGACTGCTTTATTGTTTTGACATATTAGAATGATAATTCCAGTTTTCATTATTCTTGAAATGCTCTGGGTGGTAACTTGTTATGATCCCAGTTCGGGGATGGGAAATGAAAATTGGGTTGTAAATGCCCCCATGGAATTATTTTGAAAATACAGGACATTTGATGGACTACCTTTGATTTCTCAAATTTGTAAACACATGGAAAGAAGTGTAGACTTATTGCTTTCTTACTGTGCAGATTCCCATCAGGGAAATACATTTTTTAAACGTATTCTTTTTTTTAATATTTCGTTGCCTTTGTGGCATTTAGTTTTCTGTCATGGATCCCAAAGCTGTTTGTCAGTAGTGCCCCCTAGTGACAAAATGTAATATTGTTTACACTGCGTCCTCGGAGAAGTTGGTAGAATGAACACACTATACTATTTATCACATCTAGCAGTATTGCAGTCATGGTTATAACCAATTTCTTGCCCCAGATTTTCATTTATAAGAAAATCTCTTTTGTTTGGAATGAATGTTGTGTTTACGTTGAGCGCTTTGCTCATCCTAGTGGTTTTCATTGGTGAGGTCGTCATCATTCATTTGGCTGACAGGTACTAAGTTGTTTCAGGTGTGTCTTTGAAGGTGTCTCACCTGGTGACAAAACCTGTCGCTTAGTGTCATTTAATCTTCAACAACCTTTTAAGGCAGATGGAGAAACTGAGAATTGGGGATGTTAAGTGTCACCTCTGAGGCTACATTTATATATAGAGTTGGAATTTCATTTGGTCCCTGCCTTTTTCCCAGAGCCTGTAGATTCATTCTGGAACAAAGAATCTCAAATATTTCTAAATATCTTTTAATGTTGTATCTTCTTTCTCTCTGGACAAGTGATTAAAAGTGATATATCTTCTTTCTTTCCCTATTTTAATATTCTTGTACTGAACTTGCAGACCCAGAACACTTTGTGAACTTTGAGAAGTGTCTTCCTTCCATGAATAGCTCAGAAGAGATTTGCCTTCTGACTACATTTGCTCAGATGGCTCAGGCCAGAAGAACCAATGTGGATGAAGACTTCATAAAAATTATTGTTCTGGAGATATATGAGGTTAGAATATTAAGTTTTAGAAGTCAGCTAAAAAATGTTTTCTTTGGGATTGTCCATGTGTTGATTCTTTGGGATTGCTTTACAAAAAAAAAAATGTGACTAACTTGTACTGAGTATGAAAGGAGGTAGAAAATCAAACAAATATAATTTTGCTATAAGGAGTATTGAAAATATGAATCCTGCTCATTCCATTTCCCCTTATTCTCTTGACATTTGATGGGGGAGTTTCAGTGAGGAATAGACAATCTGACACAGCCAAACACTTGCAGTTTTAACACTGTCTGCTGCTCCTCTGCCCCACAACACTGCCGCTAACACGGAGGCCTGGCTTCTGAGCCAGTTTGTTTATTTGTAAAAAGATTTTATTTACTTAAAGAGTGCACAAGTGGGGAGAGGGGCAGAGGGTGAGAGAGAGAGAATCTCAAACAGACACCCCAGTGAACTTGGAGCTCGACACAGGGCTCGATCCTGCAACCCTGGGATCATGACCTGAGCTGAAATCAAGAGTCAGACGCTTCATTGACTGAACCACCCAGGCGCTCCTTCCGTGCCAGTTTAAATGAGATGGTGAAAAGAATACTGACGCTCAGGTAGAAGACCTGGGTTTGTTTGAATTCTGCTAGCAATTGCCCATCTCACAGCCGAAAAGGTGCCCCACCACTCTGGGCTCAGCTTCCTCAGCTATAAAATGACAGGCTGGGGTGAGGTCCTCGCCTTCTTCCACTGAGTGATCCCTAAGGGAGGAAGAGAGTGGACTCTGGACCCTGAGTGTCTAGAGATATAACCCATATATTTAGAAAGATGTGTATTTTCTATTTAGGGTGTCATTTGTCTGTTTATCTTCATTAAAAAATATTTCTTCCAAACTATTCAAGTAAACTTAAAGTAAAATTATGTTTGAAGAAGATTATCTGAGTTTATTACCTTCTACCCAGTACTCCAGTTTGAGAATGATACAACTGGATGATCTAAAGTTCTTTTCCAGGATCAAATACTAGGCTGTTCCTGTATTTGTGTTTTGTACTTACACATGAAGTTAAGGCCTAAATTGATCTGGAATTCCAGACTATCTTCATGGTATGAGAATATTGCAGGGGATGGGGGAAAGGACTGTTTTCATATACAGTAAGTGGCATACTTAGGTCTTTTGTGAAGGTAACATTTGTGCTCTTGAATGTTTCAAGGGTGTTGGCCAGTACTCAGAGTAAAAATTACATTGTGTATTACATTCTGATTCTGCTTGTGTGTGTATATGTGTGTGTATATACATGTGTGAAATTGAAGCAATACTTAACTGGGATGTACTTTCACCTTTTTCTCTTCTCCTATTCTGTCCTGTTCCCTTGTATTTTTAAAACAATCTGCTTGCCATTGACATCAAGGGATTGCAACCTGTACTTTGGAATATGTTATTTAAGAAGAGTTAGTGAACATTGCTATTTTAGAAGCTTTTGTCTTTGGGATCTTATTTTGTAGGAGAGAATAGGTATTTCTAGGAAATGCATTCCGATTTTTCATCATTTTAGTGATTTTCTCAGTTTTAAGGAAGTTTTTACACCAAAGGGACTATTTTATAGCCACAGACAGACTTTGGGATGTATTTAGTACGTGGAGCATTTAGAGTTGTTGTTTTGTAGTTGCTCCCCTGCCCCTTCTGATTCCCAGCCTCAGGGTAGACAGTTGGCCCTCTGAAGGTCTGACATCTTCTTGAACTTAGTGTGACCTGAGGCTCAGTGTGAGATTCTTTCTCCTTTACTTGAAAACATCCTAAATGAATTATGGAACTGTGTTTTGACTGATAATTGACTGAAAGTGCCATTTCCACCTCCTCCCACTTTTAGGTGTCTTATGTCACCCTGTCCACCAGGGAGACTTTTTCAAAGGTTGGTCGAGAGCTCCTAGGGGCCATCACAGCTGTTCACCCTGAGATAATATCTATCATTTTGGATCGAGTTCAAGACACCATTGACCAGGTGGGAATGGTAAGAGCACTGATTTTGTTTGTTTTGCTTTTTTTGTTCTGTTAAATCCTGCAGTCATGGAGCAATGAGAAAAATAGGTTGTTGGGACTGTCTGAGTCACGGGCGCAGCAGGATGAAGAGAGCACGTACTGTGTCCCAGGCTCTGCCATTCACCAGGCCTGCTGGGGGTTAGCAGCTTTGTACAAAAAGCTGTGATTGTTTCTCTTTGATATCCTCCAAGTGACTTTTCCACCTCCCTCATTAACAGGTTTTTCTTTTAATTGTAGTCTATAGTTAATACCAGTTTGCATTTCAAAGTTTGTTTGGCTGTTATAATTTTTATATTTTATAGTTAGAAGAAAACAACCCTGATTAAGAAGGAAGGCCCTATTTACATCAGCCAAAAGCAAAATTAAAAGTGGTGATTTAGGTTGAACAAGACCCATATAGGTATTTCTGTCATTTGTCAAACCCGTTTTGTAATCTTTGTCCATGTTAAAAACAGCTGTGTTGTGATATAATTCACATGCCATACAATTCATCTATATAAAGTATGGAAGCCAATGGCTTTTAGTATATTCACAGAGTTGGGCAGCCATCACCACTCTCAATTTTAGAACATTTTCATCACCTCAGAAAGAAGCCACAAAGTCTGTAACTCTTACACTCTGCCTCTCCAACCCCTGCAGCCCTAAGCCATCACTAATCTGCGTTCTGTCTCTATAGATTTGACTCTTCTGGACACTATATGTAAACAGAGTTATACAATACGTGGTCTGTGACTGGCTGCTTTTCCTTAGCATAATGTTTTTCAAGTTCATCCATGTTGTAGCATGAGTCAGCACTTTACGCCTTTTAATGGCCAAATAATATTACATTGTGTGGATGCACCATTTTTAAAAACATGCACTTAATGAAGATCTTCATCATCATCTGTAAGAAGGCTGTAATGTATGGGTTTTTCTAGTGGCAGGCGATCACGTGTTGTAACTTGAAGAGGAACATTTAAAGTACTTTTCTGTATGGAATTTGCCAAGGGCCCTTCTGTCTTACAGTTATTGCATCATTCCTGTACGATAGATGACTGATGACTGTCATTGCTTTATCACATTCAAAAGTGGGCAAATTCCAGTGAAAGATCGGTTCATGAGACATATTTTTTCTAAATGAAGGATAAATGATATATCATGCTTTCCTTGGAAGGGCACATGGTATGTTTTTTTTTACATTAAAAATTTAATGGTGGTAAATTATATACAACATAAAATAGACCATTTTAGCTCTTTTTAAGTTCAGTGACATTAAGTACATTCACATTGTTTTGCTGCCTACTGTCACCATCGTCGATCTTTAGAACTTTCTTCATCTTGCAAAACTGGAACTTGGTACTGATTAAACAATAAGAACCTATTCCCTCCACCCTCCTCTCTCTAGCCCTGGCAGCCAACATTCTGCTTTCCCTCTCTATGAGTTTGACTACTCTCGGTACCTCATATAAGTGAAACCATCCAGTATTTTTTCTTTTGTGATTGGCTTACTTCATTTAACATATTGTTGTCAGTGTTTATGCATGTTGTAGCATGTGTTAGAATTTCCTTCCTTTTTAAGCCAGAATAATATTCTATTGTAAGTATAGACAACATTTTTTTATGCGTTCATCTGTTGATGGGCGCTCAGATTGCTTCTTCCTTTTGGCTGCTGTGAATAATGCTGCTGTGAACATTAGTATACAGCTTTCTCTTTGAGATCATGCTTTCTATTCTTTTGGGGATATGCCCAGAAGTAGAATTGCTGGAACATAGGGTAATTCTATTTTTCATTTTTTGAGGCACTACCATACTGTTTTCCATGTGGCAATAGTAATTTTTAAGAAAAGCATTGTATCCCAGTATGGTATGATTATGTTGAAATGAAAGGCCTTTTTTATGCAATATACAAGAGCATGTTTTAGGTTGTTCAGTTTTGAGTGATTATCTAATGGGATGAGCCCCAGAGAAATACACATAGGGGGGTCACCAGATTCTTTCCATTTGATTGAGCTCATCACTATTTTCTCTTAAGTGTTTTTCTGGTTTGGGCTACACTTACATTTTAAATTTGGTCATTATACTTCCAAGTAGTAAACTGCCCAGAGATATGTTTAACTTAACTGTAAAAATTGGGACCATAAGGTTTTTCGAACACATCTTGTAAAAATTACCTCCATGCTCTGTTTATACTGGTAGTTCCTTTGCGCTCTGTGAACTTGCTGACATTTTTGGAGGAACTTGTTCAAACCCTCTATGCCTTTAGATGAATAGGATAGCTTTGAAGACTTTTCTTGTCACCTTGGGATAATCAGGAATCAGATCTAGCCCCAGAGACTGGGAATGATCTGTGGACTCTAAACTGTTCTAGTTTTCAAATGTTGAACCATTATTGTTCCCTGGAATAAAAGCCATTTGATCATGGTGTATTATTCTTGTTATATGTTGATAGATTCAGTTTGATAATATTTCTTGTTGAGGATTTTTACATGTATATTTATGAGGGTATTGATCTATAGTTCTATTGTTACATCTTTCTTAGGTTTTGATTTTAGGATTATGTCGGCCTTATCACATGAGTTGGGAAGTATTCCTTCCTTTTCTATTTTTTGAAAGAGTTTTTTAAGATTGCTGTTACTTCTTACTAGACTGTTTGATGGAGTTTACCAGTGAAATCATCTGACCCTAGAGTTTNTATTTAGAAAGATGTGTATTTTCTATTTAGGGTGTCATTTGTCTGTTTATCTTCATTAAAAAATATTTCTTCCAAACTATTCAAGTAAACTTAAAGTAAAATTATGTTTGAAGAAGATTATCTGAGTTTATTACCTTCTACCCAGTACTCCAGTTTGAGAATGATACAACTGGATGATCTAAAGTTCTTTTCCAGGATCAAATACTAGGCTGTTCCTGTATTTGTGTTTTGTACTTACACATGAAGTTAAGGCCTAAATTGATCTGGAATTCCAGACTATCTTCATGGTATGAGAATATTGCAGGGGATGGGGGAAAGGACTGTTTTCATATACAGTAAGTGGCATACTTAGGTCTTTTGTGAAGGTAACATTTGTGCTCTTGAATGTTTCAAGGGTGTTGGCCAGTACTCAGAGTAAAAATTACATTGTGTATTACATTCTGATTCTGCTTGTGTGTGTATATGTGTGTGTATATACATGTGTGAAATTGAAGCAATACTTAACTGGGATGTACTTTCACCTTTTTCTCTTCTCCTATTCTGTTCTGTTCCCTTGTATTTTTAAAACAATCTGCTTGCCATTGACATCAAGGGATTGCAACCTGTACTTTGGAATATGTTATTTAAGAAGAGTTAGTGAACATTGCTATTTTAGAAGCTTTTGTCTTTGGGATCTTATTTTGTAGGAGAGAATAGGTATTTCTAGGAAATGCATTCCGATTTTTCATCATTTTAGTGATTTTCTCAGTTTTAAGGAAGTTTTTACACCAAAGGGACTATTTTATAGCCACAGACAGACTTTGGGATGTATTTAGTACGTGGAGCATTTAGAGTTGTTGTTTTGTAGTTGCTCCCCTGCCCCTTCTGATTCCCAGCCTCAGGGTAGACAGTTGGCCCTCTGAAGGTCTGACATCTTCTTGAACTTAGTGTGACCTGAGGCTCAGTGTGAGATTCTTTCTCCTTTACTTGAAAACATCCTAAATGAATTATGGAACTGTGTTTTGACTGATAATTGACTGAAAGTGCCATTTCCACCTCCTCCCACTTTTAGGTGTCTTATGTCACCCTGTCCACCAGGGAGACTTTTTCAAAGGTTGGTCGAGAGCTCCTAGGGGCCATCACAGCTGTTCACCCTGAGATAATATCTATCATTTTGGATCGAGTTCAAGATACCATTGACCAGGTGGGAATGGTAAGAGCACTGATTTTGTTTGTTTTGCTTTTTTTGTTCTGTTAAATCCTGCAGTCATGGAGCAATGAGAAAAATAGGTTGTTGGGACTGTCTGAGTCACGGGCGCAGCAGGATGAAGAGAGCACGTACTGTGTCCCAGGCTCTGCCATTCACCAGGCCTGCTGGGGGTTAGCAGCTTTGTACAAAAAGCTGTGATTGTTTCTCTTTGATATCCTCCAAGTGACTTTTCCACCTCCCTCATTAACAGGTTTTTCTTTTAATTGTAGTCTATAGTTAATACCAGTTTGCATTTCAAAGTTTGTTTGGCTGTTATAATTTTTATATTTTATAGTTAGAAGAAAACAACCCTGATTAAGAAGGAAGGCCCTATTTACATCAGCCAAAAGCAAAATTAAAAGTGGTGATTTAGGTTGAACAAGACCCATATAGGTATTTCTGTCATTTGTCAAACCCGTTTTGTAATCTTTGTCCATGTTAAAAACAGCTGTGTTGTGATATAATTCACATGCCATCAATTCATCTATATAAAGTATGGAAGCCAATGGCTTTTAGTATATTCACAGAGTTGGGCAGCCATCACCACTCTCAATTTTAGAACATTTTCATCACCTCAGAAAGAAGCCACAAAGTCTGTAACTCTTACACTCTGCCTCTCCAACCCCTGCAGCCCTAAGCCATCACTAATCTGCGTTCTGTCTCTATAGATTTGACTCTTCTGGACACTATATGTAAACAGAGTTATACAATACGTGGTCTGTGACTGGCTGCTTTTCCTTAGCATAATGTTTTTCAAGTTCATCCATGTTGTAGCATGAGTCAGCACTTTACGCCTTTTAATGGCCAAATAATATTACATTGTGTGGATGCACCATTTTTAAAAACATGCACTTAATGAAGATCTTCATCATCATCTGTAAGAAGGCTGTAATGTATGGGTTTTTCTAGTGGCAGGCGATCACGTGTTGTAACTTGAAGAGGAACATTTAAAGTACTTTTCTGTATGGAATTTGCCAAGGGCCCTTCTGTCTTACAGTTATTGCATCATTCCTGTACGATAGATGACTGATGACTGTCATTGCTTTATCACATTCAAAAGTGGGCAAATTCCAGTGAAAGATCGGTTCATGAGACATATTTTTTCTAAATGAAGGATAAATGATATATCATGCTTTCCTTGGAAGGGCACATGGTATGTTTTTTTTTACATTAAAAATTTAATGGTGGTAAATTATATACAACATAAAATAGACCATTTTAGCTCTTTTTAAGTTCAGTGACATTAAGTACATTCACATTGTTTTGCTGCCTACTGTCACCATCGTCGATCTTTAGAACTTTCTTCATCTTGCAAAACTGGAACTTGGTACTGATTAAACAATAAGAACCTATTCCCTCCACCCTCCTCTCTCTAGCCCTGGCAGCCAACATTCTGCTTTCCCTCTCTATGAGTTTGACTACTCTCGGTACCTCATATAAGTGAAACCATCCAGTATTTTTTCTTTTGTGATTGGCTTACTTCATTTAACATATTGTTGTCAGTGTTTATGCATGTTGTAGCATGTGTTAGAATTTCCTTCCTTTTTAAGCCAGAATAATATTCTATTGTAAGTATAGACAACATTTTTTTATGCGTTCATCTGTTGATGGGCGCTCAGATTGCTTCTTCCTTTTGGCTGCTGTGAATAATGCTGCTGTGAACATTAGTATACAGCTCTCTCTTTGAGATCATGCTTTCTATTCTTTTGGGGATATGCCCAGAAGTAGAATTGCTGGAACATAGGGTAATTCTATTTTTCATTTTTTGAGGCACTACCATACTGTTTTCCATGTGGCAATAGTAATTTTTAAGAAAAGCATTGTATCCCAGTATGGTATGATTATGTTGAAATGAAAGGCCTTTTTTATGCAATATACAAGAGCATGTTTTAGGTTGTTCAGTTTTGAGTGATTATCTAATGGGATGAGCCCCAGAGAAATACACATAGGGGGGTCACCAGATTCTTTCCATTTGATTGAGCTCATCACTATTTTCTCTTAAGTGTTTTTCTGGTTTGGGCTACACTTACATTTTAAATTTGGTCATTATACTTCCAAGTAGTAAACTGCCCAGAGATATGTTTAACTTAACTGTAAAAATTGGGACCATAAGGTTTTTCGAACACATCTTGTAAAAATTACCTCCATGCTCTGTTTATACTGGTAGTTCCTTTGCGCTCTGTGAACTTGCTGACATTTTTGGAGGAACTTGTTCAAACCCTCTATGCCTTTAGATGAATAGGATAGCTTTGAAGACTTTTCTTGTCACCTTGGGATAATCAGGAATCAGATCTAGCCCCAGAGACTGGGAATGATCTGTGGACTCTAAACTGTTCTAGTTTTCAAATGTTGAACCATTATTGTTCCCTGGAATAAAAGCCATTTGATCATGGTGTATTATTCTTGTTATATGTTGATAGATTCAGTTTGATAATATTTCTTGTTGAGGATTTTTACATGTATATTTATGAGGGTATTGATCTATAGTTCTATTGTTACATCTTTCTTAGGTTTTGATTTTAGGATTATGTCGGCCTTATCACATGAGTTGGGAAGTATTCCTTCCTTTTCTATTTTTTGAAAGAGTTTTTTAAGATTGCTGTTACTTCTTACTAGACTGTTTGATGGAGTTTACCAGTGAAATCATCTGACCCTAGAGTTTGCTTTGTAGAAAACCCTTTGATAACAATTTGAATTTTTTAAACAAATGCATAACTGTTCAGATTTTTATTTTTCCTTAGTTTTGGTAGTTATGTTTTTAAAGGCATTTCCCATTTCATCTAACTAGTTGAATTTATTGACATAGAGTTTTTGGTAATATTCCCTTGTTAACCTTTTAATGTCCCTAGGGTCTTTCATGATAGCCACACTTTGATTCTTGGTGGACAGATACATGTGGTACCATTATTTTATCTAGCTGGGATAGGTGTTTTTCTGGACAGATCTCATGGCCGTACTTACTGTTCTAGAACCATTATTTTGCCTTTCTTTTAGATTCTCACAGGGTAAAGTAGGATTTTTCCATCTTTAAAATTACTATTTTTACCATTTTATTCAGAATATTCAAGACCTTTATTAACAAGTTCTCATGAAAATTTAACTATGTGAGTACACACACATACAAAGGAAAGGTTTCTTTAAAATTTATCTTTCTATTGTTCTTTCACATTTTGTTTTGCCTCTCATTGGGAGTAGTGCAGAAACCTGAAAAATACTAGTATGTATGTATGTCCTAGATCTGTGTTGTCCAATACAGTAGCCACTAGGTATATGTAACTATAGAGTCCTTGAAAGATGGCTAGTCCAAATTGAGATATACTGTAAGTATAAACTACTTACTAGGTTTCAAAGACTTTGTATGAACAAAAAGTATGTAACATGTCTGAATAGTTTTGTGTAACAATTACATGTTGATAATGTCCTGGATGTATCGGATTAAATGAAATGTATTATTAAAATTAATTTTACTTGTTTCATTTAACTCTTAAAAGTGTGACTGTTGGAAAAATTAAAATTACATATGTGGCTTGCATTATGTTTCCATTGGCTAGCACTGTTCTAGACATTATAAAATGAATTGCTCAGGAGACAGAAATGATCAATCTCCCTTAAAGCAAATTATCGAGTGAACCCAGATTTATCTTAATTTGCACACATGGATATGTTGTTCAGAAAGTGATGCTATAGACTTTTTACAAACAGGTTTAAAAAACTTTTTATTACAGAATCTTTCAAATCTAAAAGAGATATAAAAGAGAGAATGGGGTAGTGAATCCCTGTGTACCTACATCATCTAGCTTCAATAGTTACCAACTCTTGGTTGGTCTTATTTCCTCTTCACCTCCATTCACTCCTTGTCCCTCCTCCCCGGGTTGCTTGGGAGCTAACAGAAATATCTTTTTAAATGGCACAGAAGAAATAATTTTTTTTATAGTTGACATGCAGTATTAGATTCATTTCAGGTGTGCAACATAGTGATTTGACAGTTGCATACATTATGAAATGTTCACCATACACTAAGTCACCATCTGTCATTATACAAAGTAATTATAATATCATTGAGCATAATCCCTACCTGTACTTCTTATCCCTGTGACTGACTAATTTTATAATTGGAAGTTTGTACCTTTTTGCCCATCCCCTTACTCTCCTCCCCTCTGACAACTACCAGTTTGTTCTCTGTATTTGAGTCTAGTTCTTTTTTTTGGTAACTTAAATTATTATTTAAAGTGCTAAATCTTTTTGTAAAATGAATAACCGTCTCCTCATTTACCATGGCTTTAAATTTGGGTCTTGGTATTCTTAAATGGTTTTCTTAAATGGAAGTATACCAATTTATATATAATAAAAGATTATTGACCTTTCCAAAGGGTAGCATAATGTGCTTTTGGTGTAACATTAGTTTTAATATTTATTTCATTTGGTTGTCCATGATGTCTATTTCATTTGTCTAAAAATCAAACAAAACCGCACTTCCTTTTGGAAAAAATTTTTGCAAGCAGTTTAATAATATAATATTAAAGTAATACAGGATTGTCCTTAAGTCTCAATCTTAATTATCATCATTTTCTTTTACATAAGGTTTCTTTATACTTGTTTAAAGAACTGCCTTTGTATCTTTGGCGACCGTCTGCCTCTGAGATAGCTGTGATTCGGGATTGGTTATTGAATTATAACCTGACAATGGTGAAGAATAAATTGGCCTGCGTTATTCTAGAAGGACTGAATTGGGGATTTGGTGAACAGGTATGTGTTAAAACCATTCTCTAGAGACTGGAGGTTTTATACACATCAGTTTTAAGGAAACATTTTCTCAAAACATAAACATTTCCAGTTATCATTTGCAAGTTTTGCAAATTCTATTAGCTGTGTCAGAGTTTTGGATCTTCTCTTTAATTCTGTTTTGCAGGGTGACCATCCTTTAAATAAATTGTTCCACAGTGAAAATTCTTCTCTTTTTCCTTAGACCATTTGTATCTGTTGCATTATCTCTAGCTATTTACTGAAATTCCTCCTACTTGCCTCTCCTGCATTTTGTCTCGCATGCCACTGCCACATTTGTCTTCTAAAACACTGTGCATTGGTTAAGAACCTGCACTCTAAGCCATCTGCGAGGCTGAGTTCTGTTCCCAGCTCTGCCACCTCCTGGCTACATGACCCTGAATGCATCCTGAACTCTCGGGGCTTCAGTTGGTCATCTGTCGGTATTGATACTAGCACACTTACCTTGTAGGGTTGTAAGCATTCAGCAAGTTAGGACGGGCAGAACATTTAGGACAATGCTTGGTGCACATTAAGTACTCAGCAGTGGTAGTTTTTGTTAATAGTAGTTTATTAATAGCTTTATTAATAATAGCTTATTAAGAGTTTGCTATCATATGTCTCCAAAGATGCTATGTCAATGATTTTGACTATTAACAATTTCCTTCCTCTTTACTCTAGACCTTATTAGTTATCTCCTAGATAAGAATGTTTTGATATGATACAGGGAAAATGGGAGAGAACTCAGCCCTCTCTGTCTGCCAGCTTTTGTTCTGAGCAAATCGTTTAGTCTTCTGTCTTGTGAGGTTTGCACGAACTTGACCCCTGTTGTACAGATGAGAAAACTAGAACCAGGAAGCTTTTCTCCTTGGGTGTGCCTGGCCACCTGGGTCTGCCCCTGGGTCCGTTTGGAGCTTCTCCCACTCCTCTGCTGTGGGTGAGAGCTAGGGGGCCGTTTTCCATCTTTGCGTTCTCTGATTTGTGAGTAGAATCCCCCTCCCTCCAGCGCTTCCTCCCATCAGGCTGTGTGAAGACTTCCCTGTGAGAGTCTCCACGATCCTTCGCTCCTTCGTCAGTTAGGAAAGTCATCTTCCATTAGAGGATTAAGAAATGTATTTCTTCAGGTTGCAAAGGAAAATTGGCTGGGGATTTGATAGGCATCTTAAGGCTCCTGAAGGAATATTTTATCTGTGTTGTTGAGTATCTTTTTTTTAAGATTTTTTTAATTAATTAATTATTTATTTATTTAGAAAATGCACGTGTGTGTGACTGGGGGGGGCGCGGATGGGGCAGAGGGAGAAGGAGAGAGAATCTCAAGCAGAGACCCTGAGGTCATGACTTGAGCTGAAATCAAGACTAAGATGCTTAAGTGAGCCCACCCAGGTGCCCCAGTGTTGTTGAGTATCTTATATATTTTCACTGATGATAGAATAATGAAAGGGAACGTAGACTTAATTTATTAAATATTTTCCTGTGTAATAATAATTGAACAATTTCCCAGTTTGTGGCAACGTCCTTAAACTTGTAACCCAAAGACTCTATTATAGAGCTTCTGGAGTGGGAACAAGGGAGTTACATTTAAAGATACCTTTGAAACCTAGGGTCTGAAATGAATCAGTTTCAAACCTAAGTGCAATGTAATGGTTCTTTATGATTTCAGTGTTTTTTCCTATTGTCATTTTATAACTTAATTCTTAGGGAACGTAATTTTTGGAAAGCTTAAGTTCTATATCCAAGATTCATTTTTACTGTTTTTCCTAGTCTTTTTGTTCAAGGGTATGTTTAAAAAAAAATCAAGATGGCATGTTTGTGATTATTTTTCTCTTTAAAAGGGTGCCCTTCATCTGGATCAAGCAGTCCATGCTGAAGTGGCTTTAATGGTTCTTGAAGCGTACCAGAAATACCTTGCACAGAAGCCATATGCCGGACTTCTTTCTGAAAGTATGAAGCAGGTATTTCCTTTTATTATATACGGAGAACATCTTTATTTGTAAGTGGCCTGGGTAGATACAGTTACAATGTTTACCCTTCAACTGCCTAAGAACATTTCTGGCAATTTAAGATATGAAATTGAATTCTGTGGTTGGATAAAGATTTTTCTTTGAAAAGTAGCCTATATATGACCATTTTAATATTGTGGAAATCCATGTGAGCTGGAGCTGGCATGTACTGGCTCAGGAGAACAGACTGTTTTAGGAACTTTGCAAATTAGGTTGTTAACCTCTTGGTGTGGAAACTGACCATGGTGGGAGTGTTTACACCACCAAAATGGACAAACCCTGTAAAGGATCTCCCAGGCTCCAGCTGGTTGTTAAAACTAATTTATCATCACAGCATTCGTTGTGTACCAACTTCTGTATTATTACTCCTTTGCTTGCGCTGACTCAGATCAGGTTCACAAAGTGACTAGCAAGTGAGCAGAAGTGGTCAGTTGTGGGAAATTGCTTTAATTGAGTGCTGCAAACACTGAGTACTGGTAAGTAGTATGTCCTCTCTTTTGAGGACGTTGTTGATCACAGAAGGAAATGGGTGGGTGAGCTTACTGACTTAATTTGTATGTGACTAATCTGGTTTAAAATAAATAATTGTTTTAGGTTTCATATTTGGCCAGTATTGTTCGATATGGAGAGACACCTGAGACCTCATTTAATCAGTGGGCCTGGAACTTGATCTTGAGGTTAAAACTGCACAAAAATGATTATGGAATACAGCAGAATTGTCCAACTGTTCCCTTCTCCAGCACTGTGCCTGACATGACAGAGTCACCCACGTTTCATCCTCTCTTGAAGGCTGTTAAGGCGGGCATGCCCATCGGCTGTTATCTGGCCTTAGCTATGACCACCGTGGGCCACAGGTACAGTGTGGGCTGAACCCCTAGGGTTGCTGAACCTCCGTCAGTGATTCTAGATCTCATTTTGCACATTTCAAGGTCTGAGGCCTCCATCAAACCTTTCTAAGGGTGATAAGGACCAAATCATAAGCCTTATTAATGGCTTCTCCCGGGGAAATGCTGCCCAAATTCATATAAGACATATGTGTCCCAGAGTCACCTCGTAGACTAGGGAGAGAGTATACGTGTCTGCCAGAGTGGAATGTTCACGTCAGCAGTAGGTGTTTTCTCTTCCTTGGAGCAGAGAGCACATAAAAATAATGGGTCATCCGTACTGAATTTTGTTTAAAGCGATGGCAGCCCAGCTTCTCTGCTATAGGGCTAAACCTGCCCCGGGGAAGGAAGTGCCTGATGGGGTTGCGTGCCTCTCTGGCATGAGCCCAGAGCGGCCTCTGTTTCTTCCATTAGAGCGTTTGCCACGCTGTGTTGTAGTTGCCTGTTTGGTCTTCCCAGGGATCCTCTGTGAGGCCCTGACCTCAGGAACCGTGTTTGTCTTGTGTTACCATCTCATCCCTAGTTCTGACGTCTATAGCTGGTACCGGAAGTAACGGGCAGGAAGTAAGTGAATGAGGTTTTTTTGTTTTTTTTTTTAAGATTTTATTTATTTATTTGACAGAGAGAGATTACAAGTAGGCAGAGAGGCAGGCAGAGAGAGGAGGAAGCAGGCTCCCCACTGAGCAGGCAGCCCAATGCGGGTCTCGATCCCAGGACCCTGAGATCATGACCTGAGCCGAAGGCAGAGGCTTTAACCCACTGATCCACCCAGGCACCCATGAATGAGTTCTTAATTGGTTAGAAATCCCCTTTTTTTTAAAGATCATTTTCCTACAGTGTATTAATTTTTTCTAGCCTATCTGTTTTTCTAAAATCTCTTTCACTTCCGTGCTGTTTCGTGCCTTTTAGACTCACTGTGATTCCTCATTAGCATCCCAGTTTGAACATCTCGTTTCACACTACGTATGTTTTCAGTAGGCTGCTGGCTGTCCTATCAGCTGTTTGTGTTCAGCCTCGTGCTCTGAAGTGGGAGAGATACGGGATTGTTAGTTAGGTGCCTGCAGGTTGCTGGCAGTTCAGTGGAGCCTGTCGATGGGAAGCANCGTCGGTGGGAAGCAGTTGGCCATGCTGGAGACGTGCCTGCGGGCGGGCAGAGGCTGGTGGAGCCGCTTCTCCACCCTGGCTGCTGCTCTCTACAGTCCTGCGCGGCGCGACTCTGAAGCTACCTGTATGGAGAAGAGACTCCCTCCCTGGTCTGGGGGGCCCGTTCTCCAGATTATTCTAACGCGCAACCTGGATTGGAAACCACTGCAAAGTATGAGCAGAAGGAATGGCAAGGAAGGCGAGGTCATGAGGGCAGGACACCCGCGTAGAGGAGCTCAGCTTTGGAGAGGAGTCTTAAGTAGAGAAGAGTCCGAGGCTTCGGGGCAGAGTGGTGATGCTCACCCCCTGCAGGTGCCCAGTGCCCCCAGTGTGGAAGGTTCAGCCACCGGCCTCCCCCCCCCCTCCCGCAGCACCTGTGCACCCCGAGCAGCCCCCTTACTGTACTGCAGTGTGCACTCTGTGCTCCTCGAGGGCAGCGCGTTGTCTTGTCATCTGTGTATCTCCACGGCTCGGACTAGGAGGTGTTCGACTGCATGGACGTGGGAGGGAGCAGCGGGTGTCCGAGTGGGGAGGGGGGAGGCGTGGGGTGGTGAGGAAGCACCCCCGACCGAAGCCCGTGCTTCACAGTGAGTGGAGGTGATCGGGTAGGTGAGTGGGGCCCAAGTGTGATGGACGGATTTGAAAATCCGGTGAAAGCGGGTAGAACTGATCCACTAGGATGAGGAGAGATGTTACACAGGTGCTTTGGAAGGCGCTTTACGTTTTTCCAGTAACCGGAGTGTCATTTGCTAGGTCCAGTTTCCTGTACCTCAAGTTCCTCATTTCTAAAATGGGAGTAATGATAGTACTAGACTTACTTGATGAGCCTTAAGTGGGTGGTAATACTTTTAACACGTTCAGCACCTGGCTGGCGTGTGGATTCTGAGTGTAGTGCTCTGAACGTACTCTTCCATGATTTCTCTCCTATCTTGTATCCGTTCTGGGACCGCACCTCCTTATTCACTGATACCACTGTGGGTCTCCTCCAAACATAACTGTTTGTTCGGTGCTGATTGCCGAATCCCTAATGGGAGTGAAGATGGGAATAAAGTGTTTCTCTTTGGGGCTGAACTCCATCCACCATGGTTATCAGGGATGTATATATACTAGAACTAATTTAAAACAATCTTACGAATGTGCTTGGGGCTGGGGACAGAGTGTGCAGGGATATAAGTGGTGCATGAATCTAACATCACACGGTACAGAGAATAACAGAGAAATCGCTCAGAATCTTTCTCACCCTAATGAAACATTGGGTTTTTGTCTGTTGGTTTTTATCCAGTATTTCTTCCTTTGATCTTTTTTAGAGTTATAATGCATGCATAATTTTTATATCCTTTGCTTCTCATTCTAATATTAGACATTTTCCTGTGGCATAATCTTTGCATTGTTACTTCTATTTTTTGAAATGACTTTTTACCCTAGAATTAAAGCAGTATAATCAAACTATAGAAGTAGGAAGATGGGAGAAAGAGCCACTTTCTTTTACTTCTCCAGCACAATGAACATTTTGGTGTGACGTCATCCCTGTGTTTTTTTCCTTCTATATAATTCTTTGTTAGTTGTTGTTCACCTCTCTGCCCCCACCATCATCAGCATAGTAGAATTTTTCCATGTTGCCCTTGGATATCATATTGCATTCTTTTTAAAGATTTTATTTATTTTATTTTTTAGAGAGAGAGGGAGGAAGAGGGAGAGAGAGTGCCAGTGGGGGTGAGGAGCAAAGGAGGAGAGGGGGGAAAGAATCTCAAACAAACTACGCTGAGCACAGAGCCCCGTTTAGGGCTTGATCTCATGACCCCGAGATCATGACCTGAGTGGAGTCGGATGCTTAGCTGACTAAGCCACCCAGGTGCCCCTCATGTGCATTATTTTTAAATGATGTAATAATACTCGTATTGAGTGGATTTTTCTAAAATTTACATAATCACTTCTTCCTCTGAGTTTGTGATTTTAAATAATTTTGAAAAGTGCATCTTTACGTGGATCATTTGTCATACTTTTCTCCACCTTCGAGATTATTTCTTAAAGATAGATTTTCTGAAGTGAGTCAAAGAGTAAATTTTTATGCAAATTGGTTTCAGAAGAATTTTGTCAGTTTATACTAACAGAGTGAGCTCACTTTTGAATCTACCCTTTGTCCTCATACCTTATGGAAATATGCAGACAATGAGAGCCCCATGGCTCTTAGAAGAAACACCATTTGGGAAGCAAAATGGGGTAGTGGCCAGTGCTCTGGACTGGAAATTTGCAAACGTGGGTTCTCATTTTGGCCCTACAACTAGGAAATTATGTGAATTTGGGCATGATACCTCACCTTTCTCATCTATAAAGTGAAAATACAAATGAACTGTTACGTTCCTTTGTACTTCCTGAGTCCTGGTGCTGGTATTTCTGTGTGAAGTTTGGCTATGCACAACATGTATTGGAGACCTGAGATCATCCGGGTGGCAAGTAGGCTGATGGCCCATTGGGAAAAAATCACTTCCTGAACTGGCAACCTTGACTGCTCATTGCCTTTGTCTCTTTCCATAGCATCGAGAAGTTCTGTGCAGAAGGCATCTCACTGTTGGGAATTCTGGTCCAGTCGAGGCATTTGAGAACAGTGGTTCATGTCCTGGATAAGATCCTGCCTTTGTTCTACCCTTGCCAGTATTACCTTCTGAAGAATGAGCAGTGAGTAGAGTACAGCCCAGGGAGGACCAACGACCATTTTCAAGTAAAATAGGGAATTATGTGATTCAGTAGTATATTTTTTTAGGAGGCAGAAAACTTCCTGCCTAGTTTGAAATGCAGGCTAATGAACAGTGACTCTTATAATGATTCCAGTTTTATTTTCATGAAAGATATTTCCCTTTCTCATTTAATTTTAGATTGCTTATAGCTTACTATTTGAAAAAGCAGCTGTTTCCATGAAACCTGGGAATAGTGCTTCTGACATTGAGCAGCAAATGGCTTTGCCTTTGTAACAGTAGTAAAACACATTGCTTTTCATTGTCTGCAGTATTACAGATGAGATACATAGGAAGGTGCTCATCACATGAAACATTCATAATCTTGTTGAGAAAACAAGACTTGAGGTAATTACAAAGTCATGAAGGGAAAGTATTACTGGCAAGACCTGGCTGTGGTGTATAGGTTGCATTTGCCTATGGGTAAAAGTATATGGGATTTATAGTAAAAGAAATAGCTGCTTGGGGAGGGAGGGAATTAAGGATGGGGTATTAATCAAGATTCTTAATTGCACATCATAAAAATCCAGTGCACACTGGTTTCACCAAGAAGGACATACATTAGCTCATGTAATTGGGAAAAAGGCTCATGATAATATCAGGTGATTCTATTCTAAAATGGTAGTTTTCAGTCAGGGGTGATTTTGACCTTCAAAAGACATTTGGTAATGTCTAGAGTTGATTTTGGTTGTCACGTCCTGGTGGGGGGCTGGGGGAGGCAGTGGGTGGTTGAGCAAGGGGATGGCTGAGGGGGAGGGACGGGGGAGGCTTAATGGTAATGGGTTGGGTGTATTTTAGATGGCAGGGAAGAATCAGGAAGTGTCCTGTGGGGAAAGGACATCGTAGATGAGATGTGGGGAATGAGTAGGAGTTTGCCATATTAGGTGTGGGGGTGTTTCAGGCAGAAAACCCAGAAGCAGCGAAGGAGAGAGGAGGGAGCGGGTACATCCAGGGAACTGAGGGCACTTCCTGACTAATTGTGGTGGGACACCCTCCCCCGCCACCAGTGCCCCTTACATCAACCACCTTGTGTGAAGTTGACACCCAGTACCAGATTGTGGGATGATTTTCTAAACATCTCTGCTTTTGTGAGGGTGGGGAGTGGGGAGGGGATACACGGGCCTTTGGGATGTTGTTCCTCTAATGCTCTTTAACTTGTGCCTGTTTGTGTGTCTTGGATCTGTCTGTTTGCTATACTCTGCAGGTAGATAGAATTCCTTGTAACCCACCTTAAATTTGAAAACTTCATTTTTTTTAAANTTGCTATACTTCTGCAGGTAGATAGAATTCCTTGTAACCCACCTTAAATTTGAAAACTTCATTTTTTTTAAATTCTTGAAGATTTATTGAAATCCCTAAGTAGAACTTTGGTCTACAAATGGGACCAGTTTTAATGTTTTTCTGTTTCCTCATAAGTAATTAGCTACTGGAAATTTTACTGATTTCTGATTAGAAGGTCAGGTGTGTTGTTCTTTGTTCCTGGCAGGTTCCTGTCACACCTCCTTCTGTTCCTGCACTTGGACAGTGGCGTCCCTCAGGGTGTCACACAGCAGGTCACCCACAAGGTGGCACAGCACCTGACAGGAGCCAGCCATGGGGACAACGTGAAGCTTCTCAACAGCATGATCCAGGTCAGGCCCCTAGGAAGCCCCTACATACACGCTGGCCCATCTTTCCCGTCAGGCACCCTGCTGTTAGCACAGCTGAGTGTTGGGCATTTCAAAGCACTTGGCACAGTGCTTTTGGCGAAGAACGTCAGCACACTTGGTCTTTGCAGTGGAAGTAGTTATTTTGTTGGTGTTTTAAAAATGGGAGGCTGACTCTTACCTCCACATCACCTGAGCCCTTTCTCCATAGGCGCACATATCCATAAGCACCCAGCCCAATGAAGTGGGCCCTGTTGCCGTGTTGGAGTTCTGGGTCCAGGCTCTAATTAGCCAGCATCTTTGGTACCGGGAACAAGCCATCCTCTTCCTCATGGACCACCTGTGTAAAACAGCTTTTCAGCTGATGCAGGAAGACTGTGTGCAGAAATTACTCTACCAGCAACATAAGGTAAACCCGTTAGAGAATTTGTCTTTCAATCATTGGCTAGATAGTGGCCTTCTCAGAACATTCCCCCAATGCACAGTTCCCAGTACTACTCTGGGGCCACTGCCTTTTTAAAGCTTGGTCTTGACGGTGCCTTATCTCAGGAACCATAGTCACTGCTGGTGTAGACTTCAGGGAAGTCAAAGGAAAGGACCCCCCAGGAGGACCCTGGCTCCTTGCATTTGGCTCTAACACGCTGCCTGTGACTATCATTGCTAGGGGACTAATTAGTGAAACCCATGTCTAACCAGAACCTACCATTGTATGAGGATAATTGCTGATATTCTTGATAAGGTTTTTTTAAAGCCTCTTCTCTCTGCTGCACATCCTGTAGAATGCTTTGGGTTACCACTGTGATCGGAGTCTGCTCTCTTCTTTGGTGAGCTGGATCGTAGCTGGCAACATCACTCCTTCCTTCGTGGAGGGCTTGGCCATGCCCACTCAGGTAGGAAAGCCCCTGCGGCCCATTGGTCATCTTTGCGAACTTTTAATGTTGTTATCATCTTCGCTGATACAGTGCTACTAGCTTTAAGTAGCGCTCCTTTAGCCCTTACTACGTCGTCGAGTAACCCTCCCAGTGGCCCTCTGCTGAGGTGGCGCTGCTGCTCTTCTGTTTCACAGAGGAGTTAACTGAGGCGTGGTGGGGCCGAGTGGCTGGCTCAGGATCAGACAGCTCACTGGGCAGGCCTGGACTGCCCAGCTGCAGAGCCTGCCCAGCAGCGTGGCTAAGAGCGGACTCTGGGGGCCCCTGGGTGGCTCATTTGGTTAAGCGTCTGCCTTCAGCTCAGGTCATGATCTCAGGGTCCTGTGATCAAGCCCCACATCGGGCTCCTAGCTCAGTAGGGAGTCTGCTTCTGCCTCTGCCCGTGCTGGTGCTGTCTCTCTCTCTCTGTCTCAAATGAATTTAAAAAAAAAGCAAAACAAGACAAAAAAAAACAAAAAAAAACAAAAAAAAAACAGACACTGGAGCCAGACCTGGGGCTCAGTCTGCTCTTTGTTAGCCCTGTGCTTCGGGCTGCTTGCTTACTTCTCTGTCCTCAGTTTCCTCCACTGTGGAATGGGAATAACGATTGCACCTGCATGTAATGCACTCAGACCCACGCTTCGTCCAGCCACACAGCGTGGATTCAGTGTTGACTGCTCTTACCACCATGAGCAGCAGCAGCAGCAGCTTTTTCTTCATTATTACCCCCTGTTTGACTTCGTGTGTCCGATTATTCATCACTTCCACCACTAGTGACATCCTTCAGCCTCCCATCGGTCTTGCCTCCTGCTCTTCCTCTTACCTCTTGTGATCCAGCTGCAACACACTCCCTGCTGTTATCCACCCGTGTCCCTGGTGTTTCCGCCTCTCTGCCTCTGCCTCACCTGGTCCTCTTGCCAGGCATGCCTTCGCCTCCCTTCTCCGTGCAGAGCCGTCTCTGTGATCCCGCCTCTGTGATCCCGCCTCCGTGATCCCGCCTCTGTGATCCCACCTCTGTGATCCCTCGCTCCTTCCGCCAGCACCTGACTCCTTCCCATACCACCTGACTCCTGATTCCGTGCTCACCACCTCTCACTTTGCACTGTAGTTACTTACACGTTAGTCTCGTCTCCTCGAAGTAAAGGAAAACTTCTTGAGGGCAGAGCTTAGATCTGGCCCTCTTTCCTGGCCCTCGTGCCTATGGAACCTGCCCAATAAATAATTATTGTGTGAACAAATATCTTCTTTTCCTGAAGTGGTGTTTCTGAAGGAATTTAGCGTTTTTCAATGATTCATTTTATCTAAGTTTGTATCTGCAACCAGAACAGTGATAGGTGTAAGAACTTTGTTAATTTGGGGAACCATAAATACTTGTTGATTGAGATTCTGGTAGAAGAGATGCGCATTTGTAGAATATCGGGATGCTTTGGTCTGAGCGAGCTGCTCATTACCCTCACCCTTACCTGCTGTCCTTGTAGGTCTGGTTCGCCTGGACGGTATTGAACGTGGAATCCATCTTTGAAGAAGACTCCCAGCTCCGAAGAGTTGTCGAAGGGGAATTGGTTATAAACTCTGCTTTTACCCCCGACCAAGCTCTGAAGGTGCAAAAGGCAGTTGTGCATTTGAGTGGGAGAAGGTGGTTTATTGATGGATTCATCTAATAGCTTTTGAACTTGGGCATTTCCTTTCGTTGTAAATGCTTGAAAAGCACATCCAAACCAGTGCTTAAAACTGTATAATTGAAGTATATACTTCCTTTCCAAGCTTTATTTAGCATAAAGAGTCACCGTCTAATGATTGAAGTCTGTGATCATGCGTGGGTGGAGGGGTTTGCCCTCGTTTTAAAATAGTTCCCGTGTGTGTCCTGTGCATTAGTCCTCTGGAGAACTTGTTAAAAAATCAGATTCCGGACCCCAGCTTCTGAGATTCTGAGTTTCGAAGTCTGGAGCGGGACCAGGAATTTGTTTTAAAAACTCCCTGGCTGATCTCTAGGCTCACTGAAGTGAGAAAAAGACTGGGATAAGGCTTTAGGATGAAAGACCTATTTTAGGGTCTCCTAATAGAGACTTGGCTTTTGGGTTTCAGACCCTGTCAAGGAGTTTATTATTCTTGAAAGTTCTTTTCAATTCTAAGTTTTCAAGAGCTTGATAACGTTTGACAGTAAAATTGATTTGATTTTCCTGTCATTCTACTTCCTTGCACTGTGGCGTTTTATGCACAAAGGCCTGGAAAGACATGGAAATGAGGTAAAATGTGTAAGACATTCCAGTCTGAGGGTCTGTGAAATGTTTTGACAGAAAAAAAGACTGCCCCACATGTTTTGCTACCAAGGAGGTTAAAGTGTCAGCTAGTGCGTTGGAAATAGGACTTTATTTTCTTACTGAATTGAAAACAAAATGTTCAGGGTTTTATTTGGATCATTTAGAAAGAGCAGACTGTCTGGAACTGTGATCATGATGTAGTTGCTCAAAGTCCCTCCTCTTTTGTAGAAAGCCCAGGCCCAGCTGAAGCTTCCCATCGTCCCATCCCTCCAGAGGCTGCTGATATACCGTTGGGCCCACCAGGCCCTTGTCACACCTTCTGATCACCCTCTTCTGCCTCTCATTTGGCAGAAGTTCTTCCTCCTGTATCTTCACCGCCCAGGACCGCAGTATGGGTATGGTACCCAGTGTTGTTGTGTCTGTGAACCTGTTCTTGACTTTGCCTCTGCTCTCCTGCTCTGTGTCCTCACACTGTGGCTTGTGAGTTAGAACCATCCTCCGACCTCTGGCTAGGAGTCTGCCTCTCTTCCTGCTTCACATTTATGAGACTAGACAGTTTTTGAGCCTAGGGTATCTTGTGGCAGCTTTCGCTTTGCCATACCGTCCGCCCACCGGGGTGAAGGCAGCACCCGGAGCCGGGCACGGTGTAGCATCGAGCCCCTGGAGCTACAGAGGGAAAGCCGCTCGTGTGACTGTTGCAGGGGTCATCCACGCGGACTTGTGAAGGGCAGAGCAGGTGCGGACAAAGGCCGGGCAGTGCCTGACAGCCCTTGGGCTATACCTGAGGGTGTCCAACGTTTCCCCTGAGTTCGAAGGGACTCTGGCCAGCTGGACCTGTCCACTCTTCCTGACTGTGCTTTTTTGGCGCCAGCTCAATTCCTAGCTCACCCTCAGTTCCTTAACTCAGTCCTTCAGAATGTACAGATACTGGTTCTTGGGCTCTTCTGTTTTCTGCCAGCTTACAGGTTCTTCTAGAACACAGACTGTCTTTATTCTCTACCACTGAGTGGTGATAATATCTTAAAGTTGTGTAGCATTTATTTCTTTTTAAAACTGCTTTCGTATGCACCATGCTTCTTGGAGCCTCACACTAACCACTGAGGCAGAAATAACAGGTATCGATCTACCGTGGTATATTTATAGACACTGAATTGTTAATTGATTGCAATTGTGTGCCAAATAGAAAGAACATCTTGTGTTGATCTCGTGATCTGTGCTCGTATTTTTTAAGGTTACCCATAGATGGTTGTATTGGAAGAAGGTTTTTTCAAAGTCCTGCTCATAACAATTTGTTAAAAGAAATGAAGAGGCGCCTGACCGAGGTGGCCGACTTTCACCACGCTGCGAGCAAGGCCCTCCGCGTCCCAGCAGAGGGCAGTGAAGGGCCGCCTACTGGCCAGGCTGGGACCCCGGGCTACCTGACTTCGCCGGAGCTGCACACGGAGCTCGTGAGGTGGGGCATGGGTATTGAGCCATCTCTGCTGTCCTTGGCAGCACTGGGGACACTGCTGGAGCAGCTGTTTGTGCTACAGCCTGCCAGATGTCATTGTCTCATGTTAGATCGCATGGGGAGGGTGGTTTGGGCTGGGCTTGCATCTTGTAATGCTTCTTCTCTATGTTCCTCATGAGAAAGGAATTGGCAGTTTGGATATAGCTCGGTCAAGTGCCTAGAGTCTGAATGGAAGGTCTTAAACCAGAGGGCTGATGTCTTCTCCTCTGTGTAATAACAGAAACCAGAACAATCGGTCATAGCAGGTAAACATCTAGTAAAGCGTGCCAGGACAGTTCTCCAAAGGAAATTAATTCATGAGCAAGGCAGAGTTCTTTAAGGGAAGTTCATACACCTCTTGGAATCTACCTAGAATAGGGTAGGATCTGGTAGTCCCCCAAAACCGCCTCTAATCAGGCACAATATGGGTATCCCCCCAAAGGTTAAGAACTCTGAAGTAAGTGTGGTCCCTTTCACACTAGTCCTTTACCTTTCATTTATGCTTGCCATAAACCGGGTATTAGTTTTCTAAATAAGACTTAATAAAAATGGCTTCTCATAATTAGCCCCGAATGCTGAATGTCTTGGTAAGGAAACCCGGGGTTTTGATCCGGCGCTGAAGCTTCAGGCTTGCTTGACCTGAAAGCCCTCCGGCCTATCTTTCCGCCTCTGGGATGATTTCTCTGCTTATCCTGCTTGCTTGAAGGAAAATTTACTTTTAGCCAGGTTTAAGCAGTGGGGAGACTTAATCTTTGAACATTTAGATCAGCCAAGAAAGTTTGATGTGCCTTTCTGCCTCTCGTAAACCCCCCGTCCTTGGGCACGTTGGTGACGTAGCCATCTAACTGAGTCAGAAGCTGGAAGAGAATGCCACACTGGCCTCTTCTGTGTGAGAGCCTCAGGGTCCTGTCCGTCTTCCTACACGGGCTGCCTCGGAGGTAGGGGAGGTAGTTTTCCACGTTACTGAGCAGAGCCAAACCATGCGGCCTCCCAGACCCCACCCCACAGACTTCTCTAGCCCTCGCCTTGCTGCAAATGGCTGCTTAAAATACCAGTGATCTTAGCTAAATGGACTGTGTTCTTTGCAAAAACAAAGCAAATAAAAACAAATGAAACATCATTAAATTTTTAAAAAAGTTTTTACTGGACAATAGAGATTTTCTTTTTCTTTCTTTAGCCAGGCTTTGTTTTATTGCTTGTTAATGGGAACAAGGTGTACACAAGCTTTGAGTTCCGTTTATGATTCCTTGGAGCAGGAGGGTGTCATTGAGCCTAAAGCTGGCAGGTTCTTCCGTTGCAGAGTTGAAGATGGCTTTTAATGTTTTCTCTGAAAGAGAGAAAATGTGTTTATTAGAATGTTATTTAAACTTTTCCAACCACTGAGGGTTCGCTGGGACTGGATTGCCCAGGATGGAAAAACTCCAAATTCAGATCCTAGGTCTGTGTTAAAATCACCTCCTCCGGTTACTTTTTTCTCTATGTTGTATATATGTCGACTTTAATAAAGAGTTCACAGAGCCCTTCCCTCACAGCCTTATCGTAGCAATTACTGCATCATATTGTAAGGATTTGTGATCTTCCTCCCCTGCTGGCCCATGAGCTTGGTCAGCCTGCGGTGGTGGTTGGAAACATTTTCGGTATTACGGGCTTGTTACTTTTATGCAGTAGTGACACTGTTCCTAGAGATGTAAGAAACTTCATTCGCCTGCACCTCTTTTTGTACTTTATATAGTTCTGTCTTTTTTCTTTTAGGCTCTTCAATGTGTATATATTGTGGCTGGAAGATGAGAATTTTCAAAAAGGAGATACCTATATCCCTTCTCTACCAAAGCATTATGATATTCACAGGCTAGCAAAAGTGATGCAGAATCAGCAGGTGATACTACGGCAATGTCTCTTTTAGCATACCTGACTATAATCAAATAGGTCACGGTCATGATCTATGTTAAAACCACTTACTGATGTGGAAATGCGGTCACAGGCATGTTCAAGAGGTGTAGTTGGGGTGTAGCCACTGAGGAAGGCTGATGATGCCAGACAGGTGAACAGCGGTCAGATTTCTAAGGGTATATGTATGCCTTTCTAAAGAATTCAGATTTTGTTCTAAAGTGTTTGTTTGAAGAGCCCATGAAATGTCATGACTGATTAGATAGATGAATGACTTTAAAGTATGTTGAAGAAGAATCAGTAGGATCAGGGGGACTTTTAGATTAGACACGCAGGTGGGATTGATACAGTGGTGGGATTGATGAGACACATGAGGACACCCAGATTTCTAGCTTGGGCAGCTACAGATACTGTTAACAAAGATCCAGAAGACTGGAGGAGAGGGTGCCAGAGGGGCTTCAAGGAGAATGCTCTACCCAGGATTTGGTAGTGAGGGGATGTACAGATGTAGAATTCAGGAATGGGGCAGTGTAGGAAATGTGGGTTTAATGGTGGTAGAGCATTTAGATTGAGAAGAGGACTGAATGAAGCCGGAGCCCAGAGAAGTAACAACATTTAGGGCATAGAGAAATAAGGCTGAGAATACAGGGCCAGAGAAATAGGAAAAATAAATAGGCAGCCATGGTGTCCTGAAATCCTTTGAGTTGGTTCTGTATTCATCTCTTCTTTATCCTCCACATGCCAAGGCCTTAACCTAAGAATTAGTGTATAGTAGATGTGTTTTTAAAAATTAATCATGGCTTCTTGGCTTTCTGATTTTTGCCTTGGTACCCCAGTATCAACAGGTTTAATAGCTTTCTTTTTTTATCAGTCTTTGAATTGCCATTCGATATTTTAGCTCCACTTTTTGATCTGTAGTTCACATTTAGACTTGTTCTGTCTTGTGGTTTCTGAGACATGTCTGCTTGCCCACTGTTAATTCTTAGTATTCTTAGTCGTTTGCCTCTATCAGCAGTTATTTAGCACAGAGGCAAACAAGGCAATGTTAGCGACCCCACCTAAAGAAGACGTGTATACACAGTAGGGGGGACTGGTACAGCTCCCCCAGCAGCTGTCTGGGGCTCCTAGGAGTCAGGCTTGTTTATCAGGATGACTTCCAAGTTTCTCTTCTGAGTCTGGAATGCCTTGTGCCCTGGTGTGGACATGATTTAGGACTTCATGGCCGTGTGCTCATTGAGAAACCAGAGACATTTGTAGGGTTAGAGGAATCCTTTAAACAGTTAAAATAAAAAAAAAACGTTGTTCACAAAACGGTAGTCCATAGTCCATATCTGATCACCCATTACTACTCTTTGCTATAGTTTTTAGTATTTGTGGAGAGCTGGCATTTCTTTTCATTAAAGATGGTCTCCCATTCTGATACGTATTGATCACCAAAGTGAAACAGACAGAGTTCAAAATATACAAGACAGTTCACTGGAGTGTGGGAAAAGAGAATACTGAAACTTCTGTTTTTTTCTCATTTTATCTATTATTTATTTTACCTTTTGTAATAAGAAAAATTCGATCATACAGAAAAATGGAGTAGTGCAACACACATCCCCTCTCCATCTGCCTGCTGTGTACCAGGCAGGTTGAATTTTATCTATAGCCCATCCACTCGCTTCACCCATGTTATCTCAGAACTAATCCTAGAAACCATTTGATAAATGAAACTTTGAAAAGGTGAGGGTTAAAAAAGTATTATAACCCAGTAACATTTATATCTGAAAAATATTAATAGCAGTTTCTTAATAACAAATACCTAAGTAGGGTTCCAGTTTCCAGTTCCCTCATATACATCATAAAAGTTTTATTTTCATATTTACAGTTTGAGTCAGGATCCTCATTTTGTGATTGGTTGATAGTTCTTAAAGTTCTGTTTAATCTACTGGTCCTCCCCTTATTCCTTTTTTTCCCTCGCAGTTTGTTTGTTGAAGGAACTGGATAGTTTGTTCATAGAGTTTCCCCACAGTCTGGACTTTACAGATTTTATCTTTGTTAGTGTGGTTTAATATGTTTCCTCTGTCCCCTGTATTTCCTGTAAAATGGTATTGGGACCAAGGTTCTGATCTAATCCGAATTCAACAATTTTCAATATATTTGTTATTTATCTCTTTAAAACTGGTTTTTACCAGTGTTTCATAATTTACTAGCTCTATGTGTATGTAATTTATAAATGTACCGTTGTACATTTAACAGTGACCTTGGTCACACTGACCTTGGTACATAAACACCTGCTAAGATTGTTAGTATCCATTCTGTTTTTATATGTATGTGTGTGTGTGTGTGTGTGTGTGTGTATTTTAAAGATTAATTTATTTGAGAGATGGAATGTGCAAGTACAGGAGTGGGGGGAGGGTCAGAGGGAGAGAATCTTTAAGCAGACTGTCCACTGAGCTTGGAGATCTCACACCCTGTGAGATTGTGACTGGAACCAAAACCAAGAGTTGGGCGCTTAACTGACTGAGCTACCGAGGCACCCCTGTTAGCGTCCAATTTAAACGTGATTCATGCTAATACTGGAGAACTTGGTATGGACCACTTCGTGCTAAACCTTACTGGTTTACTTTTTAGTTAAATATGTAGTTTTATATGTGAATATGTGATTCATCTGTGAAAGTTAATGTCCCGTGGTTCAATTCTAGGATCTGTGGATGGAGTATTTGAACATGGAACGCATACATTATGAGTTCCAGGAAACCATTGGTCTGTGGATGCAGGCCACACGGGAATCCCACTCCCCACCCTGCAGTTCGTCAGTGCAGCTGGACGTCACTGATCCTTTGTTGGGTGAGCTGAATGAGCATCAGCCCCCTTGAGGGAATGAATGAATGAGGGATTGAATGATTGAATCCAAGCCATTGAGGGTTAAGGTTTACACAGTTATCCCTCCAGTAAGATTGCTTTTTAGGAGTTCATTGTTCACTTGTCTACAGCTTAGAGTTAGGTTCAGCTATAAGTGAGAGCAAACTCCAAAAAAGTAGTGGTTTAAAAAAGAATACTTAATTTTTCTGTAAAAGAAGTTAGAGACAGGGAGTTCAGGCAGTAGCTTTAGTCCTTGCCTAATATGTTGCTTGAGAGAAAATTGAATGAAACTAGGAGTCTTTTCCAGTGATGAATATCCAACGTGGTTACATTCTGTGCAAAGAATAGTTGTTCTAATGGAAAAACCCCGGCTATACAGGACGATTCCTCACTTGACCTGTTTGGAATGTTAACTTCCATCTGTTTGGGGTGCAAACAATACAGGTCTTTTTATGCCAAGTAAAATCCTGGCAATTAAACTGTCTTAAATTTTCTTAAGAATAGGAAATGGAATGCTACATCTGGAATGAGGTTGGAAATTCATAGTAATCCCTTAAGTATTTGTTGACCTGACTTACTGACTTGAAATTTCCTTGACCTCTTGTATTCCCCGTTATCTTACTTTTGAAAAGAATCAGGTCTGTGGCAGCATTTTTCTTCATGTTCCTCAGTCCCCACCTGCTGTTTGGTATGTGTTCAGTGCAGTACAGAGAGAGGGTGGGAAGGTAGGAATTTATTGGATACCTTTATGTGGTCAGCTCTGTACGAGGTGTAGAAATAGAAACATTGAAATTGGATTCACCAGAATGGGACCACATGCAATCGAACACAAAGTTGGATGGACAGATTTGCCTTTACTTTCTTATGTAGCACCTGATTTCTTATTTGGACTCTATTTATTGAGTGAATGAGTAAGTGAACGAATGAATGCATGACAGTATAACCATGTAATATAAGTTCTGTAGGAGTTTATGCCCATGTCTTTGTTCATTTTAACTCTGCTAGTCTCAGCCCTCCTGTTCAAACTTTGGCCCAATTTAAGATTTTTCACTCCACTATATTCTGAACACCCATTTTTTTTTTTTTCTCCTCTTCCTATGAGGTTTATCTGGGTGATTGCATTAAACTCTTAATGGGACTACCTGCCCTTCCCCAATCCATTGTCTGGTGATAGCTACCATCTTTCTCTACTTTGTTGAGAGCTGTTCACTAAATCCCCTTTACACTAGTATCAAGTCCAGGCACTTTAGCAAGTCACACAAGGCTGTCTAGGGTAATAATTTAAGATCATGAGCTTTAGCTCTTGAACTCTCATTAAGGCTTTTTGGGTAGGAATTCTGTTTAATCATACCACGTGCTTGTGAGCTTCTAGCTCCTGGTAGAATATTAGTAGCTGTGTGGGGGCTCCCTCAAAACTCGTAAGTAAGGGAAGATAATGATTTTATTCATTCTCTGATGGTTTATGTAACTATTCTGTAGATCTTCAGCATTCTTCTCGAAGGTAACAGGGCAAGGCTTTGCACCCACTTGGTATGTTACTACCTAGTAGTAGCCATTACTCGGTAAATAGGACTTAATTTTCTTTCAGCTAAAGAAAGGGTTTTAAGTAACTTGCGGAAGCATGAGGCTCCCCAGCCTCCCCTTGATCTGCACCCAATGAGGCCTCCTGTGCCAGTCATTTCCTCAGCCACGCTCCTGAGTCAGAAGGACACCACCCAGCTGGTGCGCACGGACCTGAATGTGTTGCAGCAGCAGGCCAGGTAAGACCATGAGACCTCCAGGGCCATGCCTCTGTGCTCTCTGCTGTGACAGCTCGGATGACTGAGTACCTAGAAGGGCTCCTTCANGGGCCATGCCTCTGTGCTCTCTGCTGTGACAGCTTGGATGACTGAGTACCTAGAAGGGCTCCTTCATCAGCCGCCTCTCCGTGAGGATAATTGGACTAGGCTGGCCCACTCAGTTACCTCAGCTAACCAAGTTGTGACAAGTCTCTTAATTTGACATTGAAATGATGTGGTGCTTACATGGATGATAAATTTTACATTTCCTGTGGTGGCATTTCTGAGTGTCAGCAGTGCCAGCCAAGTATTTCTTAAGCTTCTCCTGAGGAGACTTTCTGATACTGGAAAGACGGTGTTAAAAGGGTATCCAGTGAGATTTGCTTTCTGTTGTCACTGGTGTGTCCCTAACTCTTCATGTTGTTTAACAGTTTGCCACGGGCACTTGATCAGACTGCGGGCAAGTCATTTAGTGCTCTGAGTCAGAGCAGATACAAATGACCAACTCTTGAAGGTTTTGGTTCTAGTTTGCTATCTTGTGAGAACGAGTGTGTGTGGAGTGAGTCTGTTTTATAAAGTAAGAGAGTCTTATCTTTCCAAACACCATGGGAATTTATCTCTTACTGGCTTTTGTTTCCTTGACTGTTTTTGGTCCAGGCATTTATTGTGTGTGTGCGCACCCCTGGCCCCACCAGTGCATGTGTACATACACACACACACAGACACACACACACAACACACACACACACACACACATGTGCCCACACACAGTGATGTAACAGTATCAACACCCATGTACACCCATGTAAAAAGTTAGTTTCCTCCATCTTCGACAGTTCACTCTGAGTTGCTAATACCCAAAAAACCACTGGTGCTTACAAGTAAGGTTCCCCTTTAAGAATGTTTTAATCAGGGGGCGCCTGGGTGGCTCAGTCATTAAGCGTCTGCCTTCGGCTCAGGTCATGATCCCAGGGTCCTGGGATTGAGTCCCGCTTCGGGCTCCCTGCTCAGCGGGAAGCCTGCTTCTCCCCCTGCTTGTGTTCCCTCTCTCACTGTGTCTCTCTCTGTCAAATGAATAAATAAAATCTTTTTTTTTTTTTTTTTTGAAAAAGAATGCTTTAACCAGGATGAGAGTCTCATTTGCTCTTGTATATTTAAGGGTCTATGTCAAAACATTGTTAATGTAATACAGATTTGAAATGAAGCTTTGTTCCTGGCTAAAAAGTCGTCCCACTTTCCCTTCTTCTCTTAACTTTCTTATTAAGGAAAAAAGAGGATTTACACACACCTTTGGTCTTCTGTTCCTATAGAATACTAAGTCTTGTTGCTCTCTGGTGTGGGCTGGGAGTGACCAGAAGCCTTGATCACTTACCATGAAACCTTTCCTAAGCCTTTCTTCTACCTCCTGATGATGTTTTCCAGAACTGCAGCTCTTCGAGAATCTCAGCAGGTTGCCCTGGATAGTGAGCTGTTGGACACGATGCCGAAACAGTACGTTAATAGAGAAGAACAGAGCACCCTGCATTTGGAGTGCAGGGGCAGTGGCGGCAAGAAATGCCAAGGAGCGGCAGTTGTCACAGTTCAGGTAAGACAGTTGAAGCTTGTTCAGGATTCACAGAATTTTTAATTTGAGTACCTCATATTAGCATATTGTTGAGAGAGACGGCAAGAAGTTCATAGCCCATGATTCACGTCCCAAAACATTTAGTAGTTTTGGGGGGAGTGACGACCCACAAGGAGCTAATCATGTATTTCCGTGAGTGCTGATGGGTCCTGCAAGGCAGAAACTCACAGAAAAGCGTAACTACTGAGAAGATTCTTTGAGAGAGACTTTGAGAGAGACTGATCCTTAGAAGACTTTGATGATGACGGTTTAGAGTCATTGGGAAGGAATGTGGGAATGGAGTCCTCTGGAATCATTTAGGGGGAGCTGGCTAGGTAGTCTACTTTAGGTGGTTTCTGGCTGTGGTGGTGGCAATTCACATCAGGAAGGTTGGGATTCACATCGGAAAGGAGAATCACTTGGGAGCTCCAGCTGTGTGCTCTGGCCAGTGGGGAACCGCTGAAGACAAACGTGGAGGGCCTTGTGGAAATCAGGTCAGTTCGGGGAGCTTGCCAGCAGGCAGAGGGAGAGATGTAAGATTAGGATTCAACTGCCTCTTAGAGTCAGCTTCTTGAGTTGGAAAAATAGGCTCAAGTTCGGTCTTTGGCATCGTAAGGATGCCGGCGTGGAGCTTAGCTTTACCAGCGCCGTCTAAACACTCTGCTGAACTTATTTTATCTTCCCAGCAACCTTCGAGGTGGGTATTCTTGTTATCTTCAGGAAATAAAGGCACAAAGAAGTTAAGTCATGTACCCGAAGTGACACAGCCACTGAGTGGCAGAAGCAGGAAGGCCCGGGCAGTGTGGCTGCAGAGTGCCGGCTCCTGACTCACTGCACACTCGTCCTTCTCCAAGGGACTTCAGGGTCTCCAGAGCCAGGAAAGGAACACTCCGGAGATAGGCTGCCTGTTGCCTGACTACATTTGCACAAACGTAGCTCCTCTTCTTTTGTTAACTTTTAGAAATTAGAGAAAATATATTTTACTGTTTCTTGATTATCTTTCAGGAATTTCTTTTTGTGCTAATTCACATTTGAGCAGTTCTAATGTGTTCCTCATCAGTGTCCTTGGGAGCCTGTTTTCTCTTAAATGTCTTCTTTGAAGTTACTTTTATACTTATATTTTTCATTACCTTCAAAATTTGTTTCTGATAAAATAACATTTTCATATGCATATAAAGTTCAGAAATCTGAAATTGGAGACTTCTAAACACTGAGTAATGTCTTTGGTCAGGTGCTTTACAAAGTTAATTTTTTTTTCAGTGTAATTTTTCCCGAAGTTACTAATACTTTAGTAGGACGTAGTAGGAGCATTTAATTTAAGAAGGATCACTTGTTAAAGCAATAATGCTGGAAGACAAGTCTGTCAATTTCAGATGGAGTTTGAGTTGGTGTGAGAAAAGCTGAAATGTATCCAGTTCTAATTAAAAAGGATGTCTTCCAATCTGTGCCTTCACAAATATGGTATTTTTCCATATTTTGGAATTACATCTCTTTGCCAGGCTGTTAATTGTATGCAGAGAGGGGAAGTCTCCTAAGATGCATTTTTGTAAGTGACTGGGTAAAGTTAGTACAAAAATGTTTTCCCAGTTCTGGCCAGTAGCTCGCTCTGTGAAGAGTTGTGAATATTTGCTGCTCTAGCCAAAGAGCAGATCTCTTTGCCTGACCTGTTAACTCTCAGAGGTCTTGCGGTGGAAAATACCACCAGGCCGACTTGGGAGCTTTAGCTCCCAGCCTACCAGTGACTTGGCACTTTTCCTTTTCAGGAATAGTCTTGATTTGTCTGAACCCTTGAATTGAAATTTCTTTACAAACTTTTGCTTTGTTGATTCTGAAGTACTTTTGCTAAAATTCCTTCAAAGTGATTTTGATTAGAGGAAAATTGGAAAGTAGATAATTTATGATAAGAATTAAAATGAATATCGCTTCGATTTTATTTTATAGACAACATAAAAATATTTCTGCTTTTTTCAAAAGAAAAATCGGTAGATGCTAAAATTGCGTGAAGAAAGGAAGAAAAATAAAAGGAAAGGACGGGGTGGGGGAGAAAAGGAGATTTTATAGAAGCCTAAAAAATTTGAAAAAATAGGTGTGTTTTGTGGCTATAATCTCATTAGAAGTATCCAAGTTTTCTTAAAGCACGCTTTGATTTTCTGCTGGTCTTACTAGTTCGCCCAGGACTCTGGCTTTGAGTTCCATTTGGGAAGACCTAGAAACTTGGGAACCCCCACTGATGGCTCCTAGAAGTATCAGTATCAACACAGTACAGTATCTACTTCAGCCATTATTTTGCCTGGTAATGCAGATCTGCCAGAGGAATTAAAAATGTGAGGATAGGGGCACGTGGGTGGCTCAGTCGTTGAGTATCTGCCTTTGTCGAGTGTCTGCCTTCGGCTCAGGGCATGCTCCCAGGGTACTGGGATCAAGCCCCGCATTGGGCTCCCTGCTTGGCAGAAAGCCTGCTTCTCCCTCTCCGACTCCCCCTGCTTGTGTTCCCTCTCTCTCTGTGTCTCTTTCTGTCAAATAAATAAATCTTAAGAAAAAAAAAATGTGAGGATAGTGAGCAGCTTTTGTAGTCTTACTCAAGATTTCTTTAGAAAATTATATAGCAATTTCTATATTTCTAGGATAGCCTAGGCAGTACTTTCTGGTTGATACTTCCAGGAATTGAAGACAATAAATTTTTTTGGCTACTCATAGCTAAGAGCAAGGTAGACAAAAGTTGAAGCTCTAGCTGTCATGAAATTGGGGCATTATCTAATCATTGCAGGTCAGTTAGATTTGCTTAGTTTTGGTCAGAGATTGTGCTTGAGTCTCAGCTGTCTCTTACACAAATGGATGACTTCGATTATGGATGTCGGGGTAGGGAAGGTTAGTTCAAACTGTTTTAGACTCGTCATGGAACTGCCATTGGGAGAGCATGTGCCGTATAGAAGGTAGGTTGTTATTCTTATATGTAGAATTGTAGCTCCTCTCTATCTGTACCTCCTCTCTATTCATGGCTGTCTCCAGTAGTTTTGATCCTGTGTAACATTATTCTGTGATCTGGTGATGCTGAACATCATGAGGTGTCTTCTGATCATTCCAAATCACTAGCCACTTCGCAGTTTCTCTCCAGGATTTCCTCTTTATCAGCTCAACCCTTAGATTGCTGGTTGTGCGTGGCGCTTCCCCTGATCCCCTCTGTCATTTTGACATTAGCTGCTTTTGCCTACTGTTTGTGTTGGAGTTCCTAATCTAGGGTGGGGTCTTTAGTGGGTCAGTAAGCCCCTGAAAGTATATGGAAATTTTTTTCTAGAGAATTCACCACTTCAGTAAATCCTCAGTAATCCATGACCCCCAAAGGGTTAACCCAAATGTTGATGACTCCTGTTCTGCTTTTCTAGTCCAGAATTCTCTGAGTTCCAGATCTAGATTTCCACTTGCCTATGTAACATTCTATTAATGTCCATAGATACCTTCAACTCGACAGGTCCCGAACTAATCCCACTTTTACCCTCCAAACCTGTTTTTCCTGTAACAGGAAATGGGACCGAGGCAATCAGTGTCATCGCCCCACCCTCATACTTCCCATCTAGTTACTTTCCAAGTCCTACTGGTTCTGCTTCTGAAAAGACTTTACGTTTGTTTCTTTCTCTTTGTTCCCATTGCCCCCAGGTAGCCCCACATTGCTTCTCCCCTGAATCATGACGTAAGGCTTCCTGTCCATAGACTCTCACCCCATCCAGTCTGTTTTCCATTCTGCCACCATTCATCTTTTTAAACACAAATCTTACCACTTTTGCAGGCTACCAACCAACATTGGCTCTCCAGTATCTAAGAGGAATAGGACTCTTGGGACCCCTCCCCCGCCAGTCCATTCTTGATCAGTTTCTAGTGGCATCATTTACTGTTTTCTGATCCCTAAACATTTTCTAGACACTCAGGCTTTTTCCATGCTCTGAGCATGATACGCACGTTCCTACCTTCTCTCTCAGGCATGTGCTGTTACTTGTCCCACACCCATTTGTGAGCTCCTTCTCTTCATTGTTCCTTTCTTGGTTCAGTCAGGACCTCTTGAGGCCTAGCCCCTCTAGTGAGATTGAGGTACTCCCTCCTCTCATAGCAGTTCGTGCATGAATGCTGTTGTAGTCACCTGCTGTCTTTCCTCCCGGTCTCTGAACTCCTCAGGAGTAGAGTTCCTGTCCTTGGTCATCTGTGTCCCTGTACCATCTAGCCTGGGTCCTGGCACACAATAGGTGCCCTTTCGTGGCCCTGAATGTGTCCGTGAAAACCACCAGCACATCACTCATTAGGTTGAGTTACAACTTGCTTACATTATGATTACCTCTGTCACTGTGAATAGATTCTGAGTTCTGTGAGGGCCAGGGCCTTGTCTTACTCGTGTTTCTGTTGTCAGTGGCTCACACAGTCAGTGCCGCAGAACTGAGGTGTTGGAATGAACAAACAACTACAGATTTATACACTTCACAAGTGAGCGCCCTGATCTTAACTACCCTCAGGAATTTTGTCTATAGTATTTGGCCAGAAGTTGGAACTTGTTCGTACTAGAATTAGCAGCCACTCTTTGATTGTCTTTACCTTAGGCCAATTTATTACTCAGTTGGCGGACTTAATGCTTTCCATAAAAAATCTCGACTTAAGCACCATACTGCTTCACTTTTTACTCTTATACAAACGTCTCCTGGGCGTTCAATCTTAGAAAGTGATAAGGATGGTCATACTTCAGTACACTACATTATTTCCCAGGTCTGTTCAGAGCACTTCTTATCCCTTGCTGGGGCACTCTCATATCCCAGGTAGCATGCTAGTGACTGCTTACATGATCTCACTTAATCTTCACAAAATGGGGGTGAGGAATCAGGTTCAGAGAGTCTCAAAGACTTGCCAAAGTCACACAGCTAGTAAGTGGCTCAGTTGAAATTTAAGCCCTCGTCTATTTAAATTCAAGGCCCATGCTTTCCCACTCAGTATTGGGAAATGAAGCCATTTGCTTTTAGCTGTTTCTGCTCCAATTTTAAGACTAGCTGTATCATTCTGAGTAAGCTGATCACCATCAAATCTCATTTAAATTAACAGGTGTACCATTTTCTCTCTCTGAGTTGGTGTAATAGAATCACCTTCCCTTTCAGTGATTAGAGAATTCATGGATTGGATCCATTTGTAAAATTAACTTCAGGGGAATGATTTTTTATTTTAAATATAAATTTTAAGATTAAAATGCATAAATGTATTTTAAATGGCTCATTTATAAAGATTTCAAATTATATCATGAAAATATTTTATTGCTTCATAGAATTTTTCTGTGAGAGGAAAGCCCTGGAAATTTCCAGCCCTCTGCAAATGTTTGAACTATGTATAGCTTGTTTGGGATATACAAAAGCCAAATGTATTTTATGGGAAGTGAGACGTGCTTCTGCGGTCGTCTCACCCGATAGTAGCCTCTAATAATTCAGTGATATTCCCTGAGGAAATGGGGTGATTTATAATAGGGTTCCTTTTGTTGTACTGTGGTATTGTGGGGCACGTTTGCTGGACCCGGGATTGATTTATTAGCATGTGAAAAATTTGCTCAATCCTAGAAATGAAAGATGGAAAAGACCCACTGAAGGCCTCACAGTATTGTAACAACTTGCTTGCTTTGTCCGGCTTTTACACCGCTTTGTCTCCTCACAGTGACTCAAGCGGAGGGGCTTCCATCACGCAGCTTTGTTGTATTGTCCACAGCTTCTGGTGATTGTGAGCCACCAGGCCATCAGCCCCTCTTCCGTCCTAGTGAGCAAAGAAAACTCAGTAGAGTTGGGAACAATGAACAAAAGCAAGTAGACTGGGAAATAATGATCATTTTGAGGTGTTTTTGGTGAGAATGTTGCTTTTCCTTTCTCTTGGGTACTAATAGTTTCCAGAGCCTGGGGTGGAAGTTCTGAAGCTCTGGTTACTTAGTCTTGTGTCTGCATTTCCCAGTCTGGGAACCTCTGTCCTTCTCTCTTATCCACTGTCTTTCCATTTCCCTTCATCCTTACTGTCTTCCTTCCTCCCCTCAGATTCTTTCCTTTCCCCCCGTTTGTCCGCCTTCTCTTCAGGCCAGCCAACCGTGTTGCTCACTCACAAGACTGGGGAAGCACATGTGAGGGTAATGCAGGATTTAACATTCCTGCCTTCTGAATGTTCTCCTCTCTTCAGCATTCTCTGCTGAGCCTGCAGGATAAGTCCAAATTCCCTAGCCTGCTTCAAAGGACTCCCCCAAGACAGGACCCCGGCTCTCTAGACTGACTCCTCTGTGCTCTTCATCTCTGACCTCCCTGCCAGGCTGGGCTTCTCTTTGCTGTCCCTTTGTCCTCCTGTCCTCCAGGAGTTCTATCCTTAGTATTATCTTAGTTCTATCTTTGTATTGCAGCCTGGGCGTAGGGTGCGCTCTGCATCTATTGATGTCCAATAAAGGATATTAAAATGTGCAAACAAAGCAGTTATCATATAGGTCACCATCAGTTAATTAGAGAAAAGGGATATTAAAAATCCCCTCAAATAGGAAAAATGTAATCTTAAATAAAGGCTAATCTTTTAAATTGAAACAGATTTAGGGTTGGTTTTTTTGTTTTGTTTTGATTTTAAGCTCAGTAAATTCTCCTTTGTCACGTCTGTACTGTGAACGAGTAAAAATTTTATCAGAGATGAGCTTTCAGAGACCGCTGTACCACTCAACTGCTCTTCGTAGGCATCCATCTGATGTGTGCACTTCCTATATTTTATCTTATTTTGTTGTTTGTTTTATAATTGTATATCCTGCGACGCCTGGGTGACTCAGTCAGTTAAGCAACTGCCTTCGGTTCAGGTCATGCTCTGGTCATGATCCCAGGACTCTGGAATCAAGCCCCAGGTCAGGCTCTCTGCTCAGCGGCGAGCCTGCTTCTCCCTCTCTGCCTGCTTGTGCTCTCTCTCTCCGTCAAATAAATAAAATCTTTAAAAATAAATAAGTAAAATTGTATATCCTTTCTTCCTTTCAAAATGGCAAGTGTTTTTATCAACAGCATCTGTGTCATGGTCTTTGTATGTGTGGCACACATAAGACGTGCAGCCGTGGTGTTTTGAGTTGAACTATGTGTGACATTGGGTGGGGAGGACAGAGAGGGGACAGGGCTCTGGGGACGATGCTCAACAGGAGGGGCGTGGTGTGCTTCAAGGGAAATCTCAGTGGTAGGAGACATTAAATCTGCTTTCGATGGGATCTGGGGAATCCAAACGTAAGTGACAGAACATATCCTACAAAAGACAACCACCGATAAACCGACTCAGGTTTGATTCTTCATGCAAAACCTGAGGTTCTTGAATAGTTTTTTGACTTTTTTGCCCCCACCCCTGTCCCATTCATCTGAGAATTTTGGGTTCTATTAATTGTAATAATTCTTCATCACATACTCAGTGTGTTTGTAATAAGTATTTGCTCTAGAAACATAATAGAACAAAAAAGTCTGTTGACCATTGAAATTTTGCTTAGTTTGAAGGTATGCATAAGAACGAAGCAATAAGCCAGCAGCTTCACGTTTTGCGAAAAGAAGTGAAGCAGTTGCAAGCTGAAGCTGCGAAACCACCATCACTTCATATCGTGGAAGCTGCGGTCCATGCAGAAAACTTGATTACGTAAGTTTTGAGGGCATTATAATTTAAAATTCTGTTTTGTTATTACTGATAGTAATCCTACCCTCTGCCACACCCCTGGGCACCCACTAATTAAATTAGTACAGGGATCAGCAAACAATGGCCGTTGGAAAAAAAAAATAAATAAAAAAACAAAAACAAAAACAAAAACAAAACAATGGCCGTTGGACCAAATCTGGCCTTGCTACCTCTTTTTATAAATAAAGTTTTATCGGAACACAGCCATACCCATGTATTTACTTCATGTGTATGGCTTTATGCTCTAATGGCAGAATTGAATAGTTGTGACAATTTATGGCCCATAAAACATAAAATATTTACTATCCTCAATGGAATAAGTTTCCTGACCCCTGAATTATGAGACGACACAGCATATTGAGATTCAGACATGGAAAGATTTAGTGCTTAAGTTTTAGATTAAAGTTTCATTTACCTAGAAAGTCATCATTGTCAACTCTGATTACTGAGCAGAGTTTGAAGTGGAATCGCTCAGGGGAATTAGGGCTCTGAAGTGTAGCCGTCAGCTTGCATTTGGCCATTGTGGTTTTTCTCTTGGAGCTTCTGGCTTACACTCAATGTCCTCTTTCATCTTAAAGCCACCAGGGCATAACTTGGGAGAGAGGTTGATTCTCCCTTTGACTTTAAGGTGACTCCACATTCTAGCACCAGCAACTAATCCCCCAGTAGGTTGGGATGGTATTATAGAGGAGGCATTGAGCCCTTTTGTAGGTTGGATTGGGGGACCTGGGAACAAGAAGGAGATGAGGTGAACAAGAAGTTTCTTTAACTAGCAAAGGAACTCAAAAAGAGTGTGAGACTTGGAAGAGGTATGTTTATTCTAGGGTCTTAATCTATACAAAAATCTTTTTCAGTGTTTTGGATTTTAAAATTTAGAAAAATGGTTCTTGTTTTTAAAAATATGTATTGTATAAGTAATACACAAAGTAAAAGAATAAATTATGAATTATGTACAACATATGAAAAGGTAATTTTGATAAGGATAAGAACATTAATACAGAATGTTATGTCCCCAGGAGGACATAAAATCATTTCTTGTATTAAAAGTAAGTGTTGGGCCAAGTTGGAAGATATTTACCCCATAGAATATTTTAAAGATTTTATTTATTTATTAGAGAGAGAGAGAGAGAGAGTGAATGCTCATGAGTGGGGGGAGGGGCAGAGGAGAAGCAGGCTCCCCACTGAGCAGGGAGCCTGACTTGGGGCTCCATCCCACATGACCTGAGCCAGAGGCAGACGCTTAACCACCTGAGCCACCCAGGCGCCCCAACCCTATGGAATATTTTTTTTCTTTAAACATTTTATATATTTGTCAGAGAGAGTAAGCAGGGGGAGCGGCAGGCAGAGAGAGAAGCAGGCTCCCTGCCAAGCAAGGATCCCAATGTGGGACTCGATCCCAGGATCCTGAGATCATGACCTGAGCTGAGGGCAGACACTTACCTGACTGAGCCACCCAGGCATCCCCCCCATGGAATATTTTTAAAGTGACATTTGTGTGGAGCTCTGAAGGACTCTTAAGAATATTGCCTGAGAAGTGTAGAGTACCAGAGAAATACTGGTGAGTCTGAATTGTCCTGCTGTAGACCAATAGTCTCACCTACGTTTTCCCACAGGGCCTTAGTGAATGCCTACAAGTTGCAGCCTACCCCTGGGGTTCAGAAGGTTGGCATTAGCCTCTTCTTCACTGTTGTGGATTATGTCAGCGATGAAACTCAGCGTCATCCTCCCACAAGGCAATTCTTTACATCGTGCATTGAGATCTTGGGACAGGTAAGGTCATTCTGTGTCTTGAGCCTGACTGACACATACAGAGTTCCTGTAGCATCCTCATTAGATGCAGTCAGGGTTGACTTCAGGCTCACATTGCAGACTCGGACTCTTACATATGTCAGAAGCCCCTTTGAATTGCTGACTTCTCAAGATGTGATTAAAATTGTTGGTACAGAACTTTGCTTCTCATACAAGAGATACAAAGTCTCTCATATTTGAAAGTCTCTGGGGAGGCATCGGACTCTTTCATATGCTTTTGGTGTTGTTAACAATAACATTATGAAGCTCTTTATTGTTTATAAAACGCTCTCAATCCATCTTCCCAGTGACTCTGGGATTGATACTGTTCTCATTTTAAAGATGAGAAAACTGGTCTCTGATAGATAAAATGACTTGCGTAACGAATAAGCAGGTCAGTGCTGGAGCTGAGCCTGGATCCCACGTCTTCTGCAGTCCGTGTTCGCTCCGCCTCCCCACACCTGCCTCCCAGTTGCTGTTCTCGGTCCCTGTTTGTTTGTTTGTTTGACTTACTGTTAAATATATGGCTATTTAAAAAGGCAAGAGCAATGTATCCATGCGTATTTATGAAATATGTCCTTAAAGGAAGGAAAGCCACTTGATGGAAAATGTGTAAACACTAACCATGTACTCTCACCCAGTTTCAGTGGAATGAGTACTTAGTTATTGGATACTTATAAGTAATGCAGAGCAGATATTAAGATAGATTTTTTTTAAGTTTTCTTCCTGATTTTAAAATTGATGTGTGCTTATCATAAGTGATGCAGACAGTATAAAAAAGTATAAAGAAGAAAAATTTCTCATAATTCTAACCTCCTGAAGATACTGGTTACATAGCTAACATTTTATTATAGGTTGTCTTGTGTGTGTATGCACGTTAGCGTATGTGTGTACATGTGTAGAAATGACACCTCGCTCCTACATACAGCGAAGTAGATGAAGATAAGCATCTGTACCCAGAAATGGGCAAGTGCTATTTTGTAACCTGTTTTTCATTTAAACACAACTTTTAGATATTTAGATACAGGCTGCTCTCATGGTATTAAATACATAATGTTCCCTGGTACAGATGTGTTGTGATGTATTGAGCCCGTGCCCTCTGGATGGCTATTCAGGTAGTTTGTTTGTTTTGCTGCAGCGAGCCTGAGATAAATATTCTTACACATCTCTGTGAACTGTTGGGACTGTTTTTTCCAGCATAATTTCCTAGAAGTATGGTCACTATGTCAGAGGGACTAGCGTTTGACGTAGATTGTGACAGTGCCCTCCTGGGAGGTTTTTACCTGTCGCCACTATCATAGCAGGGTTTGAATTTATTGTTCTCCAAACCATAGCCAGTGTGAGGAAGGATTATCCTTTTTAAGTCTTTCTGTTAGGGGATGTGTACTTTGTTATTATTTTAAGTTGCATTTCTTTAAATACTTGTTTGCTTGCATGGCTTTCCATATGTGTATTGGACATTTAATTATTTTTTGTGATTTGCTGATTATTGTCCTTTGCATGTTTTCTGTTGTAGAATTTCTGTTTTTTGAATGCTTCGAAAGAGCTCCTCAGACTATCAACCTAGTATCTGTAATGTGTTCTAAATTGATTTTTCTATTTTGTCATTTTCCTTTGATTTTATCATACTTTTTGCCTTATGGAGGTTAAAATTCTTATATATTCAGATCTCTCAGTCTTGCCTTTTATTATTTCTGCCTGTGATCTGGCTTATCAAAGCCTTCTTGACCCCGAAACTATTTAAATACTTATATCCAGTACTTAAAACAGTAAAACCAAGTTAAAACAAGGTGAAGTTATCTTGATTATATATTAATTATTAAAGTTAGCTTTTTAAAAGCATTAAAAGCACATCTCAATAAAATCTATAATCTAGAGGTTTTGTTTTCTTGACAAAATGCAGAGTCACTTTGGATACTTAGTAGTCATGGCAGGTACCTTGCAAATTTCTAGATTCAAATTATCCTAATATTTTAATCTTTTAGAAATTCTCTATGGCTTGTCCAAATCAAATTGATAATCCAGACTTTTTTAATATCACCGTCATCGGAAGTGTTAGGTTTGTCTGTGTTGATTTTAGATCGTTTTGATTGTTTCATGTTTTCATTTAGAAAAAGTTCTGCTTGCCTTCTGTATTAGCCCTTAAAGCTTAGTTGCTTAAATAAAAATTTAGGTGGGGGGCGGAGGTGCAGAATCTGATGACATTTTCCCTTTCTAATTCTTTCAAGGTGTTTATCAGTGGCACTAAGTCAGAATGTAGGAAATTACTGGAGACCATTCTTAAGAACAGAAGGCTCTGCTCTCTGCTCTCTCCTTTCTTCACTCCCAATGCTGCACCCGCGGAGTTCATCCAGCTCTATGAGAAAGTGGTGAAGTTTCTAAGTGAGGACAACAGTGATATGATTTTCATGCTGCTGACCAAGGTGAGATGTGATTCCCTTCTGATGCTGCCATGGAAATGTAGGCTCTAGCGCTGTTTCCCACTCCATAGGAATGAAGGGCCCTCCTGGAGTTCCTTTCCTGGTAGACCCTTTCCACATTTTGTATCATCAAGCAGCCTGATCCCGCAGCTTTTTCTCGTGGGGGCATTGGTTGTGTTGTGTAGGGCAGTCTTATTCCATATAGTAGAAAAAGGACTTCGCTCCCAAGCCCTCTTTAGAAACAGTATAGCTTTGAAATATTCATAATAGTAATTTACTGCATCCTTCTTTTGAATATATCCTGAATTTATGCCGAAAATGTGTTTGATAAATGAGATGTCATATATCAAAGTCTCTCATATTTGGAATAAGCCAGATAGAAGCAAATTGCCTTTGTCCTCATTCCAAGTAGAATATTAACTCAGGCCCAGGCAATGAATTTACTTAACCACTTGAGAATTGCAGAGCCTTGGTGATTTTGCCTTCAATTGTGTTTCTCTGACATCTATAAATCATAAAACCTAGGCGTTTTTTAGGGCCTAGAGACTGCTCTCAGTCAGTAATGGGGAGAGCATGTTATTTTATACTTGGGAATTCTGGGAGGTGATCGATAACATCCTGAAGTTTTATTAACTGAGATAGGTTACCGCTCCAGACTCAGAAATGTGATTGTATCAGATGGAGACAGTCCCGTAAAGTGGCTGCTTGTTTCTGGTGCTGTGACCTGTGGGGCAGGACTACAAAGTTCTGATTCTTGCCTTGCAGGGAAAACTTAACCAAATATTCTTACATTACAAAAAAGCACGCAGAGCCGAGAAAACTCTGCCTCTGAAATCCCAGAGGGTGAAGTGGAGGTGGCGGCTTACTGACACCTTTAATATTGACCGGCATAGGGCGCCTGGGTGGCTCAATGGGTTAAAGCCTCTGCTTTCGGCTCAGGTCATGATCTCAGCGTCCCGAGATCGAGGCCCACATCAGGCTCCCTGCTCAGCGGGGAGCCTGCTTCCTCCTCTCTCTCTCTCTGCCTGCCTCTCTGCCTACTTGTAATCTCTCTCTCACTCTGTGTCAAATAAATAAATAAAATCTTTAAAAAAAAAAATATTGACCGGCATAGATTCCTTTAAGTACTCATATATACATTTTAGTTTCAGTTTTTAAACAAAGCTAAATGTGAGGGGATGTTCGACTTTTAAACTGAATTTGCACATAGTTTTCTCTACTTCAGTTAATTTTCCGGTGTCAATAAAACTGCTTCTTGTTTCTTTTTCTTTTTAGTTCGATCTTAAGCAATGGTTAAACGCCACTAAACCTCCTCTGTCTGATCGTACCAGGCTTCTGGAGTCCATTCATTTGGCACTTACTGCCTGGGGCCTTGAACCAGATGAAGATATTTTGATGCCATTTAATCTTTTCTGTAAGCACTGGACTTATCTTCTTCTCTACCAGTTCCCTGACCAGTACAGTGACATTCTCAGGCTGCTGATGCAAAGTAAGTGTCTTTTAATTGTACCGATTATATTGCAGTGAATATTTAATATGACATTTACCATTCCACAGGTGTCATCCAAAAATGTAAAAATAAGACAAGTATGCGGAAATTTAGAATCACTAATTTTTACCTAAAGTACTTGATGTCAGTGCCCGAAAGGGTGCTGCTGTCTGTAGAAGAGGTCAGTTATTGTCCTAAATGTTCAAATGGGCCCTGATTCAGCAAGGCAGCCCTTAGGATGTGGTGTTGAAGCCCACAGTCATGCACCCACCTCTTTCCCTTGACTTTGCAGCTGTCCCGAGCTGGGCTGGGGTAGGAGTGGGCCTGCTTACTCTGCCGACTACCAATTTGGTAAGAGAAGGAAGTTGCTCCTTTGCTCTATGTTTACTGTGCCAGCTGGTTTCTCTGTAAATCCAACTAGTGGATAAATTTTGTTTTTTTCCTCCCCCTTAATTTTTTGACTCATGGGGTTTTTTGTTTGTTTGTTTTGGTTTGTTTTTTTTTTGCAAGTAAATTTTATCTGTATGTAACGGTAGCCTATATTTATATTCACCAAGGGAGAGAGCAGTGTTCAATTTTCTACATTCCCACCATTTATTTTTCCCACCCGCCCTGCAATTTTCCACTGGAGTACTGGAGATTAGAAGAGGAGTGAAAGGTTGTTAGCTTTTTTATTTTGGGAATTTCACTAGGCAGGAATTGTTTTGAAATATGATAAATGCAATATAGTATTTACTTTTTATGTGAACTTGGTACAGTTTATAGATGTAATGGAAAACTAAGTTTTGCTTTATGCCACATTTTTGTGTTACTTAATAGAAACCATTTAATGAATAAGTTAATGATTTTATCTGTTGAACTACCTGAAGAATGCTGAAATGTGTGGTCTCATTTTCAGAGCACTTCAAGCTTCATTATTTCTGTGGAGGCAAGTTGCAGGGTGGATGGAAAGTGGTGGTAGAGTGGTGTATTTGTACGGTTTTGATGCATGCTGGCATAACTAATTTTTGCTCTAAATTTTCAGAACTTAATCAAGTATATATTGTGGTTTTTTTCCCTGAAGCCTTTTTAAGAGATTGTAAGCAGTATGTATGGGCAACCATTGACTTGCATTTAACAGGAACTTTATATTTACCAGGAAAGTAATTCAGTTAAAGGCTTAAGAATAACAGTACCATCACTGGCCCATTCCATGACCTCCAGCCTCCTGGTTTCCCTTCCCTCCCTGGCTGCCATGTTGGTGTTCTTGGGGCTCTGTCCTTTCCTTGTCTCTTCTCTTCATGGACAAGCCCCTTGTTTTCCCTGGCTTCCTTTCTGTGTTCTAGGTGTGTGTGACTCCCATACCTGTAACTTGTTTCCAGGGCTGTGTCCTCTAAGAGCCAGACCACAGTAGCCCTTCAACAAAGACCCTTCCCTGTTCCTTAGACCTCTCCCACTCAGCAGATTGCAGCTGCCTCGTCAACTCTCCCCACAGATCTAGTCCTACCAGCCTCTGTTATCCTGTGTGATCATGCCAGCTGTGGGTGGAAAGGGCCGGAGGAGCTATTAGCCCTGGCCTCTGGGATGTGAGATTTAGCAGGAGCAGAGGGCTGGCTACAGTGTCTGTTCAGCATGCTGTCTCCGTTGCTTTAGGTTTTGCCCACCGTGTGAGTGGAGTTTCAGGGGTAAGTATGAGAAGAGAGCCTAGACTCTGCACTTGCATTCTGTAGTCCAGTCTCCCTTGTCCTGTTACTGCTGTTTCTCTCACAGCTTCAACCAGGAAGGTGGTACCTTGACTGTCCCCCAGTCAGGGGCTGGTAGGTGGGGTTCCCCCTCATCCCCCCGGATTCCAGCCCAGATGGCTCTGGCTATGCTCACTCCCAGCGGGGTTACTAGGAACCAGGAAGGTCAAGTGTCTAGGTGGACAGTTCTTTCCATAGGTTCTCTTTGCCGAAGTCTCTTCACCATAGGTCTTTATGAATTTGTTTTGAATTTTCATTCATTTGCAAAGTACACATGTTATTTGATTCAAGTTGAAAACGTTGGTTTGTGAAAGATGCTAACCTGCTGTCTTCCGTTCCTGCCCCACAAGGCTCTGCCGAGCAGCTGCTGAGCCCGGAGTGTTGGAAAGCCACTCTGAGAGCCCTGGGCTGCTGTGCCCCAAACTGCCAACAGGGGGCAGCCTCTGCAGAGAGCTCAGTGCTTCAAAGCTCTCCAGATGTTCTCTTGTCTGACAAGCAGGTATGTAGCTTTTGGTGTCTGAAGTTTATGTCTCTGCATTTCTTTTCTGTTTCCTTTGCTCTCTGTTTTTTAAACAGCTGCAACACATTCACAATTTTTATCTAGAAAGCTGCACTTCCGTGCATTATCTGTAAGAGCCCTGTGTTTTTGTCAGTCACTTGCTTCCTCCCACGCACCCTTTGCCTTTCTCTCATGCCTCAGAGTCTGTCTTGCTCATCCATTCAAGAGCAGCCCAGACTCACCCTCTGGCTGTACCTTCCCTCCCCACCTTACCCCACCCGATTCTTAACCTCATACCCCTGACTGCTTTGGTCAGGTTTTCATGCAGTGTCCCCCAGAGCCCTCGGTTTCATCCACATTATGTGGTGTGAGTCCGGGCGCCTGGGTGGCTCAGTGGGTTAATGCCTCTGCTTTCGGCTCAGGTCATGATCTCAGGGTCCTGAGATCGAGGCCCGCATCGGGCTCCCTGCTCAGCGGGGAGCCTGCTTCCCCCTCTCTCTCTCTGCCTGCCTCTCTGCCTCCTTGTGATCTCTCTCCCTCTGTGAAATAAATAAATAAAATCTTTAAAAAAAAATAAAAATAAAAATAAAATAAAATAAAAATGTGGTGTGAGTCCGCATGACAATGTACTGAAAGAATGGTTCCTCTGCTCAGAAAGAGTTTGAAATCTGCAGATTTACTTTTCTTCTGCAAACACTTTCGCCCCTCTGTTAAGTCCGAGTCCTCCATCACAGTCGACCCCAGTACTCTGCCGAAAGTAGACCTTTGGTAAGGACTCTTTGACCTGTCGTTCTCTTCCAGGTAGTGGAGACTATACAGTGGCTTTCAAACTTTTTTTATAAGCTCCGGTTATCCACTTTGGACTTTAAAAGCTTTGGTTTATTCTCAAAATGGAGTCCTTACGTGGCTGACATGAAGACACTGTTGGGCTATCTTGTAAAACGGCTGCTTGACTCCGAAATGGTGTGCTTGGCTCAGGACCCGTCTGCCAGCAGCAGAACAGGTAATATGCCTTCAGTGCCCCACAGAGCGAGGTGCTCTGACCTTCCATTAAAAGAGACTTGACGGGACACATTAAGAGATTTAAATCTTAGCGATAAAACTAGATATCTGAGTGTCAAGAAGAAGAAATAGGAAATATATAGTATAGGTGTGAACCCATCTGTGTGTCATACCTGTGTTCACTCGCACACCGCGTGCTTGCTTCAGCTTGTCTCTGCCCCTCCTTCATAGGGCACGGCACACGGAGATAGGCTTCAGTCTCCAGCTCTTTCTTCTTCTTGTTTTTCTCATTGGGGAAAGGGTTCTGAATATTTAAACATTTATCTTTTAAAAAATGTATGGTGTAAAATTATCCATAACACTGTATTGTAGTAAAAGTTCTTCGAGAAATTCCATTGCAGCAAATGAAAACATAAGCTTAGTTAGTTACATGAAATGTGTTGTTTATCAACATAGGTTTGTGAGTATACAGATAATAAGTAGATTTTTTTTAGCATTATTAGTGATGTTGACAGAGGATGAGCTTGTTTCTTGTCTCTAAAAATTTTGCTTTGTTTCTAGTGCTGAGATCCCTACATTCAGTAATCATCCAGCTCTTTAAGCCATGGATCTTGGTTTTAGAGGACAATGAAAGGTAAATCGTTTTTCAGATATTCATATTCCTTTGAAATTTGTAGAGTTAAAGTCCTGATAGTATTTTGATAAAAGGGATACATTCATGGATTTAATTTTTTATGTAGGGCCAAATTAAATTTAGAAAATGCTTCCTTAGGAAGGAAACTTAAGACATTTTCTGCTTGTGGAATTGTTAGTCTGCTTGATCAGATCTATTAATTTGGAAGCAAAACTAGACACTCATTTCCAGTTTTCTGCAAAAAGACGTTGAATAAATTTTGGTACCTAATTTTAGAAAAACAGATGTTGCTCTCCTGAATTAGATTTTGGTAATACACTGCTATAAAATATGAGACTAGCTTGATTTTATCCAGTACCTCAGTTATTTATTTTTTGGAACTAAGTTGGCTTTTGAATTACTGGGTGGGAATGAACCCCTTTCACATGAGCTCTGCGATTAAGTGAAAACATGATGTTACAAGCATTTAAAACAGAGCTGTAGAACTGTTCACCTGCAGGGAGTTACCTTCTGAGTCTTTTTCCCCCTGAAAGCATGCAGACAAAGCTAAGGGGCCTTGTCAGGAGTTTGTTAAAATTACAACAGTGCTAGGTATCAGAGTATTTAAGTTGTTCTCACAAATATTAATCTGTTCCTGAGACTCAGAAAACATGAGTGGCTTGCTGCAGTCTCAGCACTAGTGAGGGCCAGAACCGGGAACAGAGCTCAGGGCTTCTGACGCCACTGTCAGGACTCTTTGTATTAACCCATGCTACTCCAAGAGCTCATTGAGGAAAGTAGAAAAGGCTCTGGATCTTTGCTTTTGCTAGAGGACTGTCCTTAATCTACAAGCTTCAGGATTCCACACTGACTCTGAGACTCCTGGCAGTAAGGCAGACTGTGCTGTTTATTTCCAGGAAGAATTAATAGGATTTATTTTGGTATTGAACTTTCTGGACCCAATTCAGAAACGAAAATGATCATATGAAGAGTTTTTTTCTTTGGTTATTGCCTGTCCATTTTTGGCCATCTTTCTGTTACACGGATTTTTTTTTTCCTTTTTCCATGTTTTAGGTAGACAAAACTGTTGAAGCCACTTAGCTGCATGTGTCTGAGACATTTGAAATGTAACCGAGATACCGAGGGTGTAAATTGGATATAAAAAGGTGTTAATCTATGTAGACAACACACTTCTGAAACTTAATTGCTCTGGAATAAAGGTTTTGAAGGAAAGTAAATAAAATTGTGGTTGATATTATGAGCTACGGCTCATCTCCAGGAATTCACAGCCGTTAAAGTGGTCTGAGTGTGTCTTGGGGCTCCGTAACATACAGTGCTCTGTAGGACCGAGGCAGTCCCTGGACTCTGGGATCTAGCGTGATTTAGTCATGGTGCTTTCCTTTCTAATCATGTGTTTCTTTTATTTAAAGCAGCCAACGGCATTACCCCTGGCTGGAGAGTGACGCCGTGGTGGCCTTGAGTGTCGTGCGGTTGTTCACTGACTGTATTGACTCCTTGCACGAGAGTTTTAAAGGTAGGAAGACATTATGTTATGTCTCTGGTTAGTTATCACATTTCCCCCTAAATCATTCGGTTTCTCTTTGGCCTCTGCTTTTCCTACTTTGTTTAATTTTATTTTAGTTGGGAGTCAGTCATCTTTGACCAAAGAAGGTCAGTGTGAATTTTGTAAGCTCTTATTGTTTGCAAGGGAGCTCTGAGCTGCATCAGCCTTGGACCATAGGCAGCCATTCTCTTCAGATATTCTCTCTCCCTCCTGTCGAACCTCATTCTGTCTTCTGTAACTCTGACTTTTTCGTGTTTTCTTTCTGTGCTTCATCTGGGTGAATTCTTGAGGACTCTCTTTCCAGTTGACTCAGTCTCTCCAGCCGTGTCTACCGTGCTTTAAAAAAAAACACAAAAAAAACCTTTGAATTTTTTATTTCGATCTCCAGAGTCATGTTTATTTGTTTCTATTCTCCTTTTTGATAGCATCTTATTTCTTTTGTTTACAATTCTAATTTTTATTTCTTTGAGATGTTTAAACATACTTTCCTTTATGATCTGTATGCAGTAAAAATGATCTGAAGTTCCTGTTGGGGATGGCTTATGCTGCGGTTAGATATTCCTTCAGATTCTTACACTGAGAGGCTTGTTTCCTTGTGGATTTTTAAATTTTGTATCATGAGCCCACATTTAGAGAGATTCTCTCTGTGGGAATTCCTTAAAGACCCGGCTGAGGGTGTGTTCTCCAGAGCAGATCTGCATTTGTTGCCCTCGGCTTGTGGTTTCTCACGGTTGTGCTGTAAGCAGTCAGACCCCAGACTCCCTTGCAGGCGGGCCTCAGTGTTGACAGTCAACTTGTTCTCCTCCTTGACTCTGAGTCAAGGTGTGAAGGCAGGGAAGGTCCCTTTCTTTCCCTGATCGGCTTGTTCAGTGAGGGCACAGTCCCTGGGAGACTCCTCATACTGTCAGAACCCCACAGAAGCAGACAGTCCACGGGTAGCCGAGGCTTTGCTGTCTGTTCAGTGCCCGGGTCCCTGCTGCTGGCCCCGTTTTCTTCCACTGAGCGTACCTAGCTATGCACTTTCAGAGATGTTTTATTTTACCTGGTGTATCTACATGTTCTAAATTGGGAGCTTTGTAAAGACATTCGTTCCACTATCCCCTCTAAGATTCTTGCAGTCGCCTCCTGTGTTTTCTGCTTCCAGTTTCTTTTCCTGACTACTGACTAGATTAATTGTTGTGAAATAGTATTTATATCCTATCATATTCATATTTTCAAACTTTGAAGTGTCATGTTTCAGCCCAGCATTCCGATATGTCTGGCCCAGTGTGCTTCAGTGTTACGTGATGGTTTCTTCCTGGAAACCTTCCACTCCAGCCATCCTGCTTGACGCACTGTTCCGCGAATGTCCTAGGCCCTCCTCTCGCTGCCCTTGCTCATGCTGAATCCACTACCAGCTGAAGCCTCAGGTCCTTTGTATTCTTCTGCATGTGTGTTTACGCACCTGCGTTTCTCGCCTGCGTTTGTCTCCTGCCTCTGAGTCTTCATAGCACGTCTCTGCGGTTTGAGTCCTTGCGGGGTAGACACGGTGATGGAGCCACAGTGCCAGAGACCTGTTTGGGGTGGTGGGCGAGGAGCGCCCTCTGACCCCCGTGCAGGTGTGACGCCTGTGAGAGGTGAGTGGGAAGGAAGAGCAGTGGGTCTGCCTGCGGTGCGGCTCCCACCAAGGGGCGGCCACCAGCAGCGAGCACGGGCAGAGCTGCCGCACCGACCGTCCCCACGTCGGGCAGAAGGGGCCAGCTCTGTGCTCAGCCGTGGGCTCCCCGCAGGTGCTGCAGTGGGTCCTGAAGGAGCTGAGCCTGCTGGGCACCCTCTGACTAGTGTGCTTCTGCGGCTGCCATGTGTCTGTGCGGCACGTAGTCGCCAATTTAACAACGTGGCTTTCGGTCTTGAAAAAGAACGTGTGTGTATAGAACAGATTTAGGTTTGCAGCAAAATTGAGCACCCGCGCCAGCACACACATAACCTCCCCTCCTGTCAACATCCCCAACCAGAGTGGTAGGCTTATTAGAGCTGATTGGCCTACATGGACACCTCATGTCACCCAAAGCTCATAGTTTACGTTACCATTCACTCTTGGCATTGAACAGTCTGTGGACTTTGACAACTGTGTGGTGCACGCATCCGCCAGTACAGCATCCTACAGGGTAGTTTCATGGCCCCAACGATCCTCTGTGTTCTGCCTACTCACCCCCTCTCTCCACTAATTCTAGGTGACCACTGATTTTTTTTTTCATCTCTCTGTAGTTTCAGATTTTCTAGAATGCCAAATAGTCGGAATCATATATTCTGTAGCTTTTTCATATTGGCTTCTTTCACTTAGTAGTAATATGCATTTAAGCTCCTCCAAGTCTTTTCATGGCTTGATAGCTCATTGTTTTTAGCACTGAACAATATTCCGTTGTCTCGATGTATCTCATCCAGTATTTTTTTTAGAGAGAGAGAAAGCGCAAGGAGGGGTTAGGGAGAGGGAACAGGAGGGTTCATAGCTAACATCAGGAATTGGTAACTGAGTTCAAGATGAGGAAACAGAACTATGCAAAGCAAGAAGTATTGTAGCCTTTTAGTGAGATCTTCTGATCCAGCTCTCCTTTTATTCATGAGAAAATGAAGAACCAAAAAGGAAAAATGAATTAATCTGAGCTCACTGAACTTACGTGTGTCTGGGCTGGAACTAGAAACTCAGTCTTGTCCTAAGAGACAGCTGCCTTTTAGACACCTACATATCCATCCTTATTTAAACAAAACTATCTTTAATTCTTATTTAAATAAATGCTACCCTTACCTTCTCTTAAAAGGTTAAAAACAGGTTGATTTTTCATGCCATAGAATAAAGTAAAGACTCTGAATCAAGGGTGCAGGGATGTTTTAAATGGTAAATGGATTCGTACCATGGGTTGATGGTCATTGGTCATTTTTCAAAAGCCACTCCTAAGAACTACCATCAGGATTCTGTTGTTGTTGAGGGCGGCTGGCTCTCTCTTCTGTGACTACATTCATTCCTTTGCATAGAACCAGAACATCTGAAATGTTTTGTTTTCAACTAAATGCCCCTTACATTGGCGTTCACTCTTGTGGGCGCTGAGGTAATTGATACTTGTGATGATAATCCGGAGTGATCCATTTTGCAGAGGAGTGTCGCTTTAGAATAACTTAGCTGAGTGACAGTTAATCGTCTAGTTGTACCGTACCAAGGGTTACGTTCTAGTCGCAAGCAACATTTCCTTTTGAGAGATATTGGATTCCTCCAAGGCGCCAAGTGAATAAGTGCTCCACAGAGGGACACCTAGAGGTGGTTGGGGTTGTGCAAGAGTTAAAAAGCCACATAGCTAGAAGTTTTAAAGAAAAGCTGATCGCCCCTGCTGTCTCCCACCTACCAGCTACTCATTCCGGTTCCCCAAGTGAGTAATTACAGCACTGGTCTTTGCTATTCATTTGCCATCAGTTGTTTTGCTTTGTTTTGTTTTGTTTTTCCTGGCACATGAAAATCTTTGAACTTTGGTAGTTATTGAGAACCTTGGGTTTTAGACTTTTAGTTCACATTTTTGTTTTGTGTGTGTTTGTTTTTGGAGATAACCCGGAAGGTCTTCAGCTGTGTTTTCCGTTTGCATCTTAGATAAGCTGCTGCCCGGTGATGGTGGAGCCCTTCGGTTGCACCTGATGCATTACTGTGAAGCGTGTACAGCGCCCAGAATGCCGGAGTTCATTCTGTACGCCTTCCACAGTGCCTACCGGAGCCTCCCGTGGAGGGACCTGCACCCCGACCACGTGCTCATGGAGGCCTTCTTCAAAGTGAGCCCCCGCTCTCCGTGTCCCAGCCCCCTAGGGAGCAGCCCGTCCCCTGTGGCTGTTAGGCACAGCCGCCGTGGGTGCACAGTGGGCCGTGCCCGCGTTCTGGGTTGCGTGGATGGTGCCTGTGGGAAGCAGCCTTCCGTGGAAGTCATCTCACCGCGGGAGGAGGTGCCTGGGAGACATTCGTAGGACTGATTTTAAACCCAGGGAAAGATTTCGCCTGTCATGTGGCTGTCACCCCTGGACTTTCGTAACGTTGTTATATGAGTACATAGTTTTTAATGATTTTGTTGTGCTCAGGCTTGGTGTCTCTGGGTTGGCATCTTTTTCTAGGACAGGATCATCAGGCTTCAATGTCGTTAAACGTTCTATTAAAGCAAAATGTAATTGGTACTCAAGCCATTAGTTTCTTTAAGCAGTTACATAAGGGAATAATGCTGTAGGAGTTGGAAGTGCATCGTAACAACCAATGATGCATCATAATCATGTAAGGACCCGAAATGACTTGGAAGAATTGCTAATACGTGTGAGCGTCTTAGCAGTAGAAGCAGTAGTCACAAAAAACAGCCCCAGTAGCATCACTCACATAGCACCTGGCATTTTTGTTGTTTTGTTGTTCCTAAGTTTCCATTTTTAAAAACCCTTTATCATCTTGTCTTAGCTTTTTCTAGTCATTTCAGTTGATTTATTCAGAGTCACCAGTTCATTTGCGGTTCCTCTTCACTTGACGTCACACTGATGACCGAGACCCCAGAGGTGCTCTCAGTGCGGCGGGTCCCCGGTGGCTTCGGACAGTCTGTGGAACGAACCGCGCGCGGTTAGCGCTGCCGTGGAGAGGGCCCAGGCTGCACTCATCCGCCGCCCCTCCGCAGCCGAGCTCAGCCGTCTCAGAAGGAAAAGCTTAGGAGTGATTTCACGGCCAGGTTTAGTATATGAGATGGGTCCTGAGTAGATATTTATCTCCATTATGAACGAGGGAGAGAATGTTTATTTAAAGAGCCGTCGGGTAGCTTTATGTCAGCGTGGGGCCTCAGCTGTGTGACGGATGAAATGGGAGCACAGCCCCTGAGGGTTGCTGTAGACTCCGTGCCTCCAGGAATTTTTGTCTAATGAGAGAAGATGCCGACCTGGCCGGAAACCTTTCGGCTCTGTGTGTCTTGCTGGAGTAAGAAGGGATGTGTTTTGAGGGGTTTGGAGTGAGGATAGAGAACAGGTGATAAGGGAGGATGGAGAATCATTTTCTAAAGGGGAAGAGAAGCAGCAGATAGCATGATGGAGTGATGGTAGTCCCGGGAGGGCATGAATCATCACCAGACCGCACTGACTGTGATTTTATAAATGGAGTAGAGCTTTTTAATCTTCATGTTGAATAGAAAAACTTAGAGCCAGCGATGTTTTGTTTTAAACAGACTGTTGAAATAGGCTAATAAGGGGTAACTCTGATGTTGATTATATACTGTAAAATACTTTTACCATCCCCCATCGATCCCTAATATATTTTAAATATATTTTAAATAGGATTTAATTAAACATTATACAGTCATCAAAAATCACAAAGCCTAATGATGTGGAGACATTTTTATAACATAACATTACACCGGGCGCCTGGGTGGCTCAGTGGGTTAATGCCTCTGCTTTCGGCTCAGGTCATGATCTCAGGGTCCTGGGATCGAGGCCCGCATCGGGCTCCCTGCTCAGCGGGGAGCCTGCTTCCCCCTCTCTCTCTCTGCCTGCCTCTCTATCTCCTTGTGATCTCTCTCCCTCTGTGAAATAAATAAATAAAATCTTTAAAAAACAAAAAAAACAAAAAAAAACATAACATTACACCAAAAAGGTAGTATAAAAATTCTATACGGTAATAGAATGGGTCTTAAAGTATGGTCCTAGGACCAGCAGCGTCCACACCACCTGGGAGCTCTTTAGAAATCCAAATTCCTGCTCTCACCCTGGATGTAGGAATTGCAAAATTCTGGGGGTGGGGTCCCACAATCTGTGTTTTAAGTGAGTCCTTCAGGTGGTTCTGATACACAATCAGCTTTAGGAACTACTGACTAGTAGATCTCAACCTTTGTTCTGTCCTAGCACATCTGAGGACTGTGATAGAGTCCCCTGAGCATTGGTGACATTTGCCACCCTGGTTAAAGCTAGGGAAGGTCATTCCTAACTAAGAATTAAGAATTAGTTAAGAATTAGTGGAATAAATAATGAACTCTAAATAAACTGAAAAATGTACACACTGAGCACAGAAGAAAAAATATTACAAATATTAAGTCTAAATCTTTGGGGGGAAGGATTCGTAGATAATTTTTATAATTGGGGAAAAAAGTTATTTTTAAAAATTCAATTTAGTAAGCACTGATTTATTTTCAATAACACGGAAAGTTTAAAGGAAAACATTGATTTTGATTCATTTCCCTTTAAGGTGGAACGCGGAAGCCCCAAGAGCTGCTTCTTATTTTTGGGGTCTGTCCTGTGTGAAGTCAACTGGGTCAGTGTGCTCTCTGATGCCTGGAGCCCCAGCCCCCGCCCAGAGACCCGGAGCATGATTGTCTGCCTCCTTTTCATGATGATTTTATTGGCAAAGGAAAATGAGCTGGTAGAGCAAGCAGTAAGTTTGGAGGGCCTGTGATGAAGACTTGGCAGGGCTTCCTCGGGCCTCACTCCCTACGAGGTTGTAGCTTTTCACTTGTTTCCCTAACACCTGTCAGTGTGAGTATCCGCTTGGTATGTGGGATATGGGATGTGCCTTCAATAGGTGCCCGATTTTCTGGGGTCCTTCATAATCTTATTCTGGGTTATGAAGGGAAGCACTCTGACTTAGAGAATGCAAGTTAATTTTATTTTACATCTCGTTAATTGCTAGTTCTACCCCTAGATCTGAGACTTCCTTTGAAAATTGGGTTCTGAATACTTACAGATTTTAAAGTTAATGTGTTTTTGCCAAGACCTTGGCTTTTACTCTCACGAGTATTTCTAGCTTTAGTAGATACTTACTTGACGTCTTAACTGTTGAGTGCTCATCATAGGCCATCTTATCGATCACCATAGACCAGAGACACATATTTCTGGGAGACTGAGAACTCCGAAACTAAAGGAATATGTATTGTATTTTTAGGGTTCACCTCTCCTGAACCTCCTTGGACAAACAAGCTCACTCTCATGGCATCTCGTGGATACCGTGTCATACCAGAGCGCGCTTGGTTACTTTAGTAGCCATTACCAGCCAGCTACCATCCTGGCAAAGGAACCTTCTGCGGAACTGATCATGAAGCTCCTAAGAGTGTCTGCGGGCCTTTCCATTCCTACTGACAGCCAGAAACACCTTGTAGGTTGAGTGGGTGCTTTAAAAGGCAGAGTGTTCTTCAGGACTGTGGTAGTGGAGGCGCTGCTGAGGACGGTCTCAAACCCCCTGATGGCTCAGCCGATAGAGTTAGAGGATGTGTACCATGGTACCTTCACTTACTAGCAGTACCACACACTAACAAGAGGTCAGAAGGATTGAGGGTGGCAGCCGTTGGCTTAGAGACCTGGATGTCATTGGCAGCAGAATGCAGTGAAGTCATGAGTGTGAATTTGAGGTCTGACAAACTCCAGTCCCCAGCTCACTGCCATTCTGACGTTGGTTTTGTCATCTCAGTTGGAAATAATACTTTGCCTCAAAGTGTTGTGAGAATTAAACTAGATAATGAATGTAAAAGTTTTTGGAAAAGTTTCTGGCAAGTAATCAGTGTGCAGTTAGTGTTGCTATTGATGTAGTGAAAAAGGACGAGTGTTCTGGAATTTGGGAGAACGTGGGTTCTGGTGTAAGTGTTACCATAGATTTGTATATCCCTAGACACAGGGCCCTTAGACACACAGCTGTCTTCGTGTAGCCTCCTGCTCTGTCCTCGCCTCTCCCTCCAGCAGCATTCAGAGCAGTGACGCACCCCCAGGGAATACTCAGTTGACTCTGCTGGGCTGGGTTCTTATGAATGCTCCTTTTGTCGTTCGTCAGGATGCAGTTCCAAAGTGCCGAGCCTTCACTCATCAGATGGTTCAGTTCCTCAGCTCCCTGGAACAAAATGGAAAAATCACCTTGGCAGTCCTAGAAAAGGAGATGTCTAAGCTCTTGGATGATATCATCATCTTTAACCCACCTGGTGAGTGGCTACGGGCAGTCATGTCTTCATTCAGGGGGTGAATCCCTGCTGTGTGAGGCCCTGTGAGATCAGGGGGCTGGGCAGGACACTTCCAGTCTTGTTCCCACAGAAGTGGTGTTCCCACGGAAGGCTCCCAGGGACACTGTCATCTCAACACTGGGGGAGGCACAAATGCTAAGAACTTGAGGAGAGGGTGACACTGTCAGATGCTGGTGAGATTAACGGGACTGAGGGCTAAGCTAGACAGCTGGATTTAATAAGGAGGGAACCAGAGACATTCTGTGAGCAGCATTCTAAGATGCTTTCGCTCTGCACGGGGAGAGCCTTTCAGAATCGCCTGTAGACGTGTAAAGAGACTGTGTGTGGAGAACTCGTGCTCTTGGCAGTTGGTGGATTGGGTATTCTGACTGCCTCTGCTGAAAAGAACTAGGAATGCTAGACAAAATGTTTTTAAGAAACCAACAATGAAACTTGTCATGAGGTAGTGGAAAATCTTAGAAGTCAGAAGCTAAGTGAAAGGAGGAACCTGTAAAGGTAGATGGAGTGCTGAAGCTGGCTTCCCCCTTGAAGACTTTGATGGAACCGTCTTAAACTGGGGTGGGATGGGGGGCACCAAAGCCCAGGGCTTGACAGAGATGGGGCCTGAAAGGAGCTCGTATGCATCACCCACACAATGGCATCCTCAGTGTAAGCATGAGCCCGAGCTGGGAGAGGAGAGCAGAGATAGTGATCTGTTTGACCTGGGCGTGGGGTCGGATGTCTGTGTGGTGGGGAAAGAGCTACTTCTTTTTGAAATTAGTAGGCATAAGTTGACCCCCATGTGGATCTGAGACACAAATTCCTACTACCTAGATTGTCCAGAGAAAATTCCCTCAACCTGGGAACTAAGTTTAAGTTGTCGTGGGTTGGCAATGCCGTTAGATGCCCGGCGGAAAGCACCCACAGAGCCGCACTGGAGAAACCCACTTTCAGCTCAGAGTTGCACAGAATATGAACTCAGAGTTAAAAAAAAAAGTCCTAAAACACACAAGGAGACAAGGCACCACGAGCAAGTCAGCAGAAAATGACTTAAGATATTGGAATAATTAGCACAGTAAAGTATTTTTATCTACTTGATGAAATAAGAGAGATTTGAAAATGTCCATAAGGAGCAAGAAATTCTAGAAATAGCTTTGAGAGAGAATCCAATATTCTAGAAATGTAAAATATAACACTTGTAATAAAAACTTAATGGGTTAGTTTAACAGCAGGCTCAACTCATCTAAAGAGAAAATTAGTAAACCCAAGAATAAATATGAAGACAGTGTCCGGGATGTAGAACAGACGGAGAAAACGTTGAAGTGAGGTTAGAGGGCCTGGGGGATAGGCCAGGATCGAAGATACATGTAGTCATCTAGTCAGAATTCCCGGAGAGGACGGACGTAAGGGGGGTGGGCCAGAGAGACAGCAGGGCTGAGAATTTCCCAGGGCTGATGAACGCAACACTCCCTAGATTCAGCGAACCCAGCCAATCCTAAGCAGGACAGAGAGATTCACATCTCTACCCACCTCACTGTGGTGATGCTACACGAGCACCAGGAACAAAGAAAACAACTTTCACATCCAGGAAGGAGGGATGGATGGACGGGTGGATGGACACCTACGAAGGAACAACATTTACACTGAACCAGACTTCTTAGTAGCAACAAAGGAAGTTAAGACAGTGATACAGCTTCAGTGTGCTGTGAGGAAATGACTTGTAACCTGGAGCTGTAAACGAAGAGAAACCATCTCTCAAGGATGAGAGTGATATAAAGATGCTTTCATTGAAAACCGAGAGTGTTTGTCCTCATGACATCACTGAAGGAAATCCCAAAGCATGTTCTTTCGGTAGGAATAGAGTGATCACAAATAAAAAGGCTTGGATTATAAACAGGAAAAGTAGGCAGAGAAAGTGGTGAAATGTTAGGCACATATGGAAAACCATAGTAATCACGCATGAAGGGGTTTAAAAAGCGAAAGCTAAAATTAAACTATATGATCACAAGTATACATAAGTTAGGAAGGAGGTTGAGTTAAAAGCATTCTAAAATTTCAGTATTGTTTGAGAGGTAAGTTGATTAAATTTACATCTTGATAAAATGTGAATGTTGAAATTGCTAAGAAATTCACTAGAAGAATAGAAATAAAATGTAAAAGTTCCAAGTTAGTGGAAGGAGATAGAAAGGAATGGCCAAAATGCATTCAGTCCAAAGAAGACAAGAAAAGAAGCTTGGAGAAGGTGAGAAAACCAAAATAAGATAGTAAAATTTAAATACATTGGTAAATGAAAATGGACTGATATTCAGCTTAAAAGACAAAGTTTGTCAGACTGGACTAATAATGAACAACATCCAGCTTTAAGCTGTTTCTAAAAAGTACATATAGAGCGTAGGATATAGAAAGCTTTCGCTAAGGCAGTCACATCAGGCAATTACTGAAATAGAAAGCTGGTGTAGTAGATTAATATTGGACAGATAGGGCTATGAGGCAGAAAGCATTACAGAGCCAGATGATCTCTAGGGTGTTTTCCTGCTTTGAAGTTGCAGGATGGGTAGATAGATAGATGGGTGCATTAGTTGAGATAAAGAGAGTCTTTGAAAATTGATAAAAGGTTTAATTCACCAGGAGGATATAATAACAATAAGTGTTATTTGTACCTACTAACTCAGTAGCAACTGCAAATACCTGAAGTGAAAACTGACAAAATTAGGAAAAGTCAGATTCACTCACAGTTAAGAGATTTTGCCACACCATCTCACAGTAATTGAGGAAGTCGAAGGAGAATCAGTAAGGCTGGAGGAAGTCTGAAGGGCCCTGCTGTGTATAGTGTGCACATAGACAAGGACGTGCCCTGTACACGCGGAACCCACATGGTGTGAGTCCCCAGCAGAATGGCTAAGGAGCCTCACCCTTGTTCAGCTTAGAGCCAGTCTCCACCAATCCCAAAGGACCGATGTGCAACAGACAACACATGTTCTAACCACAGTGCAGTGAATTTAGGAATCAGTAACAAAATACAACTCTACCCTGGAAATTAAGAAGCAAACTTTTAAAAAACTTATGATGACCAAAGAAGCAGTCATCATAGAAATTTAGATGATTTGGAACTGGATAAAAAACCAGAATGCATCTAGACTTGTGGGGCGTGGCTAAAGTAGGACTTAGTTTCTTGACCTTCAGTGCTTATGTTAAAATTGTAAAAGATGAAGGTTACTAAGATAAGAAACCAGCTTAAGAAGTTATAAAAGAGGGGTGCCTGGGTGGCTCAGTGGGTTAAAGCCTCTGTCTTCAGCTCAGGTCATGATCTCAGGGTCCTGGGATCGAGCCCCGCATTGGGCTGCCTGCTCAGTGGGGAGCCTGTTTCCTCCTCTCTCTCTGCCTGCCTCTCTGCCTACTTGTAAATCTCTCTCTCTCTGTCAATAAATAAATAAAATCTTAAAAAAAAAAAGTTATAAAAGGAATAGCAAAATACAACCGAAGACTGGAATGAAAGAGATAATAATCCAGAGACTATAAGTAGGAAGAGAGTGAGTGTGAAGATCAGTGAAAGTGGCAGATAAATGTGTAGACGAATCTACATGAAACGTGACTGTCTAAAATAATAATAGTAATGCCTCCCAGGGTTAAGACACCAGCAGGGAGAGGTGGTAGGAGTTGGAATGTTGCAGAGCCCTGGCACTGTCTCAGAGCCAGCTAACATTCAGACTTTGAAAAGTCAAGAGTGCATGTGCAGTTGGTCAGGCAACCTCTGTAAGAATGTTGGAATGTGTTTAGCTTCCAGATCAGAAGAGAAAAAATAGAATAAGAAATGAACTAAAGAGCGAAAAAGGGATGTGGAATTAGAGGAATAAATGGAAAGTATATTGTAAGATCGTAGATTTTAGACCCAGTTACATCACTAATTACATTAAATATGAGTGACTAGGGTGCCTGGGTGACTCAGTGGGTTAAAGCCTCTGCTTTCGGCTCAGGTCATGATCTCAGCGTCCTGGGATCAAGGCCCGCATCAGGCTCTCTGTTCAGCAGGGAGCCTGCTTCCTCCTCTCCCTGTCTCTCTGCCTGCCTCTCTGCCTACTTGTGGTCTCTCTCTCTGTGTCAAATAAATAAATAAAATCTTTAAAAATAAAATAAAATAAAATAAATAAATGAATATGAGTGACTAAAATTACCACACTGGATAAAAGAAGGAAGAAAAAGACAACCCAGTAGAAAAAATGAACAAGACCCTTGAATTGACATTTTACAGAAGAGATTATCTAAATGACCAGTATATTTACAGAAAGGTGCTAACCATGTTAATAACCAGGGAAATGCAAATTAAAACCTTAGTGACAGGTGATGATACATCCATCAGAATGAGTACAGTTAAGGTTTCAATACAGAGTTGGCGAGTATGTGGATCAGTGTAACTCATGTACTGCTAATCACAGAGGAAACTGTTACAGCCATTTTTTAAAAGTTTGGCATCCATCGTCTACTAGTTTGCATATCCTCTGACTCAGAATTCCACTCCTTGGAATATTCCGAAAGAAATGCACCTGTGCTCTGGGAAACATGAACAGTTTCTGTAGCTATGCATCTGAGGGCGTCTAAAACCAGAAACAACCCATGTGTTCAGTAGATGAATTGTGGTAGTATATTCATATAATAGAATACAGCAGTGAAAAATCTGCCACCGCATGGATGAATCTCACAAACGTTTTAATGTTTATTTAAATACTGTTTGAAAATAGGCAACTGTAGTATTTAGGGAAGTGTAGCAGTTGAAAGCTGGTGTCACTGTGTGAGTTGGTTGGAATTGATAAACAAATAATTAGTTGAAATTTCTTGAACATAATCTGCAATATAGATATGGTATATAATATGGTAGTTAAATAGCAGAGTCTGGAACCAGACCGCCTGGGTTTTCCACCTGCTGACTGTGTGATCGTACAAATTGTATAACTTCATCTTCAAAGTGGGGATAATGGTCGTACCTGTTTCATACGGGTATCGTAAGCGTGAGATGAGATAGTGCACCTGACCTTTTAGCATCAGCCCTTCCAGCCAGTAACACCCAGTCAATGTTAAAAGAAAAAAAGAAAGAAAAATGAGCAGGCGATACTGGAGAAACGGTTTTAGAGCTAATTAAATGTGTTTAGGCTGTGAAAGTCAGATAATAGCTAGCCAAGTACATGAGAGGAGGGCGTTCTAGAAAGATCTTCCTCAGACGAGTGACGGGAGCGGATCTGGTTTTGAAGAAAACACTTGTTGGCTGTGTTGATGATGCACAGGGAGAGGAGAGGGTGGGATCTATTAGGAGACTCACTGTACAAGTTTTTTGTTCGTATGAGTCATCGTTAAAAGGCACGTTAAAATTACAGTTGCTTTTGAGCTGATATTCAGAGATAAGGCCTTAGAGAAGAATGCCTGTACCCGTAGGAATACGTGACAGAATACACACTTAAACACATACGTTGTTGAACTTACATCTAGAACTTTGGTTTCTGAAGTCCTTGCTTGATCATAAGTAGGTCTTATAGTAACATTAAGTTAGAGATTATGTAACACTTGCACGTGGGTGAGTTTGATTGGATAGCTGTGGCAAGTAAGAACCAGACTCCCCCTGCTCTCACTGACATGAATACCGAAGCCTTATGGTGACAAAGCCCCACTTCTGTTCCATTAAAAAATTTAACCTAGCTCAAGGAGAGCTAGAAGTAGTTGGAAAAACTGTAGCCTTTTGGATAGTTTTCTCCTCAAACTCCTGGTGAACAAGGTTTTCTGTTTTGGAATGTGAGAAAGGAGTCCACTTCCGTAACCTCATTTGTGAGTGTCTTGTACAGTGAATTTGCTTTATCTTACATGCTGTGCTCTTCATCTCTCAGTTGTTTTGAAAGACCCATTTAAATTTTCAGTCTGTTCACTTTTCTTACTTAAAAAACAAAGAAATAGGAACTGATTAAGAGCTCTTTGAAGAAGGTTTAAAAGGTGTTTCTTACTTTTATATTTTATTTTTAGTAATAACCTTTCTTCCTTGTAAATCACTCCAGATTATCAACAGCTTTGGTAGTGCTGAGGGTGGAGGTATTTTTTCTATTTAGTTTACCAGGTGACTTCTGAGATCTGTGTATTTGGTTTTCCAAATGAGCAAAGTTTGGAGGCTGAAGTCTAAGTAAGCATGTTCTGAGAAATAACTTGGTCTTTCATGCCAGCTTGATATGTCTCTTTATTAAAGTATTGCTCGGTCACCTGCTGTACCCCAGGTGTGTCTCAGTGGTTCCTGCTGTGCCCTTACAAGGTACTGATGTGCTGCATCCCATCCTCAACAGCTAAGCACCATCCAGAGTATTCGCCCTGGTCCTCAGGGTCAGCTAGCGGAACTGTAAAATCTGCCTGGAGTACAGCCAAGGCTGCCTACATTCACGCTGCTGTTCTGGCGGCCTCTCACGGTGTGTGTCTGTGTTCCCCTGTAGACATGGACAGCCAGACCCGCCACATGGCCCTCAGCAGCCTCTTTATGGAAGTCCTAATGATGATGAACAATGCGACTATTCCAACGGCAGAGTTCCTCCGGGGCAGCGTCCGGACCTGGATTGGGCAGAAGGTGCACGGGCTGGTGGTCCTGCCCCTCTTAACAGCAGCGTGTCAGAGCCTGGCTTCTGTCCGCCACATGGCTGAGACCACGGAAGCCTGCATCACTGCCTACTTCAAAGAGGGTACGAAGCTCTCTTTACGTCGGTCCTTTCAAGGGGAGAGCGAAGCTTTGTCAGAAGGAGGTACCTTTCCTGACCCTCCCCAATGGGTGATTGCACCACGCAGGTTTCCTTGTTAAAGTAGCCGAGACTTGAGTCTGTATTTTGTTTTGTTTGCAAAGCTCTGCAGTTAACGTGAGCACCTATGGCCCATGTCTGTCAGTACACCCATGTTTCTGTGGAGGGAACCTCTAATTCACTTTACAGTGGTTTTGGACGTCAGTTAAATAATTTGATTCCTGTTTTAATCTTGCCGTCTTTCCTTGGTGCTCTTTTCTTAGGTTCCCTCAATCAGAATTTAGGATGGGGCCCCATTCTGGTGTCCCTTCAAGTTCCTGAGCTCACCATAGAAGAATTTCTGCAGGAGTGCCTGTCCCTCGGCAGTTACCTGACTCTCTATGTCTACTTGCTTCAGTGTTTAAATAGCGAACAGACTCTGAGGAACGAAATGAAAGTGCTGCTCATCTTAAGCAAGTGGTTGGAACAGGTGTATCCGAGGTTTGTTGACCCCGTGACTGTGTATCACACTCATGGTATTATTACCTGTTAGCCCAAGCTTTTAAAGTCCTGAATGTCGGGTGCCTGGGTGGCTCAGTGGGTTAAAGCCTCTGCTTTCGGCTCAGGTCATGATCTCGGGGTCCTGGGATCGAGGCCCGCATCGGGCTCTCTTCTCAGTAGGGAGCCTGCTTCCTCCTCTCCCTGTCTCTCTGCCTGCCTCTCTGCCTCCTTGTAATCTCTCTCTCTGTGTCAAATAAATAAATAAAATCTTTAAAAAAAAAAAAAAGTACTGAATGTCCCTATACTTAAAATCCAAATGTGGACTTTCAGTTAAAGGGGAGGACTCCACATCTAATCTTGTTTCCCTCTGTCTGGGCCCTGCTCCCCCCTCAGCTCCGCGCAGGAAGAGGCCAAGCTGTTTCTCTGGTGGCACCAAGTCCTGCAGCTGTCACTGATGCAGACGGAGCAGAGTGACTCGGTCTTGATAGAATCGGTCGTTCGAGTTCTGCTCATGCTTCAGAGCAGGCTGAGCCTGCTTGCCGAGGAGAGGCTCGGCTCTGGGATTCTGGGGGCTATCGGGCTGGGCCGGAAGTCGCCCCTGTCTAACAGGTAAGGGGACACCTGCCACCGCTCTCCTAAATGGGCCTCGGCATCTGCTCCTGCTTAGGGATTGTGATGCTTGAGTAGGTTTTTTGTCTTAAGAGCTAGGGTTCCCCCATAGATGAAGGGGGGAAAATTAGCAACTGATTACATTTTATATTTTTAAAAAACATGTTTATTATTTTAAAAAACATGTTTTATATTTTAAAAAGCATGTTTATTTTTTTTTCATTTTAAAACAACTTTGTTTTCACGTCTAAAGAATGTTTTCTTAGTAGTATCTGTTGTATTTTGGCTTTGTAACCTGACCACACTACTAATTTCTGTCTGACTTTGAGCCAGTGACGGTGTGCGAGTTTAGGTTAAAATACCCCAGTTAGCTTCCTCCCTGCATTCTTTGTCAGGGCCCCGCAGACCCCACAAGGCACTCAATCTCCTAGAACTCTAAGTCAGGATGAGTTGAAGTTAACTGATAAGAAGGATAAATAATGAGAAACAAGTCTAAGTTTTTGTTACTAAAAAATTCCAAGGCATGAAAGAATTTGCCACTAGCCTCCGTTTTATCTCACTTATTTGCATAATGGTTTTCTTTCCAAGCCCTTATCAGCACTGAAAAGCATTCTCCTAGCATTCTCATGTCAGCATTCTTATGGAATAGCCCATCCTCTTGTTGCAACTTTGGGCATTACTCAGTCCAAACTGGTTTACACCGTGTCTCTTTGTTTGTGATAGAATATAGCAGGAGTATGTGACTTTGATTCACTTAAATCGTGGTAGACTCCAGGTAACATAGAATTTATGATGGCAACTCTTAAAACGTACAATTCAGTAACATTTAGTATATACACAGTGTTGCACCATCACCGCTGTCTCCTCCCAGAATGTTTCTGTCACCCCAACAGGAAATCTTACACTTGTAAAATACTTACTCCCTAGACCCCTGTCCCCTGCGTCTCTGACAGCCACTAGTTGACTTGCTGACTTTATTGCATCTACTCCGGACATCTCATATAAATGGAATCATATAGTATGCGGCCTCATGTCTGGCTTCTGTGACTTAGCATGAAGTTTCAAGACTCACCTATGCTTAATCATGTAACTGTGCCCCACTCCTTTTAATGGCTGAGTAACATTCTGCTGTATGATGGCCCACATTTTGTTTATCCATTCATCAGTTGATAAGCATTTGGGTCGTTTACACTTTTTGGCTATTGTGAATAGTGCCACTTTGAAATTCATTTACAGATTGTCGTTAGAACACACCTGTTTTCCGTTCCTTTCTGTCCTGGGTATATGCCCAGGAGTGGAATTGCTGGGTCATATGTTCACTCTGTTACGGAGTAACGGCCAAAACCTGTTTTCCTACACCATCTCTCACATTCACACCAGCAACGTCTGAGAGTTCCAGTTCTTCTACATGCTTGCAACACTTGATCCTTGAGTCTAAACGTTGCTTACGTTGTTGGGCAGTGATCATGGAAAGGACGATTAATGCTCCTTCTTGATCTTTTTTTAAGATGTGCCTGCAAAGACTAACGACAGTATTAGGTCTGAAATGTGTTTATCTTGTTTTTAAAGAGAAAATGTGATATTTATTTGTAAAATATTTCCTTTAATAGTCATTTACTTCTGCCCTCTCCCTGATACCCAAGGTTCCGAGTGGTTGCTCGAGGCATGGCCGCCTTCCTTTCGGTTCAGGTTCCTTCTGAGGATCAGATCCGTTTGAAGCCTGGCACGGAATTACATCTGACCCCAAAAGCTCAGCAGGTCAGTAAAAACAGCTTTCAGGTCCGGGGTAGGAGTCCTTCAGCCGGCCCCCCCAGGAGGCGGCGGAGGGGCAGCGCTGGTCCTTACACATGAGGACGTGATTTTCCAGAGTAGCCCTTCAGTGTGCTCTGCACGCTGGAAAACGGTTCCTGCACGTGTCTGCCTCACATTTTAAATGGCCTTGGTAGGCACTTGCCGCCAGCACGGTCTCTGCCGCTGTAGCAGAAGCAAGGCCATGGGCAGGCGAGCCAGTCCAGGATCGGACTGGGTTCTGATGAACATGGCCGTGCTCACCGGCCACCTGCTGGGGGCTGGGCACTGGCACAGAAGCCGGGGCCACGGTGGAGACTGGTGAGGTTAGCCGAGCTTTAACTGGGAGCCAAGGGAGCGGGTCCTATTTTGTGAGCCTGGAGGCTGACCACGGCTGGCTGTCGCTGAAATGACCAAACACGGGCAGAACGGAAGCTGTGAGAGATGATAGTTGGTTCTGAAGGCACGGAAGGCCCCGTGGCAGTGGTCCCATTCCCGTGACTGTTTTCACCTGGAAACAGGCTGGCCGCGTGCGTCCAGAGGTGTCTCCAATAAAACAGCTCGCATTCTTGAGTCCCCACTGCTTGGCAGGCCCTGGTGTAAGTGCTCACTCACTTGCAAGAACCTTGTCACCAGCCTGGACCATAGGGACGGTTTCTCTCCTGGTTGTGTGGTGAGGGAGCGGAGCGGAGAGGCCCGGGTGCGCGAACTTGTGAGTGCTGGGCTGACTCACTTGGCCGGGTGGCTGCGCCTCACCCCCTTCGCTCTGCAGGCCTCTCCGTGGACAGTAAGCGCTTGGACCCCCAGCTCCTCCTCATCTGCAGCCTTGCGGTGTCCGAGCTAGCTAGCCAGGTGCCGGGTGATGTCTTAGCTGTTAGAAGCAAGCGTCCAGCCAGCCAGTCAGCACATCCTTCACGGGCTTCTTGGTCTGTAGAATAGCAGGTCCATGTAATACCTGGACTGACCTGACAACTGCTATTGGAGTCCCTGAAGTCATCTATGAGCCATGTCTGAGCCACCCCAGGCGGGCAGGTGATCTCCCGAGGGCCAGTTGTGTAGTCAGTACGACACATTTCCGGGTGTATTTGAGACATCTGACACGCTCCTGTGGCTAGCGGGGCCCCCGAGCCTCTCTGCCTGCATGCCCTCGGAGCGATGAGTCCTGCCTCTCCCCACTGACTCCTGTTCTTAGGTTGAACTCTTTTCACACAGCAGTTAAGTTGGTACCCAAATCTCTTCAGTTTATTTTCCACTCCAGGACTTCTGTCTTCGACCCTGTGGCCATTTATTTCTAAGCTGTCCATTCCTTTACCATCCTCAAAATCTTCTCCCTCCTCGTTTACTGAACCAAGCAAATTCTACCATTTAATCTCTATTCTCTAGTGCAGTGGTCCCCATATCTGAGAGGGGAAGGCATGGGGGAGCTTTGTGGTCACATTCACCATCCTGGGGGTGGGTGAACTTGTACATTGTTCTGATTTTGTTTTCTCCAAATATAGTCTTTGAAAGAAATGTTAAAATTGTGAAATTAAAGATGTAAAGAGGGGAATGGGTACACCTTCATTGTTTCTGGCGGGCAGAGCCAGAGGAACTTGATCTGTACTTTGTTGACTGATAGAACTACCTTATTGTTCATCCTCAGCAGCACTTAGACCCTGGTTTCTTTTGAATTTCATACAGTTAGTTTAATGTGACATGATTTTGTAACCTAAGAACAAACCCAGCAGTAAGTCAAACATCGCACAGGCCGTTGGCACCTGGGATTTCCGGTTTGGGCTCTCGGAAGGAGGAGAGGCAGCAGGTGGTCCGGTGGGGAGGGCTCTGCGCTGGCACTGGCGTGAAGGAGGATGAGGCAGTACCCAGTCTGCTTGCAGCAGGGGTTCCCTGTGGGGACGGGTTGGGAAACAGCAGAGGCCAGGAGGAGGGAGGGCTGGATGTGGTGAAGGCGGCCGAAGCCAGAGAAACTTGAGTTGCTGGCTTCCTTCTGCCATGGTTAATTGGTGCCTGCTTCTGCTCCTAGTTCTGTAGGCTTCCCAGAGGCTCGAATTTGTACCAGATAATGGCAGGTGTGCTGTCCCTGTGGGAGTCACGTTACATGCGTCTAAACAGTTAACCCTCTTGTCTCTGTGTCTTTTAGGCTCTGATCGCTCTTGAATCCTTGACATCAAGTAAGCAGTATGTTGACTACCAGGATCAGATTTCACAAGCTGCACAATTTATAAAGTATCCTGGCCATTGCCTCCAAGATGGGAAAAGCTTCCTGGCTCTTCTTGTGAACTGTCTCTATCCAGAAGTGCATTATTTGGACAACATACGATAGTAACACTGAGTATCTCCAGAAACCCTGTTGCTGTTTATGTTTACATTTAACTTTGCTGTTGCACAAGTAACTTTGCTCAGTCTCACTGCGGAGCTCAGTTTGGCCAACAAGTTAATTGAGAAGCAAGTCGGGAGGCACTAGATAATTCTGTCGCGCATGTGCGTGTGTGTGTGTGTGTGTGTGTGTGTGTGTGTGTGTGTGTGTGTGTGTTTTCTTTGTTCTTGAAACCTCCTGGGGCCCTTTTAGTGTTTATGTTCACCTGACAGGAGAAACTTACCGAGTCCCACTTGTGCATAGAACCACTCTCCGCGGCTGGGTCCCCAGTCACCTCACAGGAGCCTGCACGGGGCTCTTTTGTGTCTCCGTTTCTGTCTTCCCTGTTTTATTTAAATCTCAAGACTGCTGTGCCAGAGCTCACTGCTTTGGGAATCATGTAGAACCCTCACTTTTGAACCCCATTTGTGCTCCTTCAGGGTAAAAGAAGCCTTGAAAATTTCTGCATTTCTCCCATGTGGGGAAATACACCAGCTTAAAGGTATCACTTCCCTCAGAAGAATGCTGAATTAAAGTGAGTCATTGTCTAAAATGGGGCCGCTTGATTCGGATTGTAGTGGACAGCAGAGATGGTGACAAGTCCATTTCCATCCAGCCGTGGCCCTCACGGGGAAGGAGACATCCCCGCCAACTGGGGCGGCACGCTGGCGGCGTGTTTTGTGTGGGGAGAGTGTGGTCACTGTAGACATAATCCCTGTGGAGCCTACCCCGGCCCATTCCCTCATTCACGTCACTTCCTCCATCCCTGTCAGAGTTCGAAACTCTCGTTAGACACCAGGCTTGATATCAGAAGGCTTTGCTGTCTGGAGAGAGACGGAGTCTGAGAACTCGATGCTCTGGTCCCTGTATGTTTCTTCTTCCACATTTAAACTCAGATGAAGTTAGCACACCTGCAGAAGCACTTGTCCATGGAAACTTGGCTTGTTCCAGTAGCCCTGTGCCTTCTGTTGTTGGTAACAGTTCACTCATGACCAACGCCTGTCTGCAGCGTGGCCTTGTTCTGTCGCCAGCTTCTTGCTCTCGCCATTTTCCCCCTGGAATGAGCAGTTTGACTTTTGTCTTCCTAATTCTCTCGGCTCAGAATTGATTTTGTTTGTTCAGCTTGCAAAATAGGTCTTCTGTTCATGGGTTACTTATAACCCAAGGGTATTTACCTAAAAATATCTCAACCGAGAGCTCTTAACAGGGGGTGGGGATCTAGGTTAACAGAGTGATAATCTCTTTTCAGATATCCTTAGAGTGCTTCCCCCAGCACTGGGAAGTGTGCGGGAGCTCTTCCTCATTTTGGACTTCTCAGTCGGACAGAGCACTCCTGCCTCACAGGTGGGGACTGTCCCCAGCAGCCTCCCAGTCTGTGGGCCACAGGCCGTCCGTCTCCGAGGGGCCGGTCACAGAGCTAGCCTGGACTGTGCGTCTCCATTTTCAACATCAGGCAGCTTCCCCTGCGGTGTCAGAAAGTGTTGGAGGCTGTGAGCAGTTCGGCGGCCGATTGGGCAGCAAAGATGTTATGACAGGAGGGGGTTTTGTGCTCTTCTCTCTGAGGAAGCTGTAATTATCGGTACCCTAGAATGTGAAGATTTTGAGTGACAGTATGTACATTTTAAAGAAAATTATGATTAACCTATTAATTTTCGAAGGTTTGTAATATTTATAATGTGGTTGGTCTGTAAAAATTATAAAAAATAAAATCAATCTTTGGTTGTAGCTGGCAAGAATATGAATTTTAGGGATCCCACACTGTCTTGTCAAGGATTTCAGTTAAAGTTGGTGCAGACTGTTAGGCCCGATGTTCTCTCTTTTAATTGACACCGGAACTGGAGTATCAGAGATGGTCGGTGAGATGCTTCATCTCTGCCTTGTTCGGGCTGAGCAGCCGCGGCAGCTCGGCTGGCGGATGAGCCTCCTCGGAGCGGCTCTGGGCCGAGAGGGCGCTTTACAGACGGCGAGATAGTTCAGAGGGTGGCGGCGCTGCCGCGGCCTCCTCTGTGGCGCAGAGTAGACCGGCCTCCCCGTTGGCTTTCGGGGCTAAGGCGCCTTTGCTGCCCAGAGTGGTCGGGCCCCCTTGCTGTGCGCGGCTGTCGGGATCCGGCCCGACCCAGGCCACCCGCACCTGCCCTGCTCCCGCCCCGGCGCCGCCTGCCTCGGACGGGGATGTCCGGCAGCTCCCTGGCCGGTGACAAATGCCTCCCCTGCTTCTGCCCCCCAGCCCCAGCTCCCCGCACTCTGCAGCACACCGAGGATGGCCCGAGAGGCACCCACGGTCTCCCTCTCACCCGGCTCCCGCGCCCGACCGCCCGTGCCGAGCACTGCGCAAAGCTGGGAGGCCAGGCCAGGAGGCCGTGCTGCTGCGTGTGCTCAGCCTGACAGAGGAGCCGGGACCCGGCCAGCATGTTCCCCAAGCTTCTGACACGCAGAGAACCTCGTGATCTATTCGGGGCTCAGTCACGTCTGCTTCCTGGGGGTGCCGGAGCCGCTCAGCTCGCAGGCAGACCCCTGGAGTAGCCTAACCTCACGTGAACTGGGTGCCAACCCCATTCCTCCCGGTCGGTTACTAAAGTCAGCGTGTCCACGCTGTACAAGGCAGTGTTCATGCCCTTTCTTCCTTTTGAATGAGGGTGATACAGTTTTCTCCTGGGATTCTGATACTAAGATTAACGATTCCTTCTGGAGCAAATGCTGCAGAATCGTGACTTTTAAAGTCAGCAGGGACAGTAAAGCTCATCTGGTCCCACTTCTCATTCAGCAGGGATCCCCAGTGCTTCTCCTCCAGCCTCCCCTCCTGACCCCCGTCCTGCCTCTCCTCTGCCCTCCCCCCCCACCCAACACCCCTGCCAGTAGTCCCGCCCCTCGTGGGCAAGCCCAGGGGGCCAGTGGCCAGCTCTCTGCAGTTCCGCTTTACGTTGGGTCAAAACTGGCCTGATAATATTGGTAACGGTTTGGCTGGAGCAGGCCGGCCGGGGCTGTTCTCCCACTCCTCAGACAAATCTTCCAACATTTCCAGACCTCACCACACCTCCGACCTCACCCGTCCACCTCTTAGGCTTCAGGCTAAATGCTCAGTGCCTTCAGTTGGCCCTCTTCCCCCCCAACGTCTAACAGGGCTGCTCTTTGGGAAAAGTGCCCAAGTTAGCCCATGGTACTCCAAAAGGGCCGTGTCCACGAGTAGCAGGGCCAGGACTTGGGAGACAGAGGAGGCTCCAAGGGCATGAACTGGAGGTGGCCTGCACCCACAGGCGTCTGGAGAGTATGCTTGCTTCTGTTCTGTGCCCTCCCCTCAGCCCCTGCCCTGGGGGTCGGTCACAGCAGCGAGGGCCCAGCAGCCCAGTCCACTCCCCAGGAGCCGTGGGCGGCATCGTCTCTCAGCAGCCCTGTGGTCGGCACATTCAGTTAGTGGCGAATTCAAATGCCAGACTGTGGTTTAACGTCATTTCCTTCCAAAGACTGGTCTCGCGTGTCTGCATGATGGGCTTCTAATAAGACTTTGCCCATGTCCTTTAAAACCGCTCTTCATTTTGGACCAACTTTGTGGCTTATTTTGAGGTAGTACTGAATTTTTTTCTGTTCAGTTAACTTTGTCTTACTAAACAAAATGTGAAGTATAATGTTGGAAACAACCTTTTTTTTTTTCTTTAAGTATCCTCATACTGATCTTATGTTTGAGTCTGGATTGAGCTGGATGAAGTTCTTGGCTTATAGCCAGGTGCCCATACTGACCTTGTTCTGGTCCGTGGTGATCCTCACGCTTTATAGAGCCACCAAATGTCCTGTAGAAGCTAGAGTTGATGCTTCCCCTAGTCCGGATAGGTTCCTGATTTGTGATGACAGTAACTTGAAAAAAAATTAAACTACTGACCCTGTTTTGGGGTAATGAGATCACTTAAGGAATGAGTGTTGTTTATTATAACTTTTATTTTTTAATGTACAAATGTAATATGTCTGAGCACTGAAGGTTACAAGTTACTTTTCTTTCAATGGGTTAAAATCACTTACGGGGCAACAAGTACTTCCTAAGTGTATTTTAGCCTTTCCTTCCCACATGTTTAGTGTGGCCTTTAAAAAACCACATCTTATTTGGTCATTAAATGTGCAATATTCACTTCTTATTCATTGTTCAGCATTTTACATGCTTGTACAAAGGATGAGTTTTTTATATAATGATGAGAAACAGGGAGAAATGAGAATTGGTTTAAGTAAAATTCTGCAAATAAACCAGATTCAAATTTAATTTACATGTGGTGGACATGTCTCATTTTTCGGCTAATTGGTCGGCAGGTCTTTTCATCCAGAAATCACACTAAGAAAAATGTGAACTTAGAAAACTGGTAATGGGTAGAATCTGTATATATCGTGACAAGTCACCACACCACACACAAGGTCTCTAGTTTCAAAGAGAATTTAATGTTGGGGGTTTAAGGACTGGTAAAGACAGGAGGCCCCTTGGTGCTCCCAGAGGGTTCAGGAGAGCCCTGAGAGCCTGTGATGTGGTTGTGTCCTGTAGGAGGAGGGACTGGAAGCTGCAGGAAGGCTCCATGCCAGAGTGTGGGAGGGGGGCGGGGGGAGGCCTTGGAGGGCTGAGCTGCCAGGGGAGGGCCTTGGAACCTGAGCTCTTTCTTACTGTTCGTTTTCATGAACATCCGTAAGACAAGTCTTGAATGGGCCAAAGTGTGGTGGGAGGGTCTGTGCTTTGGGGATTAACATTAATTTGGGATTTCCCTACACAGGGCCCCTTCCACCCTTGTCTGGATTTGGTTTCCTTTTCCAGGTAGAACCACAGGATTAAGAGATTGGAAAGTGATTAGAGGCCAGCTGTGCCATCTCCTTGTAGCGCAGGAGTCCGGTTACCTGGGTCTAGGTGAGCGGGCTTTCTTGCTGGGACACGCCCACAGAAAGTGCAGTCGGAAGCAGCCCCTGGCACTCTGGGGCAACTCACAGTTCGAGAAGGTTTTCATCTAAGGATGAAGGAGCCAAGATCTTCCTCTGAAAACTCCTCCTCTTCTGAAGATAGTTCTCTTCCTTCTTGGTCTTCCCTTGTTAGCCAAACCCTTTTAGGAAACTACGGCCCTGCATTCCCTGGTCTGGGTCAGAGTGACCCAACATGGCCTCTTACCTGGACGCCGTATTTTAATATTGCTAAGTTTGTGGCCTAGACCAGATTTACCCTGGACTCTCTCATCCTTGCCAGGCTGACCTGCTCCCTGCCTTGTCCTTAATCAACCTTCCTTAAGGCCCCTCTGCGTACCTTCCCTTTCCCTTCCCCCTCTTTCCCACTCTTACCCTTCCCCTGGCCCCTTCCTCCGCCTCCTCTGGTGGCAGTATGGAGGTGAGTGGGCAGTCTTCAGCTCTGGGGACCCTTTGAGGTCACTTGCACACAGGACTTGGGATGACTGTGGAAGACAGGTCTGGGGGCCCAAATCCAGGGAAACCCAGAGAGTTCCAATCCCAATTAATTTTATATCTTTATATTAACAGGTCATGGTTTTTTTCCTTTAGTTCATAAAACAGGACACAGAGGAAGGGGCACAGGAGAGGAGGAAGGCCTGGGAAAGAGGAGGTGGCACACGGATGTGGAAGGAGCTGGGACCAGCCCACTTTCCTCCCGGAGATTTTCCCTTCATTGTAAATGAGGATAATTGCAGCTCTTCTTGTTCCCTGGGTTTATAGTGAGAACTCCCTGAGGTCACAGAGGTGGAGGCACTCAGGAAACGTGAGGGGCTGTTGTTGGGGGACAGGCCTAAATGGCCAGGGCTGGAGGAGGGACAAAGCCCAGGACCCCTGACTCTGGGTCTCCAAGGTCCCACTGGCCTGAAGGCCCTGGGAGCGGTGGGGCCCGGCTCTCCAGTTGAGGCTAGCAAAGGGCTGGATGTGAAAAACTCAGCCCCACTGCGTGTCACTTCCGTCCCCTCCAGTGTAGATTATCTCAGGGACACGGGCTTCTCACGGAGACACATCTCGATGTAAAAGTTAGGTCAGCTCCTCAAGGGCAGGGGAAAGTGTGTTGGGCTGTTGGTGGATCTGGGTCACCCAGGCCACGGTCATCTCTTCCTCCCGCTCACCATCTCGGGGGCAGTTGGTGATGTCGGAAGCCCTTCCTGGGACAGACAGGCTCACGTTCCCAGAGCCCTGTGCGGAGGAAGGGAAGGCTCTGGCCGTGCGCCCTGGGCCACACTGGGGAGTCCGGTCTTGAAAACGCCGTCTCCTGCATCTCCTCTCCGTGACTTCTCCCGGGCGGGGGACCATGTGCTGACTGTGCCTGTCGCCTGTGGCTCTGGTCCTTGCTTGCCACTGATGGAGCCCCTGCGCTCGTAAATGGTCCGGTTGGGGAGGACGGACGGTGGCTCTGCTCCACGGAGACCTCCCAGTGGCAACTCCAGGCTCCCAGGGTTCTGATGATGGCCAAGTGCAGCCCCCTCAGCACCCTCCCCTTTGTGGCCCCAGAACAGCTGCGTTCTCTGGAGCCCCAGCAGGAGGCCCCCTGTGCCCGGTGAGCAGATTGGTAGAGGGGGTGCCAGAGGGACTCCCACGGCCCATCACCGTGTGTGAAAGCACTCCATCAGAGGTGTGTTTCTTTGAGGAAGGCTGCTTTCGCGGCTTCTGGAAACCCTACTTCACACTGCACACACCACGGGAAGGAGCACTGGCTGATTAGCTCCCCCCCTTATCAGTCCGGCAGGCCCAGCCAAAAGGAGGCTCAGACTCTAGCTTGCTTAAGCAACTGGACTCTGGCTAGAGACAACAAGCTAAAAAAGACGTTTTGAGAACCGGGTAAATACAAACGTGGGCTATTAGATGGTATTGTTCAATTATTGTTAATTTCCTCCAGTGTGGTAACGGCATTGAGGTTATGGGTGTGCTCTTGTTCTCTGGAGATGCAGCTGGTGTAGTTAGAGGTGAAGTACTGTGGTTTACTCTTGGACGGTTCAGCCAAACACACGTGTGCGTGCACACGCATGCACACACATGCGTGTGCATGTGCACATTAGCAAATATGGCAAGATGACAGAACCGTTGAATGTAGGTGGTGGGTATCTGGATGATCATCTTTTCAGCTGTGTGTGTGTGTGTGTGTGTGTGTGCGTGCACGCACGCGTGCACGTGCATGTTAGAAAATGGTAGTAATAGAAAGGGGCCAAGTCACATGAGCATTTGTTTAAAATTCCAGCGTCCATCCTCCAAGCCCACTTTTAGGAGGCCCAGGAGGCACACAGAATGGGGATGTGAGCAGTCTCCCCAGGTGCTCCTGACACAGGTGACCCTCAGAAACCACAGCAGAAACACCGCTCGGAGAGCCCAGGGTGGCAGGGTGGAAACCCCAGCCCGAGAGCGTGGTGCATCTGGGGCCGGGGCACGCAGCCCACTGGGCCGTACTGGGCGTCCACACCGTGCTGGGCCACTTGGGCGCCCCGACTGCCTTCTGCTCCTCAGCCCTGGTGGAGGCAGCGCTCGCCACCCTCGGGAAGACTCCTCTGGCTGCAGCTGCAGCTCCTGCCACCTGGCCTCTGCCCTCGTGTTCCAGCAACTTTCGGCTGCTTCGACACCATGCTGTGTCCGACCACCTGGCCTTTGCCCAGACCGTCCTTTCTGCTTAGTATCACCTTTGTTCTTACCTTCCAATTTCCATCCTCCCCCATGACATGTACCATCTCCGTGGCCCCTCCTCCAGGAAGCCTCCCCAGGACTGGGTCAGTCATCCCTTCTGCATGCTCCCATAGCACCGTTAGCATACTGTTGCCCTTAACATGATCTTCCACTTACTTCTCTGTTGCTTGATAACATGAGAAATCCGGGGGAGTCTTATTGTGGAGCCGGCAGGGCTGTCCCCCCCGCTTCTGAGTTTCCTCACCCCCCCCCCCACCCCGTAGGGTGTTGGGTTTCACTGCCCAGCCCTGTGAGGGTGAGTGGGGCATGTGGCTGGTTCTGGCCAATGAGTCCTGGTCGCAGGAGGGAGACCCTCTAGCACTTTCTTTTTACCTCCAACCCAACAAGCCACAACAAGAGGTGGTGGATCCTGGGGGGCCCGGGGACCTGAGAAAAGGCCAGGCGCCACAGCTCTAATGCCGGTCCATGAAGGGCCTGTCACTTCAGTGAGAGTAAATCCTGACTGTTCTCAGCCACTGGGACTGGGGGGTTTGTTGGTGAGCACCGCACAACCGAGCCCAGACAGGCTGATACACACACCTTACTCACTTCTATACAAACACCTGGCCCAATTCCTAGCACAAAACAGATCCCTAAGAAATAACTGCTGTCACAGTTTTTCTCGGCTGCAAAACAGGCCTCGAAGTCCACACAGCTGAGTCCCTGGTCCACACAGCGAGTCCAAGCCTGGGAGACCCTCTGACCAGGCCTGCCTTACTATGACATTCTATGTAGGAAAGGGTGAGCCTTTGTTTGTGGGTTTCATGTTGGAGCTCACACACACACACACACACACACACACACACACACACACTCAAAATGCTGGTCCCACCGACACAAATATCCCAGGGGCTCTGGGACAGACATCCTTGTAGGAGACCACTGAGCCTCTGTGAGCAGGTTCTTGACACCCTTTGTGGGAGGTCGCCCAGCCAGGGGCTGCCCACATGGCTGGGAGCCAGGAAGGCCCATCCCAGCCAAGCCTGGCCTTGGCCTCGGCTCCTCATGGGGTACGAGTGGATACCAGTGGCCAAGGGGCTCCTCATGGTACACATGTGGCTGCTGGCGGGTCCCGAGGTCTCATCTGGCTCAAATTCTCATAGTTGGACTCCTGAGCCTGGGGCCTGTGGACGGAGAAAGTGGGTTGACCATCTAGTATGCAAGTGGGGATACGCCAATTGCCCAAACCGTGCCCTAGCAACGGGCAGGTAGGAGAGTTAGAACGGGAGCCCGGCCCAGACCCAGCCCAGACCCAGCAGAGCGTGGGGACTAACTAAGGTCGGAGAAAGGGCAGTGGCGGCGGCATCTGCGGAGCAGGGAGGAGGCTTCCGTGGAGAACGGCCTCCTGGACCCCAGAGGCACCATCTTCTGGAGAGGATCTCATTCGTGGCCTCAACAGCCATCCTGCGCCTGGTACCCTCTCCAGGCGTGGCCGCCTGAGCTCCAGCTGCTCTCCTGACTCCTCCCCCAGGACGTCGTAAAGGGCGTGGCAGACAGACCTGTGAGCCCGCACCCCCTCCTCCCTGTCAGCGTCATCTCAGTCAGCGACAAAGCGTTGCAGGGCCAAACCTGGGCACCCTGGCGGCCTCCCTCGCTCTTGCTGCCCGCCCGGGCCCCGGTCAGCCCTGCCTTCCATCTGCCCCAGCTCTCCGCCTCCTTGCAAGCAGCCGGGCCAGCCTCCGCCTGGGCCAGCAGCCTCCTCTTAAGTCTCCTGGCCCCGACTCTTGTTTGGATGGGCCCCCGGGTGCTTTCCATCACCACTCAGTGACTTCCCGCCGGCCCTTCCTGGGTCGCCCCCGAGCCTGTGACCTGCCCAGCAGCCGCCTCCCTCCCGAAGGCTCTGCTGCGTGGCTCTGTCCGTTTTCTTCACAGCTCGTACTTTAGAATCGACGATGACCTTGTTTATGTGTCTATTAAATTCTCCACATTAAAATGTTGAGTTTTCGGAAGTTGGGGGATTTTGATGTAGCGTTAGCACCCAACACAGTGTCTGGTACACAGCAGGTTCTCCATAAATACTTGACCCCTCAGCTTTCTGATTTAGGTGTCTCGGTGTGCTAGTAAATTAGCAAAGCAGAGGGACATTACACGGACTTTCAAGAACGTGGGGGACGGCTGAACAGGCAGCTAGAGAGAGGGGCCTGGCTGGTAATATGGCCTGTCAAGTCTTGGGGGCACGGGGCAGAGTTATGGGAACACCTGGGCTTGTCCAATAGGCCCTGAAAGACTGTGTTCGGCCTCCCTACTTCCCTGCCTCCCAGGCTCCCTGCCCGGGCTCAGTGAACTGGAGTCTTTCTTCCACGCAGACCTTCACTTGAACAGGCCCTGGGAGAGAAGGGGAGCCTGGACAGCAGGGTCAGCACGTCCTAGCTTAAACCCTCTGAACCTCTAATGGCATTTTGTTTGCGAAGCCTTCAGCTCTGGGAGAGAATGAGTGCCGCAAGCTGGCTTTTGTGTGAGTCTGCCTGTTCTAGAACCCTGGGGAGCCCAAGGGGAAATACAGCCTTGAGGAATCACATCTAGGTGTGGACGTAAGACAGGAAAATGACCCTTCAGCGCCAGGACACCAGGCGGGCCTGGGAGAGATGCCAGTGTGAGGCCCGGGCTATAAATGCTGGGGGAGGGGGGGTGGGGAGAGCAGGTCAGCGTGGCCTGGTCTGGCCAGGAAGGACTTCGGAAGGCTGCAGGGAAGGTCAGAACCCTGGTTGAGGCCCAGACCCCAGCCCTGACCCTCTGCCTGGTCTTTCTGCTTACGCCACGAGCCCCGAGAACCTTGTGTGCCTTGGCCAGTGGGGCCTGAGACTGGGGTGGGTGAAGGCAGGGTACTCACCGTGGTGGGGTGTCCGGGGTAACTGGGTACTCTGTGTGAGAGACAGAGAGAGAGGGGGGGAGGCATGAATCTCCACTGTAGCCTCAGGCGACAGGCCCTGCTGTCCACTCTACCCCACCGTGGAAAGCGGTCTGAAGGGACATGCCACAAACACAAGCTAGCCAGGCACAGAGTGGCCTTAGAGATGACCAGGAATGAACGAGGAGAAGCCTGGAGGGAGGAGTGGCCCAGCAGAAAAACCCGCCTTTCTGAGGACCATGGCGTCCAGAATGCTTGATGGGTCTGAAGAACCGGCAAGAAAAGGCAGCGAAGCTGCTGCAAAGGCCACGGCCCAGGCAGCGGTGACTAATCTTGGATTTCATCCCAGGAGAGTGAGAGGCGGGTGCTGTGGACCCGGATGGTCTGAGAGGCTCTGGGAAGCCCCTGCCTGGGGCACAAGCCCATTTCCCATCCAGCTTGGCGAGAGCAATGTGGGGTGACCCGCGGGCCCCGAGGACACCTTGCCAGCTCACACATGCACGCTCCCGCACCTGCCGCTCCCTGGGCTATGAATCCCATCCAGTCCCTGCTCTGGTTCCTGATCCAGCGTCCCCGTACTTGTAGAGACTTCCCTCTTGGCCTAGTCGCACGTCCCACCGAGGGAGGCTGCCATGCCCTGGGCCTCTGTGGGACCTGGGCTCCAGGACAGCCCTTCTCCCTGCAGACCGCAATTACTCGCTTACTCCTCGGCATCCCGTTCAAGGGCCCGGCTTATTCATCTCTGTCTTCTGAGCCCCTACACAGCACACAGTAGGTCCTCAAGATGCTTACTGTAACACAGCGGAATGGGGCCATTTGGGAAGGGCTATGTGTGGTCAGAATCCTCCGGGAGGAGTCATTGAGGGGGCGTGGGGAAGGGTGGGAGCTGAATTTTTTGGGGTCTCTATCTCTGTCTCTAGGCTAGAGGCAAGTTCTTTGCTTCTCCGACCTCAGCTTCCTTACTGTAAACAGGGCTCCTGCTGGTTCCCCCTCCTGGGCTCTACGCAGGGAGAGGAAAATGAGATGAGGCACAGGTGCACAAAGCGTGTTGGGGCTGAGTCGTGCCAGGTGGTCGGCCAGGCGCTCTTACCTGGCAGGCGAGCCCCCGCCCG